>CM030363.1:223253473-223705973 GCA_017893485.1 Hemerocallis citrina | reverse complement strand
AGAGAGGACTCGAACTTGAAACCTCCTTCATATTAGTTATGTACGTGCGTCACACGTGTTGATAGATTGACAAATGACACTAAAGCCTTCTCCTATTATAATATTAGATATTAGAGATATTACAAGTAATCTGCATGTGTGATGCATGTTTTAATTAATTATTTTATTTTATATAGTAAATAAGATGACGTAATCTGGCATCGAACATGAGACCTCACTTTACTCATCACATACTCATTACAAATTACCCCTAGTTGCACAATCTTTTATTTTATATGAGTGTCACTTTTGTAAGTAATTACGTCATAAATAAATTTGAACCTTAAGGGTATATTTGTAACTAACAACAATTGAGTAGATGAATGGTTAATACAACTCCCACTTAAAAATGAATGGTTAAGATTAGATGGTTGAATGTCTACAAATTACCGGTTGTCTACAAATGACAACCCCAACTCTCCAATTATAGTATTACTAGTAATATACACGTGCAATGCACGTGTTAATCTTAAAAATTGAAGTAAAAACTGCGATTTGCACGTGTGAAGCATGTCTTAATAAATATATATTTTTTGAAAGTAAATATTTTTTTAAAATAATATAATATAGCACGTGCGAGGTATGTGTTAGTAATATGTACATAAAGGGTATAATGGGAGAGTTGGACGTGATGTGTGAAGCACATGTTAATTAAAAAAAAAGTCAAGTAAAAACTCTGATGTTAACGTGCAGTATACGAGTTAATTTAAAAAAAATTAAGTAAAAAATATATATGCTTTACGTGCAATGCACGTGTCAATTAAAAAAGTTAAGTAAAAAATGAGAGAGTTGAAGTTGCACATGCAACGCACAAGTTTGTTTATTGACAAATTACAACTCCAACTCTCCCATTATAATAGTCATATTACTAGTAATCTGCATGTGTGATGCACGTTTTAATTTTTTTTTTTTTATATAGTAAATAAGATGACGTAATCTGGCATCAAACATGAGACCTCACTTTACTCATCACATACTCATTACAAATTACCCCTAGTGGCACAAACTTTTATTTTATATAAGCGGCACTTTTGTAAATAATTATGTCGTAAATAAATTTGAACTTTGAGGGTATGATGGTAACTAACAACAGTTGAGTAAATGAATGGTTAATATAAATCCAACTTTAAAATGAATGATTGAGATTAGATGGTTGAATGTCTACAAATTACAGATTGCCTACAAATGAGAACCCCAACTCTCCAATTATAGTATTACTAGTAATATACACGTGTGATGCACGTGTTAATCTTAAAAAATTTAAGTAAAAACTGTGATTTGCACGTGCGAAGCACGTCTTAATAAATATAGTTTTTTGAAAGTGAATATATTTTTTAAAAATAATATAATATAGCACGTGTGAGGCATATGTTAGTAATATGTATATAAAGGATATAATGGAAGAGTTGGATGTGACATGCAAAGCACGTGTTAATAAAAAAATTAAAGTTAAAACTCTGATGTTAACGTGTGGTCTACGAGTTAATTTAAAATTTTAAAGTAAAAAATAGATATGATTTACATGTGTTGCACATGTCAATTGAAAAATTAAGTAAAAATGGGAGAGTTGGAGTTGCACGTACAATATGCACGTGTCAATTAAAAAAAAATTAGTAAAAAATGAGAGAGTTAAAGTTGCACGTTCAACACACAATTTTGTTTGTTGACAAATTACAACTCCAACTCTCTTATTATAATAAACTAGTAATATGCATGTGCGATGCACATTCTAATTAAAAAAAATTATATAGTAAATAATAAGACGTAATCTGGTCTCGAACCTGAGACCTCCCTATACTCATCACATAATTTTTACAAATTATTCATAGTGGCACAAACTTCTATTTTATATGAGTGCACTTTTGTAAATAATTATGTCGTAAATAAATTTGAACTGTGAGGGTATTATGGTAACGAACAGCAGTTAAGTAAATGAATGGTTAATATAACTTCCACTTCAAAATGAATTGTTGAGATTAGATAGTTGAATGAATGTCTACCAATTACAGGTTGTCTACAAATGAAAACTTCAACTCTCCCATTATAATATTAGAGATATAGATAGATCCCATTATAATATTAGAGATATAGATAGATAGATAAATAGATAGATAGATTAGATTATAGTAATTTACACGTGCGATGCATGTCTTAATAAATATTTTTTTATAAGTAAAAACTCCGACATAGTCTGGTCTCGAATCTGATACCTCCTTCATATTAGTTATGTACGCGTGATACACGTAAGTTAGTATGTTTACAAACAAGAACTCTAACTTTTTCATTATAATATTACTAGTAATATACACGTGCAATGCACGTATTAATTTTTTAAAAAATAAAGTAAAAACTTTGATTTACACGTGCAATACATGTCTTAATAAATAGGATAATATATTTTTAAAAGTAAATGTAAAGACTATAATGGGAGAGTTGGAGTTGCACTTAAGTTGGTAGATTTACAACTCCAACTCTTCCATTATAAAAGTTATTATATATTATATTATAGATAGATAAATAATAATTTACACGTGTGATGCACATTTAACATATTTAAAAAATTAAAGTAAAAAATCAGACGTAGGGAGGACTCGAACCTGAGTTCTCCTTAATATTAGTTATGCAAGTGCAATGCATGCATTGTTAGATTTACAAATGACACTATGGCATTCGCCCATTATAACACTAGAGATTAGAGATAGATTGAGGAATATTTTTGTGTGGAATTTGACATATAATGGTTCAATAATTTACGTGTTGCTTTCGGGCATGTAGTTGTTCAAATTAGAAGGGAAGATATTATTAGAAGAAAAATATGCTGCAGACTTCTTGAGCTGTAATTTTGCTTTAAAATGAGAAGAGTTGATAGCTCTCGGTCATTATTGAGTGAAATTTTGTTTATTTTTTCCTATTAAGTAGTTTGATCAATTCCATGAGAAAATGGTGAGAATTCTCTAAAATTTTACTCCAAAAACAGAAAAGTATCTTCTTTTCGGTTCATATCTGCAAAGGGGGAGCATCCCTTTCCGATGAGTAAGACATGTCCTTCTAGGGTACGCGCGTGCATTATTATTTTTAATCATTCAACTTAAGATCTATTAATAGTAAAGATTTTTGACTGCCAGTCAACTAAATTCTACTTAAAAGGTTGATATTGAAACTGATTGGTTAAATCGAGCCATATACTTCCACCCATCAATGATTTTGCTTTGAAACTGTACTGAATTTTGTGCAGTGCCAACTACATCGCTGTCCAATTTAGCACTTTACAAGCATAGCCAAATCAATGATAAATAATGCTCTCTGAGAGATGCCTTTCAAATCATAAATATACTTGACCCTCTTTGAGGTTGGGGCTAACCTCTTTTTTTTTTTTTTTTTTTTTTTTCCCTTCTTTTCTTCGGACAATTACCTTGAAGGCTGTGAAATGTCAGAAAAGCTAGAGAAATTTGTGAATTTTACTATTTCTATGAAGATGTGTAATGTGTTTGTCATAGGTACAAAAGTGGTTAGTAAGAGCATCCACTATGGCTCACGCTATTTTTTTTAGATATATAGAAAATTGCTTTTACAATTAAATCACTATCGGCAAAGCTATAATATGCAACAAAAAAATCATAAAATATATAGACAGAACAATATCCTTCGTCTAACTCAAAAAAATAATATTTTTAATACAGAAAATGAATGGACGGAAGATGAAGTTCCGTTTGAAAAAAAAAGGCAAAAAAAAAAGAGAAATTTGGTTCATACGGTTGAAGATCCTCCGTCGGAGGACTTTTAGTTTTTTTTTTAAAAAAAAAAACCCACCAGCCGGAAGTTGAAGTTCCGTTGTTGTTTGTTTGTTTTTTTTATTTAGGAAAAGAACGAAAACTTTAAAAAAATAAAAAAAATAAAAATTAAATGAAAGGGACGGAAGATGTTCTTCCGTCTCTTTCATTTTTATTTTTAAAATTTTTTTTTTTACAAAGATGGAGACGGAGGAACTTCTTCCGTTTGGGACATTTTTTTTTAAATAAACCAATTTGTGAGACGGAAGATCTTCTTTCGTTTATAAAATTTTGACCAGTCAAATTCTATAGACGGAATATCTTCTTTCGTCTATTAGAATTTTTTATGCTAAAGAATTCGATATTTTTAATAGACGGATGATCATTTACCGTCTTCTATAATCTACAAATGCTATTTGACTCTGCTATATATGGCAGAGTACTGTTCACGAGTCTGCTATAAATAAGGTTTATAGCAGATGATAGTGGCATGAAATTTCTCATATTTCTCATTTTTTAGGTAAATAGCAGACGATAGTGGATGCTCCAAGAAAATCAATAAAACACGTAAATACATTCTGGTTGATTCGCACATATGCAAACATAAAAAAGAAATGAGTTATAAGAGGTCATTTGGTAAGCGGTAATGTACAAAAAAAAAATTAGGATTACATTGTGGATTCCCTAGTTCGGTAAACACAAGTATAATTTTGAAAGAAATATTAACATCTTCGTGGGCGATCCAAGTAGAATTTATATTCTCTTCTAAAAGTATGGGATTTGCGAATTCTCCTATAACAAAAATTTTCAAAACCCAAAATACCCTTGCAGATTTGTACAATCTTCACCCACCAACCATCGTACAATAGAAATCCTCTCTTTCTCTCATCATCTACACTGTCCACTCACTATTTTGCTGTGTAATTAATTCTTTTAATGTTTTAGCATGACAAAAAAAAAAGGGGGTCATGAGGTTTATCATTGATTCATGTATTGCTCTGACTGTGGATCTTTCATCACATGAACAAATGATAAACATTGTGATTTATTCTATTTTTTAATCCACCAACACCGTGAACCCACACATGCAGTATGCATACTTTTCTTATTAATGCACATACTTCTGCAAATTATCCTAGATGAATTGGGTCACTGTGCGGAAATTAAAAAAACTTCAAGTAAATGCGTAAGACCATCTTCAACCATACTAGTCATCTTTCAATTTTAGCCAAAATAGCTAATATAAAAACAAAATATGCTCTAACGGGACTAGCCAAACTACTCGCCAAAATAGATTTCTAATATTCACTCGTCAGATCTGGCGAGTATGTGCCGCTCGCTAAACTTCTTTCCAAAACCACAAAATTGCAAAATCAATCGCAAAATCAATCGAGAAAATTGCGAAATCAATTGCGAAAATTGCGAAATCAATCACGAAAATTGAAAAATCAATCGCGAAAATTGTGGAATCGCGGAAAATTGCGGAATCGCGACATTTATATTTCTGTTGTTGGAGGAATCGTAAAAATCAATCGCGAAAATTGCGAAATTTTATTTTTGGGCTTGGAAATTTTATTTTGTATTGGGCTTTTTTATAGGCTTTTATTTTATATTTTTATTTTATTTAATTTTGGACTTTAAATTACTAATGGTTATTCAAAATAGATAACATGGTTGGAGTGGAGACTTTTTCGCTAGCCAAATTATCCATTTGTAATCCATTTTGGCTATTTTAGTTAGCCAAAATAGCTAACGTGGTTGGAGATGCTCTAAGTAAAGAGATTGAGTTAGAGAAAGCAAGCACAATAAGAAGGTGAGACACATTGATTTAATTGATTGGGCCTTCAGGCTTATCCACTACCCCCTACTTGCAACAATTCTCGATATCCAGACAGAGGCTTTCCGCTATACTTAATTTTCATACAGCGAGTTCTCGGTATTCATGTCGTGATTTCTATTACAGCCACATGACTTCTATGTATAAGCTCTATAAACCGCCTCAATCTGAAGCGAAAAGAAAGTGAAAAAATAAGATCGACGACTTAACTAAGAAAACAATAAAAGCACTCTTCTCTCTTGATCTTTGGTGAAGTAATAAGTTCTGAAGTATAAGAGTCAAAAGATATAAAAGAATACTCTATGGATTCAGCTCTATTGAAAGGGGTTGAGATTGATCATTTCCACAAATGTAAAAAAAAAATCCATATATTCATTTGGGCATATGACAATCAACTGCTAATTTGGGCAGTCAACTATCATTTCCTCTTGACTGACTGTATCTATTTCAACAACAATTGATAATCGACTACTTAAGTGCAGTCAACGGCAATTGTTGTAGTCGACCGTAATATTTCTGAAACTTAATATTTGGTGAATCCACTTTATATTATTTTCATAATTTGATCATTTGTCAGAAAATACATTTACATATATATTCCTCACAAATAAAGCGGCAAATAACCAGTGATGTTATGGCTTCTTGATGATCAATCACATCTTTCTTCCTGATGAATCTTTCCTGATATTTGTGATCCTTCATATTTGCATGATTTTTTTTTTCCTTTTGCTTTGATTCTAAAGATCTTGAGGTTTATTTAAATTTCATTCTATACTATCCTATAAACATCTTTAGATAAAATCATTAGATGCATGTGCAAAGTTTGTATACACGAAACTTAGGGTCAACAACTTCATGTAGTATGGTTATTTTATGAACACTATAGTAATTTAGATTTGTAATATATGTTTAATAAAAACGTATAAAATGGTATTTCGGGAACTATAAATTATAATTAAGTAGGTTATGTAGGATTTCCTCGTATTCAATGTGTTGTACCAACCACAATAATGTCAAACTCCTAGGAATTTGACTCTCCTCCTGCAACACCCTGTATTTTTTAATACAATATTTTGAATTAATGAATAATTTTTAAATCAATTTATTTAATTATTTTGAATTTTCGTAAATTAACATTTTCACACGTGCAAATATTTTTTAGGTGCAAATTTCAACTTTTGAATTGTTAAATAAATCCTCCTATTTATAATTGAGTATATTCTAAATTTTGGGATTTTTCAGAATAAGGAAACTATTGTTTTGTAAATACTTTGAAAGAAAAGAGTTTTTTGTGCAAACTGTCGTTTGGGGGTAAAATTCGAATTCAATTTTTTGTTGTGCTATTTTGGTAGGCCGATCTGGCAGTGGAGATATTGGGGGAGAGATTTTATCTCTCTAATTTGATTTGATTTAATTTTATTGAGTAAATATATAATTATGCAATTTTGAGATTGTTGAGGAACTAAATTGCAAAACTGTGATCAAAACCATAATAATTCAGAACCTAGTCATATAAGAGAGGCTAGAACAGAAGATTTCTGCCTTCTTCTTATTTTGGATATTTTTGGTGATTTCTTGGAGTTTTGGAGTAGATCTTTGCTTGGAGGAGAAGGCTACCAATTGCATCAATAAATCTTCTTGAGGTGGGTTATACTCCAACTCTCTTGACATGTTTTATCTCTTGATTACGTAGTATCATGCTAGGGATGAACTTTTGTTAGCCATGGATTGCATGTAGCATGATTATAATGGTTGTAGAGATGTATGTATGATTTGAAATTTGGATTATGGAACATAAAGATTGAATCTTGTTTGTGTATAGATCTAAAATAATTTGTCTTGAATATAGAAGTGGTTTATGCATGAAAGATCTATTTTTATTTAAAGAAATAGATCTAATGAGAGTATACGTGATTGTAGATGTTAAATCTTGGTGTATAATTCAAGAAGCATGTTTTGAATGATTAAAAGATGAGATTTGTAGGGTTTATTCGCTGTTTTAATACGAATAAAAAATTTGATGAGGAATCCTAATTGTTTGTTCATGCAAATGTGTATATGGAAAGAAATATATATGAGAAATAAATCAAATTCTTGGAGGTTAGGGTTTTGAGGTCAAAACCCTAGGGTTAGGGTTTTGGTCTCAGGGTTTAACAGTAACCCGAGGGTCACTGTTCATGGCTGCTGATTTCTTTGGGTTTCGGTTTGGTTTGTTTGAGTTGTTTTAGGTGTGTGTTTGTATGTGGTGTTGTGTGTTAAGGTTTGAGAACTCTAGTATACTGATGCTGTTTATTTCTGAGAAACGTGTGGAAGCACCAGGTGTGAGTTCGAACTCAATTTGTATTGAAGGAGATTGCCGCTCGTCTGCCGACCTTCAGTTGACCTTCTGGGACCTACGATGAGCTCGGAAAGATGTTGAAGGTTGGGCTCGGATCGGAAGGGTCGGATCCGAGGTCTTGTGTACCTGCAGACGGTCCTGAAACACCGGGGTTTGTCCCGGTGGCGGACCCTCCGACGCTCTAGTTAGTCTCTGTGAGAGAGTAGCAATAACTAGGTATATTTAAGTGGCAAAAGATTGATTACCTCAAAAAGGTGGGTGTGGGTCTAGTATTTATAGAGAATCCCAACCGGGTTTGGTTCCACTTGGGGGCCGGGTTTGGATCCGAAAGCCCATGGGCCTGACGTGGCAGAAGGCCCAGGGGGTTTAGGGCGGACGTGGCGATACCAGGAGTGGTATAGGGCTGACGTGGCGAAACCCTTGGCGGTATTTGGAGCTGACGTGGCCCATCGTGAGCCCTCTGTGCCTCTGGGGGGAATCGGAGGGCCTAGGCTGCGCCAGGTCATCCTTCTGCCCCGCCAGAGAGGGGGGACGGCCTGAGGGACTGCTCCGGATCGGACTCCGGGGGATGCTGAGGCTCGCCAGTACGAGGAGGCCGGCACTGTGAGGGCAAACACGAGGTTCGGCGCCGACCCTGAAGTGGTCCGGAGCCGAACCAGGTTGTTATTTTTGCTTTTCTGAGTAGGAATTGTATTGGGCCCTGGATGGGCCTCAGGCCATTTTTACACTGTCACACAAGCCCCCCACTCCTGCAGGGGGTGCGGGAGCTAGCCGTGGAGGAGTGCTCATGGTTGTAGAAATGGGATGGTGAGCCACTGGATCTTCGTGAGAAGGGTACCCGGGTGCCAGACCGGACCTCGAGCTGGCGAGGGATTACGGGCTGGTAAGGGTGAAGGCGGGCCGTTGTTTCTTCCTGAGAAGAGTATCCCGGTGCCAGACCGAACCTCGTGATGAGGGGGAATTATGGGTTGGTAGGGGTGATGACCAGTCGGTGGATCTTCCGAAGAAGAGTACCCAGGTGCCGGACCGGACCTCGAGCTGGCGAGGGATTACGGGTCGGTGAGGGTGAAGGCGAGCCGTTGTTTCTTCCTGAGAAGAGTACCCGGGTGCCAGACCGAACCTCGAGATGAGGGAGAATTATGGGCTGGTAAGGGTGATGGCCAGCCGGTGGATCTTCCGAAGAAGAGTACCCAGGTGCCAGACCTGACCTCGAGCTGGCGAGGGATTACGGGTCGGTGAGGGTGAAGGCGAGCCGTTGTTTCTTCCTGAGAAGAGTACCCTGGTGCCGAACCGAACCTCGAGACGAGGGGGAATTATGGGCTGGTAAGGGTGATGGCCAGCCGGTGGATCTTCCGAAGAAGAGTACCCAGGTGCCAGACCGGACCTCGAGCTGGCGAGGGATTACGGGTCGGTGAGGGTGAAGGCCCGCCGTTGTTTCTTCCTGAGAAGAGTACCCTGGTGCTAAACCGAACCTCGAGACGAGGGGGAATTATGGGCTGGTAAGGGTGATGGCCAGCCGGTGGATCTTCCGAAGAAGAGTACCCAGGTGCCAGACCTGACCTCGAGCTGGCGAGGGATTACGGGTCGGTGAGGGTGAAGGCGAGCCGTTGTTTCTTCCTGAGAAGAGTACCCTGGTGCCAAACCGAACCTCGAGACGAGGGGGAATTATGGGCTGGTAAGGGTGATGGCCAGCCGGTGGATCTTCCGAAGAAGAGTACCCAGGCGTCGGACCGGACCTCGAGCTGGCGAGGGATTATGGGTCGGTGAGGGTGAAGGTGAGCCGTTGTTTTTTCCTGAGAAGAGTACCCGGGTGCCAGACCGGACCCCGAGATGAGGGGGAGTTACGGGCCGGTAAGGGTGATGGCCAGCCCGTGGATCCTCCGACGAGGGGTGCCCAGGCGCCAGACCGGACCTCGAGCTGGTGAGGGGATCATAGGTCGGGCCGTTAGGGGGCGAACCGTTGTGCCTTGGGGTTGTTTTGAGTAGTGTAGTCCGTTGTTTTCGCGGAGCATTTTGGGGGCGCCTTGGGACCTGTGCAAGATTCCCATTTCCTAGGTGCGTTAATGGCGCCGCCTAATAACTGTATGGCGCATGGTCTTCCGCCGTTTGGTTTTCCCCACATCATAATGGCCGGCCCCTGGGGGGAGGCTATAAGTACCCCCCTCCCCCTTTCTCGTTGTGGTTCAGATCCAAGCAAAGGTGGTCCGCTTGGCCCTTGAAGGTGTCTGCTTCGGCGGACGCCTGTTTTTTAAAAATTCTTGCCCCCGGTTTTGTCGGAGAGGTAGTTTCTTTGTCGCCCGATCTTCTCTTGGATCTGATGGCCCTGAGGTGGCGGTCAGATCCAGGGGGGATCCGGGCGAGAGGGATAACGACCGAACGTCGAAGGGTGAGCCGTCTGCAACAGCGGAGGTTCTATCCTTCCGAGAGGGATGAATGGCGTTCCGGGCCGGTTGTTTGCAACTGCGAAGGTTCCGTTACTGGAGTAGGCTGGGCCTTTGCAGTTGCATCAACTGGCTTGGAATGGAGCACTTCTTTCGGCCTTCGGGTGTTGATCTGCTTTTGACCGGGGTGCTTTCCGAGGGGGGCGTCTTGAAGCTTTGGGCCCCGGGTAGATGAGCAGTTCTCCGATTGGAGGCTGACTATTCTGTGTTCTAATAGGGCTCCAGGTTGAGGCGGTTTCTGTCTCACCCGGGAACAGTTCGGGTCTTCGGCCGATGACGCTGTAAGCCCCGAGCTGTTCGCGGGTGAAAGGGGAACCGACCCAGTCTCGGAGCCCGGGGCGTCTGTCTGAGGACGGCGCCTTAAATCTTTAAAATAAAAACGTTCCCTCCTCCGAATACTTCTTCCGCGCTGGCCTCCTTGACTGGCTGCCAGCCTGTCAATGGATGATGTCCGCATCGCACGTTTCGAGGATGCGGCGCGAATTCTTAGGCGGCAGTTGCATGTTGGATAGGTGAACAGTACTCACGGGAATCGAGGAGTCGCTTCTATCTCCTATAAATAGTCCCCCCTCTTCCCTATTTGTCCATTCCTTTCTTTTTTCAAAATAAAATTTTTCAACACTTCAGCGCTCATCTTCGCGTCTTGCTGTACCAGACTTGCCCTTCCGAAGTAACCCCAGGTGAGTTAACAAGTCTACTTAGTCTAGGCATAGATGGACAGGGCTCAGTCTGGCTCATCAGCGTCGACGTCCTGGGAGGAGCCCGTACTCGAGGAGGAGTCAGTGCACGCTGACGAGTCTTCTGACACGGTTTCGTGGGAGGAACCGGTGGTTGAGGAGGCGGCACATGGTGCGAGGCGGTCGCGCTCTCGTCGTCCCTTCGTGGTGGAGAGTAGCGAGTCGGAGGAAACGACTGATGGTTCGGACGACGTCCGTGTTTTGGAGCCGGCTACCGAGGGTGAGAGAGGCGAGGGCGGCATTGTAAGGAGATCCACGGTTCCGGGGGCAGGCCCGAATTCCATGCTGACTGGTCGGGGGCCCTTATTCACCCCTTCGTCGGAGCGGTCCGAGAAGAGGAAGAAGGCTCCGAGGAAGGTAGGGTTGGGAACTGGTGGCTCGAGCCAGGGGACTGGTTCGCCCGCGCAGCCGAAGCATTTCCGTCAGTATCCGGACGACCTGTCCGACCAGGAGCTCTTTGGTGTGCAGGCCTCTTCGCCGAGCCGGACGAGAGTGTTGATGGACGCGATCCTGACCGCCTTGGATGGTGGGGATTTGGAAGTCTTGCAATTGGCGTACCACATAGGTCCTAATTATGAATTGATGCTGCCGAGCTCTACTCTTCGCCCAACCGATCCCCTGTCTGCTTGGTACTGTGTCTTCCCCGTGGACGCGTTTATTTCTGGACTGAGGCTGCCGATCCATCCGTTTGTTCGGGAAGTGTTGAACTGGGCCTCCCTGGCGCCGATGCAGTACGGGCCGAACTCTTGGGAGCAGATTATCAGCTTTGTACTGATGTGCGAGGAACAACGGGTACCCTTGCGCTTGAACGTGTTCCGAGCGACGCTGACGCTTTGTTCGGCAGCCGAGGGGATTTACTATATCTCCCCCCGGATTAGGAGGAAGGTTGTTCATAGCCATCCTGATTCTATTAAGGACTGGAGGAGGAAGTATCTGGTAATCCGGAGTGAAGAGCCCTGGGACATTCCAACTCGATGGAATTACTCCAAGCCGAGTTATCCTGCGCCGGGGCAGGGAGATCTGACGGTCGAGGAGTGGGGGTTTGTAGAGCGTCTTCGTTTGTCCCCTAGTATTAATTGGACGAAGGTGACGGAGGTTCGCCTGGCGAGCGTTGGACTGAGCCCCACCGTTCTCCGTATGTAGTTGTTTCTTTTCCCTCGATCCTTTCGTACATTCTCGCTCATTGCTCTTAATGGTTTTTTCTGCAGATATGGATGAGGCATCGATCCAAGCAAGGCGGCTCGCCATGAAGAAGGAAAACGCCGAGAAGAAGAAGGCGGAGGCGGTGAAGAGGCCGAGGGAGCTGCCCCTTGTTATCTCTGAGGCACCGCTTGAGCCGAGGGCTAAGAGTACTCGTTCGGAGACGGGCAAAGGGGGTGCCCCTTTGAGGGGTAAGGGCTCGGCGAGGGCGTCCGATCTTGACAAGGGGAAAGGTCCCTTGGCAGGGGTCGAGGAGGAGGACCCGGTGGTGGAGTTGTTGCGGCAGCGGTGGGTGCCGGATTGGTCGGTTCGGATGAGCGATTGTCTGACCGAGGAAGCCCAGGCTGTAGAGGTGGTGGAGAAGCTGGCAACGCCTCGCGATCGCCAGATGATGGAGAACGAGCCCGTGGAGGTGGCATTCACGCGCCTGGCGCAGGCCACCGTGTCGGTAAGCTCGTCGACCTCCCCCTTTCCGTTTGGTCTTGCCTCAGGAGTTTGCTTCTAATCCGCTTCTTTCGGCCGCAGGCTTGTATGCAGGGGGCTAATGTGAAGAATCTCTACGAAGCATCCCTGTTACAAGAGCGTGCTCGGGCGGACAAGAGCGGACGAGAGACGAAGGAGATGCGGATCGAGCTCGAGGGTTCGCGTCAGAGGGAGCAGCAGATGAAGCTGGAGCTCGAGGCCAAGGACACCGAGTGGGAGAAGAGGGTGGCCTCTTTGAAGAGGAAGTTTGCCAAGGAGAAGGGGGAGCTAATAGCCGCGTTTGCCAAGGAGAGGAAAGAGCTGACGGATGCGGGCCAGCGGATGGTGATAGCCGCCCAGGATGAGTGCTACGCGAAGGCGCTCAGTCACGTGAGGCATTTCTATCCGACCCTCGATCTGTCGAATTTCGAGTATGACATGGAGATTGATGGGACCCCGAAGGTCCCTGCCTTAGAGGGGCTCGTTGACCACCCGGCCGATGATCGTTCTGTGAACCCGATCGGCGTCGAGGAGGGAAACCGAGATGTATAGCTTTGCTTTTCTTTCTTCTTTCCTCCTTTCGATTGTATTTGCCTCCCGCGGACTGGCCCCCGCCTTTTCGTGTTTATATATATATATATATATATAAAAAAGTAATTCGGACTTGCCACGAGTTTCGATGCCGGTCGTTTCCGGATCTCCCCGCTTATGTGCCTCGAGTTGGCTCACTTCGTAGGTTGCAGCTTCCCTTCCCAAGGTGGGCCCCCGTCGTTCCGACGCGGCGTGCCGCTCGAGACGAGGGGAGTATTTCTGTAACGGCCTTTGCCTCGGTTGATGGTATATAAAGTGATGAAGGGGATGTGGCTCGGCCTTCTTGTTTCGCGAGGAATTGGAGTGGGGCGAGGCGACGCCTTGGGGGTCGACCCCCTAACCGGGTATCAGGTCAGGTTTCTAGTTAAGTTAATGTCTAGACTTGCTCTTTGCAGGAGTCCACTGGGTGCTAGGCGTCAAGGGGGAACCTCTCTGGTTCGGCGGTAGGTCCGGGGGTAGGGCTGTCCTTCTTAGGTTAGAGCATGACGGCATTGGGGGGTGGGCATTGCTCCTCCGTCGATGGTCATGCAGCACGACCACGTTGCTTCTTGGCTACTTCGGAAGGCGCCGACCCCGTGTGGGGTGGAAGATTCGAGTTCCGAATGGCAGGCCGAAGGCATTGTTTGGAGGGAGCATAATCTGGTTCGGCCGAGTATGGCGTTGTTAGCTGTCTTGGTGTTGTGACGATCCCTTCTAGCTCGATAGGGATGTCGTAAAACCCCATGTGGTGTATCCGACCGGTTGGAGCTTGCCTCTAGGTACCTTCAGTTTCTCGACGGCTTTGAGGGAAAGAATGTTCGTCGAGCTGCCGTAGTCGACAAGGATCTGGCGAACTTCATACTTAGCCATGCGGAGGCTAATGACGAGGGCGTCGCAGTGGGGGAGGCGAATGCTTTCGAGGTCCTCCCCTGGGAAGGAGACTGGCGCGGTTTGTAGCTCGGGAGTGGGATCGTCTTGGACAGTATTCATCCCTCGGAGGAAGGCTTTTCGGAACGTATTTGATTCTTCTCCTATTAGCCCTCCATGGGCTCAATGTAAGATAAACGGTGCGTCCGCGGTTCCCTCGGACTCAGGATCCCGACCCGGTATGCGGCTCGGAGGGGGGTTCGGGGGAGAGTGTATCCCTCTCCGGTTATCTTGTCGACCCCGCGGGACTTCTCGGGTGAATTCTCGGAGGTACCCTCTGGAGATGAGTTCCTCAATCTCGTCTTTCAGGGCCCGGCATTGATCTGTGTCGTGTCCATGGTCCTGGTGGAAGCGGCAGTAGAAGCGCTGATCTCTGTTCTTGCCGTTGTTAGGTCGGGGAGGTAGTCGAACAATGCCTTTGTCTTCGATTTCTAGGAGGATGGCGGATGTGTTGTGCATTAAGGGAGTGTATCTCTCAAAGCGGGGGGTCGGCGGGACCTTCTTCATGGCCCCCGGGTCCCTTGGAGCTTTCTTCGATGGTTCGACTTCTTCGGTCTTCCGCTTTCCCTTCACGGTGTCATCCCTGGTACCTTCGGGGTTAAGGGCCTCTTCTGCCCTAATGTATTTCTCGACCCTACCGAGGAGGTCGGGGAAGTTGACGAGGGGTTTCTTCGCCAGAGAAGCCTTCAGCTGTCCGTGACGGACGTTGTGCCGGAATGCCGCGGAAGCGACGCCCGGGTCGAGGGAGGAGACCGACCTTGCCTCAGCGGTAAATCTCCGGACGAACACCCTGAGTGATTCCCCCTCTAACTGTTTGAGTCCGAGTACCGAGGCGCTGGTCCTTTCGGTCTTCCGGCTGGTGACGAAGTGGGCGAGAAAATTGCCCTCGAGTTGGTCGAAGGAGTAAACGGAGCCAGGGGCGAGCTTCGAGAACCACTCACGAGCGGGACCCCGAAGGGTGGCAGGGAAGGCTCGGCATAGCAGGGGATCCGAGGCGCTGTGAATCATCATGAGGGTTTTGAAACCCCCCATGTGATCAGCAGGATCTCCCTCGCCGTCGTAGGTCTCGAACTGAGGGGGTCGGAAATTCCTAGGTATTTCCGCTTGGAGGATGGGGGTGGAGAAGGGAGGACGGACAGGTCTGTACCCCTGAGTCGCTCTTCGGCCGCCGTCCCCTATGTGATCGAGGCGATCCTCCATCCCTTGTAGGCGCCTTAGGAGAACGTCGTCCTCCTGAGGCTGGGTTATTGAAGGGTGGGACGCGCTGGTTTCGGCGTCCGACCCTGCTTGGGAATGGGGGGTTTCTTCCCTGGGGGTCCGTCGGAGGGCTCCCAGAATTTCTCTTCGGAAGTCTTGGAGCTCCTTGTGAGTGACGGGGGCTCCACCGACTTGGTTGGGTTGGTCCGAGGGTTGTCTTCCGACTCGGCTGAGCGCGGATCTTCGTACCTCGGGCGGCGGTCTCAGACGGTTCGGGACCGGGTTGGAAGCGGCCCTTCCCCTGCGGCGGGTAATCTTGCGGTTGAGGATTATTCCCCGGAGGTCGGGCTAGGCTGGCCGGCCGACGCTCCTTTGGGACTCCCGAGAGGGAGCCTTGTGTTTCGACGGGCGTGGCCTGGCTTTATCGGTGGGTGGGGGCGAGTCCCGTTGGTTGACGGAGGAAGCAGCCCCCTTGCCTTTGGAGGCCATGAGGATTCGGCTGTCGATGGCCTTTGAGGGTCTGGGTCGGATCGGCTTCTGGAGCAGCTGTTTCCCACAGACGGCACCAACCTGATGCTGTTTATTTCTGAGAAACGTGTGGAAGCACCAGGTGTGAGTTCGAACTCAATTTGTATTGAAGGAGATTGCCGCTCGTCTGCCGACCTTCAGTTGACCTTCTGGGACCTACGATGAGCTCGGAAAGATGTTGAAGGTTGGGCTCGGATCGGAAGGGTCGGATCCGAGGTCTTGTGTACCTGCAGACGGTCCTGAAACACCGGGGTTTGTCCCGGTGGCGGACCCTCCGACGCTCTAGTTAGTCTCTGTGAGAGAGTAGCAATAACTAGGTATATTTAAGTGGCAAAAGATTGATTACCTCAAAAAGGTGGGTGTGGGTCTAGTATTTATAGAGAATCCCAACCGGGTTTGGTTCCACTTGGGGGCCGGGTTTGGATCCGAAAGCCCATGGGCCTGACGTGGCAGAAGGCCCAGGGGGTTTAGGGCGGACGTGGCGATACCAGGAGTGGTATAGGGCTGACGTGGCGAAACCCTTGGCGGTATTTGGAGCTGACGTGGCCCATCGTGAGCCCTCTGTGCCTCTGGGGGGAATCGGAGGGCCTAGGCTGCGCCAGGTCATCCTTCTGCCCCGCCAGAGAGGGGGGACGGCCTGAGGGACTGCTCCGGATCGGACTCCGGGGGATGCTGAGGCTCGCCAGTACGAGGAGGCCGGCACTGTGAGGGCAAACACGAGGTTCGGCGCCGACCCTGAAGTGGTCCGGAGCCGAACCAGGTTGTTATTTTTGCTTTTCTGAGTAGGAATTGTATTGGGCCCTGGATGGGCCTCAGGCCATTTTTACACTGTCACATATACATATAGACGAGTATATGTATGCGGTTGAATCTAATATTTGTTTGAAGTTAAATTGAGTTTTGATTGAGTTTAAAAGTTATTAAATTTCATATTTTATCGAAATCTAGTTTCAAATTTAATGTATTCAAGCAATAATTTGAGGGAACAAATCTGTATGTTTTGTAGAATGAAATTCTCAGTTTTTAGGGGATGTATATTTCAGTTTTGAAAGACGAAAACTCGAATTTGTAAAGGGTTATTTTCAGATTTCCAAAGTAGGAAAACTTCAGATTTTTTAGTGCCAAAGAATTTCTGATTTTTTTTGGATGAGATTCCTAACAATAAGGAGTCTTGTTTCAGTTGAGTTGATTGAATTCTAGTATAATATACTGAACTTTATGGATGAATGGAAAGTGAGATTTAAAAGTTGAATTTAAAGGATTTTCGTAAATTGATTTTTGTTTCCATATATGAAAGAGTCTTTTATGGTAGTATCAGTTGATTAAAAGAAATTTGATTAATGAAGAGATATGTGGATGTTGAAATTATATTTTGGAATAACGTATTTCATATGTTGAGATTGTGACTTACAGCCGTGGTTGTTGCTGCTAATTTTGCCTTGGGAGCAAACAGATGTATTTATGGATTCTTTTGGAAACAAATGAGGAAAACCTGTTGACTTTTGGCCTTCCGTTAACCTACAAAAAGTTTGATACACCGGGATGGATCCCGGCGACGAACCCTCCAACACTCAAGTCAGTAATCAGAAAGATTATGAAAGAGCGATTTGTGAAAAAATATTGATTACCTTGTTATGGTGGGAGGACAGGGGTATTTATAGTCACTTTTAGAGACAGTTTAGAGATAATCATTTATCTCTATGTCTCGGTGTTTTTGGATAAGATGTAGAGTTTAAACTCGTTTCATGATAAAAGAGGCGGTTTAAACCGCCTCTTAGAGATAATCACGAATTTGAATTACTCTTTAAATATTTGGGTTGGTTTGTAACGGGTAGCTACCCATACCCAATAGGACAGATCCGTTTTGCGGTTACTGGGCTTTGAAGAAAGACACAATTCCCATTTCAGACTCGTTTGTAATGGAAATTACTGTTTTATCCCTGAATGCTTTAAGATTCGTGCCCAGTTTGAACGGTCTCGATTTAATCCCATTTTTAGCCATATTAGTGGTGTTGTGGGAGAAATTGTTTTCAGAAAAGAGAATATGAAGAGTATTTTGTATAATTGAACCAAGTTGGGTTTTGATTTGAAAATTAGTGTCATGGTGAGAACCTTAAAAAGATTATTGAGGATTTTGTGTTGCGAGCAATAGAGGTTGAGCAGGACCCAGGATTGCCGGCAGTGAATTAATTGATTTTAGGAATTAGTTAGGGAAGACTAATGTTCCTAGTTTTGTGGATTTAAGTCCGGTAGGGTGGAGCTAGCTCTGTGGCTCGGGCTACTCCTATTTGTACAAAAGAACAGGCACTAGATGGTGATATGATGAAACAAGGGCAAATGTGAGTATGAGGGCCTCAGGATGATCTGCGGTGTGAGATAATTCCCAAAATAATCGAGGTGTGAGTGAAATAGTCTCCGGAATTATCTGTAGTGTGGGATTGATCTTCGAAATTAACAGGATCAAGGTGACGCTCATGGGATGTCTGTGTGTGGTGAGGCGTCATAGCTTGCGGTGTGGGTATTCTCAAAAATTCCCAGGTGTGAGTGAAATACTCTTCGGAATTATCTGTGGATAAAGATTGACCTCCGAAATTGTCGGGGCATGGGCTAGGTATGCGCAGAATGTCTAAATTTTGCATTAGTCATGGATGTAGCTTGCATAGCGAGGAATTGAACCCTAAAAAGTGGTGAACGTTAAGGGCTTCCCCTCGGACCTATGTAGAATGGGATGCATAGAATCCGAACAAGTGTGCATTAGTGTGTATCGTGTTTTCTTGAACATTGTTTTATACATTCTCTTTAGTTTTCTTGACACACACTTACTTAGCATAGGTTCACTTGTTGATTTTTATGAACCTTCTATTGTTGTTTTATTTCATGATGTGTGACAAGTTTGTCATTGTGAGACTTTGAAGAGTTGCTATTACTATGGTATTGCGTCAATTGTCTTCAATTGACGTCCCCACTCTGCTGGTCAGTTTTGCAGGATTTGCGAGTAAGTTGCTTGAGCAATGTTGAGGCTCGGAGTTCGAGGTGACTGAAGTTCAAGTGATAGGATGTGTTGTAATAAATATGTGTAATTTTTCGCTGTGCAATGTAATAAAAAAATAACTGTTGTAATGAAAGTTGTATTTTTTTCTCCTGTGTTTATATTATGTTTGGATTACATTGAAGTAAAGATTTTGGATTTGTGTCTCTCATTTCTATCATTGAAATTTGGGGCATTACACCTCCATCGCATTCCCAAGAGTCCATTGATTCCTAGGAAATCACCAATCAGCGAATTACCCGATACCCGGACCCGACCCGAACCCTACATTGGACCGGAACCAACCCGATTTATACGGGTCCGGATTCGGGTCCTAAAATAAGACCAGATGCACTTCCGGGTCCGGATCCGGGTCTGCTCAAAATAGAACCGACCCGGACCCTTTAAAAATACCCCCCAAAATATGGAATTTGAATAATAGGGTTATAGGAATATACATGTAAATAATAATTGTTGAAGATAGATGTGTAAATATAATATTTATTCATGTACTTAAGTGCAAAAATTGTTGGAACCGTAAGGTATCTGGTGCAAAAATACTTAAGTGCAAATATTTATTCCCCGCTACCGAACCCGATGGGTAGATTTTTTTAACTAGGACTCGGACACAGACCCGGACCCGGACCCGGATCCGGTTCTTGCAAGTCCAGGTTCCGCAAGATCTCTTGCAGGAAAAAGAAAATGTCGCGAGTCCAATTTTTGGACCCGTGAGGTACCCGGGTCCAGGTCTGGGGTAGTGGAGGACCCGACCCGATAGCAACTCTAATGGGATGAGATTCTCAACATCTTTGAGTTTGATGTTTATCCATACTCCCTTGAAGACATTTAGATGGGTAGGAGATTTTGGAATTGTAGGAGACACCAAGTGGAGGGTTGGTTCCTAGCGATCGCTGCAACCAGTTGAACACTTTGGTTAAACTGAAATAGCCTATACTTTAGCATCACTGTTAGCACTATAAAGTCACAAATTCAGTGTTCGGTAATAATTCATTGAGAATTTAATGTTCGGAATTTGGCAAATATCCGGTAAATTCGGGAAAATTAGAGAAAAGTTCGAAAGAAAAGAAATACACAGTTTAACATATATGTAATGCACTAGTGGTGCCTATCATTCAATATATGATCGTAATTTGTGGAAGAAAAGAAATATTAATATTTGATACTGCT
This sequence comes from Hemerocallis citrina, assembly GCA_017893485.1. Classification (NCBI taxonomy): domain Eukaryota; kingdom Viridiplantae; phylum Streptophyta; class Magnoliopsida; order Asparagales; family Asphodelaceae; genus Hemerocallis; species Hemerocallis citrina. The sequence goes on along the minus strand of CM030363.1, from coordinate 223,685,711 downwards.
GCAAATGAAAAATGCTTTCGCTGAAAAGTGTTTTTACCAAAATTGTACGATATTTGCAGTGGTTTTTGACCAGAGGAAAATAAGATACAACCGTATGATTAGCAACTAAGCTCTTTTTTTATTTTACTTTATGATAGTTCAATGAATTATTCGTATTTTCAACGCCAATTCATGCATTTTATGAACTATATGTGCATTTGTGTTTTATTCGGGTACTGATTCGGTTACAACCCGACTCATGGGTAATACATAAAATTTGCTTTTTTTTTCTTTTTTTAATTTGATGACAAGGAGCTCCAGCCATAAATATATATCAATCAAAATACATCACAGAAATAACAGTAAATACAGAAGGTTGGCGGCTAGCATACAAAAAACAAAGTAGTCACTCACAAAAGAGTAAACAGAGTCCAGAGCATCAAAGCAACATAAGTGCCGAGATCACAAAACAAACATAAGCATGCTGAACACAGCAAGCAAATAATCAGCTCACCACCGAACAGATAACAAAACCAACACCACCATCAGCCAAAAACTGTGGAGAGCAGAACACAAACAAAAACAAGAAACCAATACAGCAACGCCAGCAACCAACCACATCAAAAGCAAGAAAAATAACCCAGCACCACCAACAGTCAACAACAGGGGAGGCAAAATAGTCCATCAAAACCCTCTTTAGTTCTATTAAAATGAATGACTTTTGAGACTGTTCGTGTGCACATGATCAAAAAATGTATCTTTATATTAACGAGTGTTCATTAGTTTTAGAGCTAGCTACGAGTTCAATATACATCTATCATCCTTAGATTTGTTGTTAAATGTTAACAGCCCAGCCCTGCCCTACTACTCATTCTGGGGTCAACAACAACAACAACAACAACAACAACAGGGTATGGTAACCTCCCTCAGACTCGACCTTTTCTCATCAGAATGAGATGAGATTCTGTAATTAAGTTTTTAAGCAATTATTGCTTGCATCTTAAAGCACATGATTAAATACAGAGGCAGTGGTTTGACCATTAAGCCAGAAAGACCTTTAATACATCTGAACAAGAGTTAGATATATACAGTTGACTAAGTGATAGCATGCTTTAAAACTTTATTACAATATTTTAGCTGAGAGAATTCATAGGATTAGATCGAATAATTGGCTTCCACCTAATTCATAACCTTTCTAAATCCTTTTCATTAAGTTAATTAACAGTTTCATAGAGTTAGGATTGATACATGCAATACATAAACTGATGTACATATTAGTTTATTTTTCCGCAACATTAATTATAGAACTGTCTCGTTTACGGTCTGCCATTAATATGATCCAGTATATGCAGCTACTATAACTGGAGATGGGGAGTGTATGCATGTGGTATGCAGATTTTAGTATGTTCATATATACGTAATTTTAGACCTACATAACATACTTTTTTGAATAATTTTGAAATTTGACGATTATTATATATTCTCGGAATAACTGGGATTCTTAATAGCCAACTTAATTTACGAAGGAAAAAGTATTGTAGTAAGTTTTTTTTTCCCTATTCTAAATAAAGTCATTGGAATTGCTTGATCCTAAAGCTATGGGAGTTAGCTATCTAATGACATTTTTTCTTTAATACTCATCTTTTAAGGAGTCAATGCAACTCATGGAAGAATTAACCTTTGGGATGAGTTGAGAGTTGCACTTATTTTTTATACAGCCTGGCTTATGACAAAACTACTCTTTTTATGTTTGGGAGATAAGCTACTGTGCCCCTAGTTTTATGGAAGGCTGGTTGCGACCGTTCTGTATTCAGTAGGTGTTTATACTACTGTATAACTGCCAGTTTTCTTTTGTAAGGACCTGTTATGCACATGTTATTTTGATGTTAAGAAATAAGGTTTTAGGTGTTCTTCCAATTCATGAAAGTAGTCGTTCCTATTTCCACAACTGTTGCCCAATATTAGTCATCAACTGGAATTGTCGAGGGATTCTTTAACCTCAAGCTCTTGGTGTTTGCAAGTCAATTATGTGAACTCACAAACTAAAGGTATTACTTATTCTCGAAACTCATGCTCATGCTGATAATGGTAAAATTGATCTGGCTCATATGAAATTGGATAGGAATATGCAAATAATCGCTCAATCTGTTTCAGGTCATTCTAGTGGTATTATTCTATTGTAGAACGATAATCGTGTATCCGTTCAGTGTCTTTATAGTGATTCTCAAATTATTGTAGGTCTTATGAAAGTTGGAGATAAAGAATTACTTTTTTGTGGGTATTTATGCAAGTACATGTACCGTCACTTGTAGACAGCTTTTGAAGGTTATTCGTCAAGTTACTGGGGGAGGATTTCCAGTGATGCGTGTCGGTGACTTCAATAGTATTGTTTCAGTTCAAGGTTCAAATATGATTGAATTTCGAGAGGTAGTGTGTGAATGTGGTTTGTGACTTACAATGCCCTGGTACCCCCTTTCATTCAGTGTAATAATCTATTTATTTTATTATTTTTTGGGGTGTGTGCGTGTGTGTGTGTGTGGAGGAGGGGGGGAGGGGGGGGGGTGGGTTAGCCAGTCGATGCCTAGATAAAGTGGATTGGCAGGAGCTTTTCCCTCTGGTTTCCATGTCTCATCTGGTCTAAGTAGCATCAAATCATTGTCCACTATTAATTAATACAAAAGCTAATCATGTGAGTGGCCCAAAATCTTTTCATTTTAAGAATTTGTGGGCCTCAATTCTAGAATATGAGCAGATTGTTGGGTCGGTGTGATACACAGTAGTATTTGGTGATAATCTTTATAGAGTATTTCTTAAAGCATGCAAAGTGAAGGTGACTCTTAAGACATGGAACCATAATGTGGTCAGTAATATCTTTTCTAAGGGTAAATCTCTTATCAAGGAAATGGAGGCTTTACAGTTCAATGAGTTCATAGGACAACTCTCTTCAGGGGAGGTTAATATGTTGAGGATTCACTATCGTGAGCTTCAAGAAAATCTCAATATGCAGGAGAAATTATGGCATCAAAAATCGCAAGATGATTGGATTAAAGGTGGGTGTAGAAATTCTAGCTATTTCCATCAGGCCACGCTTGTTCACCGAGCTAGGAACTCCATTTATATGGTACAAAGTATGTCTGGTGTTCAATTTACTGGAAGAGTGAATGTGTCAAAGTGTTTTGTCAATTATTTTAAGAATTAGTATTGCCATTATTGGTGAGTGGAGTACCATGATTACCAGCTACCTTACCTACACCCACAACACTGTCATTCACCTCCAGACAGAGACATGCCGAGGCAGAATGGCCAACAAGGCCATACCTGGAGTAGAAGACACCCTTTCATACCCAAAATCTTGTCATATTCAAGCACCACCACAAGCGTCGATGAACCTCCCCGAAACAAGTGGTTTGGTTAGATCAACCTCGACACAAGCACGTGCATAGGCACCCCACAATAATGAACTCGTACAAACATTTATTTCAAGAGGTTTTCCCAGCAATATGCACGATATTGAGCACCGTATCTCTCTCTTAAAATACTTTATAGGAAGGTCAGGCAATCACATCCACAATGCAGCATTCTGAATAACATCCACATATTATGCACATGTTATTTTGATGTTAAGAATTAAGATTTTAAGTGTTCTTCCATTTCATTGAAGTAGTCGCTCCTACTTCCACAACTGTTGATCAATGTTAGTCACCAGCTGGAATTCCCAAGGGGTTCTTCAACCTCAAGCTCTTAGTGTTTGTAAGACAATGATGCGAACTTTGAACCAGAGGCATTAGTTCTTTTCAAAACTCATGCTGATATTAGTAAAATTGATTTGGCTCATATGAAGTTGGATATGAATATTCAAATAGTCGCTTAATCTGCTATAGATCGTTCTGGTGGTATTATTCTTTTATGGAATGATAATCGTGTCTCCTTTTAGTATCTCTATAGTGATTCTCAGGCTATTGTAGGTCTTATGAATTTTTGGGATAAAATTTTTGTTTTTGTAGGTATTTTTATGCAAGTATCTGTATTATCCTCGTTGACAGCTTTGGGAGGTTATTTGTCAGGTTGTTAGTGGAGGATTTCTAGTGACGTATATCAGTGACTTTAATTTTATTCCTGATCCTTTTGACAAAAGGGATGCGTCTTCATATCAAGGTTCAAACATGATTGAATTTTGAGAGCTAGTTCGTGAATGTGGTTTGTGTGCCTTACAATGCTCTAGTGCCCCTTTCACTTGGTGTAATAATCGGGGAAGTTTAGCTAGAATTTAGAAAAGAACAGATAGATGTCTAGTTACAATAGATTGGCTTGGGATTTTCCATCTGGTTTCCATGTCTTATTTAGTCCGAGTAGTATCAGATCATTGTCCACTAATAATTAATAAGGAAGTTATGGATGCGAGTGGCCCAAAGCCTTTTCATTTTTAGAATCTTTGGGCCTTAGTTCCAAAGTATGAGGAGGATGTTGGGTCGGCGTGGAATACAGTGGTATTTGGTGATAATCTTTATAGAGTATTTCTTAAAACTTGTAAAGTGTAGGTGGCTCTTAAGACATGGAACCATAATGTGGTTGGTAAAATCTTCTCTAAGGGTAAGTCTATTATCAAGGAAGTGGAGGTTTTACAATTCAAGGATTGTATAGGACAGCTTTCTTCGGGAAAGGTTGATATGCTGAGGATTTACTTTTGTGAGCTTCAAGAAAATCTCAATATGCTGGAAAAATTCTGGCATAAAAAATCGCGAGTTGATTGGATCAAAGGTAGAGATAGAAATTCTAGCTATTTCCATCTAGCCACGTTTATTCACCAAACTAGGAACTCCATTTATAAGCTACACATCTGGTGTTTGATTTACTAGAAGAGTGGATGTGTCAAAGTGTTTTGTCGATTATTTGAAGGATAAGTAGTCACCCCCTCTTGACTAGCGTCCTGATTTAACTATTCCTTACATTGGTCCGGAAGTTACTAACGATATGAATGATCAACTAATCAGCCATTTTTCGGTCAGCGAAATATATGGTGTCATCCGCTCAATGGCATCTAATAAATCACCAAATCCTTACGATTTTTCTGCAACGTTTTATAAGTGCCACTAGAATATCATTGGTGGTGATTTTGTTGCAACTGTTAATGATTCCTAGCTCACGACATCCTTACCATCCCAGTTGGAGTCAAACTTTGTGACTAATTTCTAAGGTCTTTTGTCTTTCAAGCACAAAGAAATATCACCTATTAGTGTTGAAAACTTCTCCTATAAACTTATTGCAAAATTGTTCGTTAATCGTTTGAAGCCTATTATAAGCTCCCTCGTCTCTGAGGACCAATGTGTTTTTGTTCCTGAGGTACGATTTCAGACAATGTGTTTCTTGCTCAAGAAGCTTTCCATTCCATGAAAAAGACAGAGAAGGGTGCATAGTTTATGGCCTTGAAACTTGATATGGAGCAAGCTTACGATAGGATTAGGTGGGATCATCTCTCAACTCTTCTTTTGCAGTTTGAGTTTAACGCCAAGTTTGTTAGGTGGGTTATTGCTTTTGCTGAGAATCTGCGATTTGCAGTGCTTATTAATGACTCTCCTTTTGATTGGTTCAGCTCGACGATGGGGCTGCGACAAGGTTGTCCTCTCTCCCCATTTTTTTTTAATTTTAACTTCAGAAGTGTTATCCCGTCCCATTAAACAGGAAGTGGCTGGTTCTAGGCTCTCAAGTATTATTATTGACAATCAGAATACATCCCTCAGTCATTTACTTTATGCAGATGATAGTTTGCTTTTTTTTTTAAAGAGCTAATATGTCAAAGTGTAAGGTGATTAAAAGGCTACTTGATACTTATTATTCTCCTAGTGGCCAGGATGTGAATCTTAGTAAGTCCATTGATTTTGGAAAGCGTGTTGGTTTAAATAAGAGATGTTGTTCACTTAGACATTTGTATATGGAGGTGGGTTCTGTGCCGTTCAAATACCATGGTACTATGATTAGCCCATCCCACATCCCCACTGGTGATGTGGTGGAGAGAGTTTGTAAACATCTATATGATTGGAAGGGTAAGACTCTTAGCTTTGCTGATAGGTTAGTTGTTCTAAAATCAGTTGTTCAAGCTCTCCCATTGTATATGTTTGTGCACAGTTGGGTCCCGAAATCTATTGTTGATAAATTTGAACAAGAATTTCGTGCTTTCTTTGGGCTAAAGGTAATGGTGATAAGGGTTTGCATATAATTGCATGTGATAGAGTTTGAAGACCCATTAAGTTTGGTGGTGTTGGTTTGAGACGGTTGAACACTCTACAGGAGAGCCTTATGGCTAAAGTTTTGGCTCGAGTTTTTAGAAAACCTCAGTCACTATTGTTTAAATGGTTATGTGCTAAGTATAAGCTCCCTTCCTCTGTGTAGGATATTCAATGTCCACGATCTTCGTGGTTCTGGCATATTTTCTGCACTAGTAAGGACCTAATTGCAATGGTCTTCATTGGGAAGTATGTAGTGGGATGGAGATAGATGTCTTCTCTGATCCTTGGATCTTTTGTGCTCCCTTAAATAGAATCGACATCACTGCTTTTTTTGAGTTGTTGAGTTCTTTAATGAAAGTTTCCAATTTTATCTCCCCCTATAAGGAATGGATTCCGGTTGTGTTGGAGTCTAGCCTACATGTTCGATCGCTAATATTTTGCTACAAATACCAATTTCGGTTAATCAAGTCGTTGATCGCCTCCTTTGCTATGATTTCTCTTTGACAACAATCTCCTTGAAGACTTTGTATTCAGCTGCTAGTGGAAGGAATTGTGAGGTACCAAGTTTTCCAAATAGTTTGATCCACAAACTGAAAGTCACTACAAAAGTTATTTCTTGGTTGTGGAGAGTTACATGTGGTGGAATTTCTAGTAAGTTAGAGCTAGTTCGTCGTGTGATGCAAGTGGTGCCTACTTGTCCAGTTTGTGATGTTGGGGATGAAACTATTGAAAATTTCCTCTTTGAATGTATTCTCGTTCGTCAAGCTTGAAGCATTCTCATACAATGTATGGACATTAGTGTCAACATACCATCCTTCCCTGATATATGGTCAATGTTAAGTGGAATTTGTTTGGTTCAGGTGCTAAAAAAGGAGTCATTGCAATCCGTAGTCATTACCACCATGTGGTAAGTTTGGAAAGCTCAATGCAAAGTCTATTTTTAGGGAGTGTGCCCCCTCCTACACACTGTATTTTATAGTGCGGTTTCAAACGTTGTTGAAAGGTGGAATGTTCTTGGTGGTTTTTCTGCTTCAGTGAGTGCCTACAATGAGGTCCAATAGATGGGTCTTAAATCGATCTCCGCTCCTCGCCGTGTGTAGGAGCTCTTGATCAAATGGGTTGCGCCCCCTAAAGGGTCTATTGAACTCAATTTTGTTGGGTTCGTTGAGGGGAATAACGCCGGCTACAATTTTGTCTATTTAGATTGGTGTGGTAGACCGCTAATGGTCGGTGGGGAGCCAGTTGTGTCTACATCTATCAACGTTATTGAAAGAAGATATTTGTAGATGGCTCTTAGGGTCTTTCATTTGCTGTCTTACGAGTGTCATATTCTTATTGAGGGAGACTCAAAGCTCGTTATCAATTAGATCCATGCAAGAAGCGATCACGATCTCATATCTCAAGATATATTACTCATGTTTGAAGGAATAAATATTGGTGGGATACAACATATTTATCAAGAGGGGAATATATATGCTGACTGTGCTGCAAAAATAAGACGTAGTAATGGTCAAAGCTTTCCGTGGGTTAACATTTCGATCCTAAGTTTCTTATTTTGGCTGACAAATATGCTAGAGGGATCTCTCGATCGAGGGTTGCTCATGTTTCATAGTCATTTTTTATTTTGTTTTTAGTTATCTTGTCTAGCCAAAAAAAGTCATTTTCATCTGCATCCACCTCATCCTCATCTTCATTTTCCTTCACTCTCATCAACCCCATCATCCTCTTCATCTTCACTATCCCCACATCACGAACCTCCACCACATCCCCATCATCCCCATCATCCCCATCAATCCTCCCCTATCTTCTCATCCCCCTCCCCCTCCTCGTTCTTATCCTCATCCTCCTTGTCATCAACATCCTCCTCTTCATGCTCCTCATCATTCACCTCTTTCCCAACCGCCGCCACACGAAACCTATTCATGATCATTCCCCTCTCTTCTACCTCCTGCCACATTCTTCGTCTCCTTCTTATCCGTTTCACTATCCTCATCCTCATCCACATCCACATCCACAACTCCACCAACTCCACCAACTCCATTATTTGTAGCAATAACAACTTTCCTCCCTCAATCCTCATTGTCCACCTCACCACTTTCCAGGTCTTGATCTCCACCATCGACTTTTCTAGCTCCAACTTGGATTTTTTGGTGGAAAGAAATAAGAGAACTAAAGAGGGAAAAGTAAAAAAGATGGGAAGAAGAAGCACTGAAGCGGCAAGGGCAAATTAATCATTTTACCCCCTGTCGTGAAAAACTTAACAGGAACTAAAAGCGAGTTTTTTTTTGGACTAAATTAAATAGTTACAGATGTATTTTTAAAATATGAAAGCTTCAGATGTTATTTTAGAAATACCTAATTTTTTGGGGGTGTGATTATGACAATAACGTTTTATTTTATTTTATTTTGAAGAATTCCCTTGTCATTGTATAATGTGTTCCAAATATCATTGATTAGGCACTGATGACACCAGTGTAATATGTAAGGATGCTGTCAACCTCATATGTTTCTTCAATTATTAAAAAAATGGTTAAGGACGTAAAGGCACCTAGAGTTTATATTAACAGCCTACACACACTTGAAGTAAAAATAATATCTCAATAGCACTCATTTTTTTAAAATTTGACCGAAAGGCTCTTGCCGTCCATTTCTCTGCTAAGTTAGTGGATTATTTCAGGAATATACTTCTTAATGGGTATGAACCCGTTAAGAAGCATATTAAATTATGAAACTGCCCTCTCCTTCTTTATAAACCCCTGATCCCTTCTCCTCTTCTTCCCGTGTATTTCTTCTTCCTCTTTCTAAACTCTAACTATCGGAGGTTTATGAAACTCGCGGAGGAGGTGGTGTTACATGATGACGTCGTCAGCACAGGTAGTGGTGATGACATCATGATATCGGTGGAGGAACATGAGGGGGCAAGTGCGATTAGGTCTTTACTGGTGTTGAGGATGGAGGGGTCGAGGTGGAAGGTGGAGTTCGGGAAGGTGAGGGTGAGGGATTTGGAGATAAGGTTGGAGGAGGAGGAGAAGAGCCAGGGGTCGAGGGGTGGTAGGCGACGGCTACGATTGTGGAGGACGAAGATGGCGAAGAAGGAGAAGCAGAGGTTCGAGATGAGCATCACCAGGGTTTGGCCTAAGAGGATGGTGGGGCCGTCGGCGATGGTGGGGACACGGGTGTAGCGAGGTGAGTCATTCAACTTTTTTTTTTGGGGGACTTAGTTGGAGTAAGGGGAAGAGAAGAGGTATTAAATGGGCATTATTAATGGGTGTTTACTTGAGATGAGAATAGGTATTAAATATGCATGGGGGTAAAATATTAATTTTACCTACTAGTTGTTAAAAAATTAACAGAAGTGGACAGTATGTGCCTTTTTATCCGATTTAAAAAAATTTGGAGGCTATTGAGATATTACTATAACTTCATGTGTATATGTGTACATAGAGTATTAATATAAACTTTGGGTGCCTTCGGGCCTTTAATCCAATAAAAAAAATATTACCAATTAAAAAACGTAATCACCATCTTTCATAACATTAATTAAGAATGTAAATGAGAATTTTTTGACTCACCTGTACACTAGTATTATCCATTGCCCATGTAGGAATCTTGCACTGTTTGACATCACATGGGAATTGAATTTTTCTCAAATCACTTGTTCTGACATCACATGGGAATTGAATCATTTTTTAAGGTTTCTTCTCTTTCTTTCTGGTCGATATAACATTGGCAAAGACAGTTTTCACAGATCAGCATTGAACCTGAGGAACAAAACAAAAAAATAGTGAGGGGCATTTTGGGAATGGAAAATCGCTCTATCTCCTTCTCACCACTTGTCGTTTTCAGAAGGGGTAGTAGCCCAACTCAAGGAGACTTGCTTGCTTCCTTTCTCCACTTCTCTTCTTCTTCACCCATTTCTCACCTCTTTCCTTCCCTTAATCCTCATCCTTAATCTTTTAGTTAGAAACTCTAACTTCCCTTCTCAACTCATTTCTTACCACTTTCCTTCTTTGGAAAACAGGAGTTTAAGAGGTGGGGTTTGTTTCAGTTACCCATTTGTCAGTTTGCTGCAAAACTATCAGAGGATTGGATTTGAGGCAGGGATTTGGTTGAAAGATTTCATTTTTAAGATACCCATTAAGATTTTCTTTGATTTTGAAGCTTTACTTTTTACGAGTGTTTGAATTTTTTTGTTAAGCGGTTGGTGGCTATGGGGAATTGCTTGATTCTTTCTTCTTCCAGAGTTCAGAATGCTCAGAGCACTCAGCATGCTTCTGGTTGGCCCTCTTTCTCTTTCTTGCTCTTTTTTACTATTTTTAGTTAAGTAGTAATTAATGGTAGATTTTTGTGTGATCTGATATTAGTCATTAATTCAAGCAACATAAAGTTGGGTTCTTAATTGTTGTTGGTGGGATTTTATTAGATGCTTTAGATGTGGAGTTTCCATTTTTTGTGTTTACTGGGTTCAGATTCTTTAGGTTTGGTGATTGATAATAAATAAGTCATCTCTTAAATGTCTCAGTAATAAACAACAGATGCTTTTTTTCTGTTTATGAAATCTGTTGGATGTTGAGAAAGGTTGCTCTTGTTTCCATCTGAATTTGTTAGACATTTTGATGTTATGTTAATTTTTAAACCAGATGAGAGATTTAAGCTGACTACTAGTCTTGAAAGGGAGAGGAATGATATGTTAGGGGTGATAGAATAGGATGGTAGTCTTTTGAGTAAGGAGGGTTAAAGTTGAACCTAGATGAAATTAAAAAGGATATGATAAGTATAATTAAGACAGTGGATGGCCATTATGATAGCTAAAAGGGGGATACTTGTTTCGTCAACACTAAAGATTCATTATAGGTGTTATTGTTCAGTTTTTGTATGTATACAAGGACAAAGATGCATGCACTGTTAATTTGATGTGGTACATTCTTATTACCCCTCTATTTTCCTAGTGAATCACGCAGCTTGATGAGTGTGTCATATGATTATGTTCGCTAGCCAGAGGCGGACCCACATTAGGCCCACCCTGGATTATTTCAAAATCGGGAAGACCTATGTATCTATACAATTATTTTATTATATGTATTGTTCTATACACTTTTATTGACAAATTAGAGACTTGATTTTGGGGTTAGGTTGTTCAAACTCCAATATAAGAGAACCATTGTAACACTCCGTACCCAACTCGTACGCACACAAATAAATCCTAATCCACTGCCCACCACAGGCTGGTAACCTTTTATCATTGACCAATTCTATTTATACTCTCTCTCCCTCACTCACATCGTTGGCCTCCCCAGTCCCTTGGTCGCTGGTCTCATCTTCACTTTCTGGATGACTTAGTTACGACAAAATAGAAATTTGAAATTCTTCCGAAGTGGGACTAAACCCACGCCATACAGCCACGTCACCACCCCCGAGCACACACAACACTGCCACTCCACTCCTCTCTCTTTCATTTTTATATTTTCTTCATTAATACCTAAGCCCCATACTCTTTTCTATAGGCCTCCTAATTAATCCACTTTAATCCATATAGCCCATAGACTTTCCTATAGGCCCACTCCAATTTTCTATAATCCATATATATCTCTTAATATTTTCTCCTGTATACTCTACAAATACAGGGTGTTACATTGACCCCTTCTTAAAAATTCAGCGTCCTCGCTGAATACGAGATATGCAATCTAGTACATGATCACATTTCTAGTTGAATGCAGACTGTCTCCTTGATCAAATACACAACGCTACCGTACAGGTCTTACGCATCTCATACATATCGCTGCCATACAGGTTTTACGTATCTCATACATACAAGCTCCGATGTCGAAAGTTAGCTCTGATACCATCTGTAACGCCCCGTACCCAACTCGTACGCACACAAATAAATCCTAATCCACTGCCCACCACAGGTTAACCTCATAAAAGGTGTCCGGACTATTAGGTAACCTTTTATCATTGGTCAATTCTATTTATACTCTCTCTCCCTCACTCACATCTCTGATGTGGGACTAAACCCACGCCATACAGCCACGTCACCACCCCCTAGCACGCACAACACTGCCACTCCACTCCTCTCTCTTTCATTTTTATTTTTTCTTCATTAATACCTAAGCCCCATACTCTTTTCTATAGGCATCCTAATTAATCCACTTGATTCCATATAGCCCATAGACTTTCCTATAGGCCCACTCCAATTTTCTATAATCCATATATATCTCTTAATATTTTCTCCTGTATACTCTAAAAATACGGGGTGTTACAACCATGGTTCAATTCCCCTTAAGTAGCAACTATTTTTTCATAATTTTTAAAATATAACTTGATTTTAGATTGTGAATAAACTTTTCTTTAATAAAGGTTATACTATATATTTATAAAATTTTGAATATCTAATTAATTTTGAGAAAGTACATTTTCATACTAAAAATATATAATTGAATTTAATCTCATTATTTATGTTCTTAATAATATTTTTATATTTATCATTTCAAATTAAATGAGTATCAAATTATACAAGTATGAGTTTTTTTTTTTTACTTCTTACTAGGCGTGCAACTCAATTTATACATATTATGCAGATATTTACTTAACCATATATTAGAAAATAATATATCTCATCACGAAAATAATATATCTCATCACTAAATATCCCGTAGTTAAATAATTGATGGTTTCATATAAGTAACAAATTGCTAAAAGTAAAAACTCCCGTCCAACATAAAATATATACGCAATATTTATCTTTTACATTTTTTGATAAATAAATATAAAATTTAGAAAGTATTATTTAGTTATGCCCACCCTGACTAAAATTTCTGCGTCCGCCACTATCGCTAGTCGCTAGCGGAGCAGATACAAATGGTAGTGGTATAGAACTAATCGTGTATAAATTCTTTTACAACTGGAATGTACCTATTTTTTATTTATGGTTCTGGTTGTTTAGTTTTATACCTCAGGGATTAATTTGATGTCGACTAAGAAGTGATCGAAAATATGGTTTTGTTTTCTGGGTGATCTTAAAGCTAATTTTCACTTTCTCAAGCTGAAAAATTTAAGGATTTCAAATGAATACATGATCTCGGAATAGCATATTTGTAAATGAAAACTAATCTGAAATAACTGCAAAAACTTGACCAATCTGAAATCATAATTATTTCTGAGTTATACTGTTGATAAAAAATGTAGGTCCCTCAAAAATCACCAGCAAGTCAAATTTATCTTCAGTTCCTTCCAGTCTGACATGCTCAACTCCATCAACTCCGACAGCCCCTTATAGTGAAAGGAGTTACCTAGAGGCTACTACTCCAAGAACTGAAGGAGAAATTCTATCCTCTTCAAATCTAAAGGCCTTCACATTTAGTGAGCTAAAAAGTGCCACTCGAAACTTCAGACCAGATAGTCTTTTGGGTGAAGGCGGATTTGGGTATGTCTATAAAGGTTGGATTGATCCACAAAGTTATGCTCCTGCAAGGCCTGGTTTGGGAATGGTGGTTGCTATCAAGAAGCTCAAACCCGAAGGATTCCAGGGTCACAAGGAATGGCTGGTAAATTTATTTTTTTAAACCATTTTATTGTCATATGTTTTTATGGGTTGTTCGTTATTTAGTCCCTTAAATTACATGTAATTACTGTTTGGTCCTTCAATCTATGTTAAATGATACTTGGTCTTCCAATTTGCTGCCTTCACTTAAAATAGGTCCACATATCCAATTTTGAGTATCACGTATTTATCCAAGCGGGCTTGGTAATCTAACTAAAAATGGTTCATTTTTGTATAATCTCCACCTTTTGTCGTGAGAATAGGGAAGTTGAAAGAATAAAGGAGAAGAAAGCAGCAGAGGGGCCATAGGAGAAGAGATAATAAGCAGTTTGGAAAATGGGGTATTTTAATGGGTTCTCCATCTAATCTGCAGAGATATTAGAAATACAGAATTTCTCCTTAAAACTAGTGAGCTGAAATTGATTTTATATTAATGCGACTTATAAGTTAGTTTCATTTCCTGTTTGTACTATCAACCTACTCTTTTAACCTACAACAGATCATATGCTACTAATTCATCCAATTCAGTAGGAACATTATCAACATATTCTAACAAATGTCAGTTGATTATAAAAATTGATGGACAAGCTGCGATTCACAAGTATAGGGGACCTTATAACAAATACCCATAATTTAAGGGGCTAAATAGGAAAAAATGAATTCCTTTCGGATAATTATCTTTTTTGTTATGTATTTTCACAGACAGAAGTAGAATACCTTGGCCAGCTTCACCATCCAAAATTGGTTAAGCTCATTGGCTACTGCTCAGATGGCGACAACCGTCTCTTAGTTTATGAGTACATGCCCAAAGGGAGTTTGGAAAATCATCTATTTAGAAGTGAGTTTCCTTTTTTTTGTTTCAAGAAGAAAAATCTTTTTTTTTCCGTACCTGTTGGAAATAAGAAAAAGTGGAGAACGCAGAAAATGTTGCATGTTAAAGAATGCTGCTAATACCATGTTTTGGTTCTACATTTTGTTTCTTGGTTTTAAGCGAGAGTGACTACATTTTGGGTATATGTCTAAGATCTTCTTGGTGGTTTTACTAGGAAGTTCGCAGCCACTTCCTTGGGCGATAAGGATAAAAGTTGCCGTTGGGGCTGCTAGAGGGTTTGCTTTCTTGCATGATGGTGAAAATCAAGTTATTTATAGAGATGTGAAGGCCTCAAACATTTTACTTGATTCGGTATGATTTGAGATACTATGTACAAGTTCTATGAAATTTTGGTTATCTTTTTTATAATAATAATTATTATTATTATTATTTTTGTTGAATTCAGGAATTTAATGCAAAGCTTTCAGACTTTGGCTTGGTAAAAGCGGGCCCAACCGGAGATAATACTCATGTTTCCACACAAGTCATGGGAACACATGGTTATGCTGCTCCAGAATATGTAGCAACAGGTTAAAAGATTGCTGACTTCATTGCTTATCTTTTAGTTGATTAAATGCAAAACCACATCACATAATCTTTTTTTTATAATGAAGTCCACATGGTTTGTGTTGCTGTTTTTTTCGATGTAAGAGCAATTAGATGATGAGTTCTTTATTTGAGGAGGAAAGCTACGATCATTGATCGAGATATGAATTTGAATGATTGAGAATGTCTGGATCAAGATATGGACGGCCATGGGGGTTGGCCCCGGCGGAAAACCCTCCGATGCTCGAGCCAGTAACCCAGAAAGGAAATTAGGGATATTAGTTGAGAAATATTGATTACCTTGGACTGATTGAAGGGGAGTATTTATAGGTTAGGAGTTAGTTGTAGAGGATAGACCTGAAAATGTATTTTTTAAGATTTGATTATAGATTTTCATGGTGAAGTGATAAATTCAATTAATAATCCTGTTGTAGATAGGAGATTTGACTAACACTCTAATTAGTTGGAAAGTCCTCTGATTTGGATTGTAAGTTGCCATAATTGCGAACCTAGTTGAGTTGATGGGCTTGGAGGCGGCCCATGTTCTTTTATGTAGGCATATAGTTGGTGTGAAATTATTGTTCTGTAGTTAGTGTGAATTACTGCTTTGAGATGCGTGTCAAGATCTAGTTGCTCCGATTTTACCTATATAATAACCCCCCCCCCTCATGGAGGGTGGATATAGCCTTCGAGAAGTTGTCTGCTCTGTTTTGGGCAATTAGGAGAGCATATAGGATATTTGGGTACATTTGGAGTTTTGTTCAGAGCTTCTCTAGGTAGTTGCAATTTTGTAGAACTTCCAATAATTTTTTCTAGATTAAAAAAAAATAACTATTTTTTTGGATTTTTAATTAATTTTCCCAAATTTATTATTAATTCTTGGATTTTTTTTAATTAAACATTCAAAATTTATAATTATTTTTCAGAAATTTTAGTTAATATTCCGAAATTATAATTATTTTTAAAAAAATTTAATTATTTCCCCCCTAATTTATAACTATTAATGGGAATTTTTAATTAAAAGATCAAAAAGGGGCGTGAGGCAATCAAATGGTTGGATTAGACGGGCGCAAAAATTGAGGAGATTGGACTGATTTGGCGAGCTTTGCTGACGTCATCAAAAAAAAATCTGCCGAAGATGGCCCGAATTTTGGAGTTGATCAAATGGTCTTGATCGGTTGGCACGAATCATGAGGCGATCAGACAGTCTGGTATAGTCAAAAGCTACGAGCTCCTCAGATGACAATTTCGCGGAGTACATTGCTGGCGTTCTTATGTCAAATTTTTTTTTGCCTTGTACGCTGAGGAGGTGGGTGCAAATCTTGAAGCAGAACGAGTAGCTCTAATTGGTTGGTGCGCATCATGAGACAATCAGACAACCCCGATTGAACAAAAATGCTGAGTACCTCGGAAGACAATTTCGGCGAGGAGGTATGCTACCAAGGAGCTTGGCCACTGAGGTGCTAAGAAGATGAGTTTTACAACCGGGGAGTTTTGTAATCGAGGAACTTTCCTATCAATGAGCTCTGCCACCTAGTAGCTGAGAAGAGGAGTTAAGAAGGTGAGCTTAGCTAAAAAGAATCTTATGAATAATTTGATGTACTTTAACTCCCACACTTGTACCAAAATTTCGAAGTTGAATAAAAATCTCTCATGTATTTTCGAACTTGTACTAGAGCGTTGATGCAAAATAAAGATCCTCGTAGTGTTTTTGTCTTGATTCTTGTCTTCTTTGTGTTGCCATCAATTGAATTGAGTTAGTGAGTTTGTAGGAGTAATTTCGAGTGACGAGCCGAGCTTTGCACTTGTTTGTCAACGGGTTGTGTGAGCGACTTTGAGCCATGAGTTTTGACTCTAAATCTGCTGCTTGAGAGTAAGCGAGTTGCGAGTGCAGTTCGAGTGACAGATCGAGCTTCGAACTTGCTTGTTAGCGAGTTGCGGGAACGGTTTCGAGCCACGAGTTTGGACTCCGCACCTGTTGCCTGATAGTTAGTAAGTTGCGGGAGCACGCGAGCCACGAGTTTGGACTCCGAACCTGCTGCTTGAAAGTAAGCGAATTGCAGGAAACAGTTCAAGTAACAGGTTGAGTTCCAGACTTACCTGTTAGCAAGTTGCATAAGCAGCTTCGAGCCGCAAGTTTAGATTTTGAACCTGTTGCTTGAGAGTTAGCAAGTTGTAGGAGCAGTTCAAGTGACGAGGAGAGCTCAAACTTGCTTGTTAGCGAGTTGTGGGAGCATCTTCGAGCCACGAAGTGGACTCCGAACTTGCTGTTCGGGAGATAGCGAGTTGCATGAGCAGTTCTAGTTGCAAGCCGAGCTCCGAACTTGTTTCTTAGTGAGTTGCGGGAGCAACTCTATGGAACAGTTTGATTCTGAACTTGTTGTTTTTTGAGCTAACGAGTTGATGTAGCTCGGGAGAGGATTAGAGCACTGAACTCATTGTATGAAGTCAATGAGCTATTGGAAAAGCTCGAGCGGTGAGCGGAACACCGAACTCATTGTATAGGGTCAATGAGCTGTGGAGGAGCTTGAGCAACGAACACGGCACCGAACTCATTGTATGGAGTCAATTAGTTCTGAGCACCGAACTCATTGCTTAGCATTTAGATAGTGGTACAAGAATTTTTGATGAAATGTTGAACTGTATTGAAAAAACAATCTACTGTCTAGTGTTTATTATATGCACTGACCATTATAAGAATTAGTCTTATTAAAAATCTAGTGGAGGGTGTTAAGCACCCTCGTTGAACTTCCTCAAACGCTCTCTTGATACATCATTGCCCCCCAGGTTTTCAAGTTGGTAAGCTCATGTGCAGACGACTTTGGAGACCTTATTACAAGTTATTCTCGGACTTGGTGGGGGAGAGCCTGGCTAACTGGAAATACCAGGTCTCCATGGGAAGGGGATTTATTCCAGTCCATCAATGGGTTCGAGAGAGTTGTAAGGCTTCGAGCGGGAGAACCACCATTGCATTCTGATGAGGATGTGCCATGGCTTCGAACTGGAGGACAGAGAACCCCATTGTAGTCGTGTAAGATGCTTGGCGCAATTTTTGACTTTCCATGATTTCTCCTACCTCACCTGGCGTGGGGGAGTTCATTTTCATGTGGAACGTCGAAGTTATGGTGTGGAGAGTTGTTGGGTCAGGACGGTCGAAGATGGCATTGTAGGCGGCTTTCACATTGATAACCATGAAGTCCATGACCTCAGTCTGGATAGTTAGGGCTCTTCCTACAGTCACATCAAGGGTGATCATTCCTTCGATCTCGTACGGAACCTCGAAAAACTCATGGAGGGTGTACTCGGCGGGTTTCAGACGGTCCTTGAAGAGCTTGAGGCCATGGAACGCTTCTAAGTAGAGGATATTCACCGAGTTACCATTGTCCACCATGATATGGCGCACTTTGAGGCTGACCACTAGTGCGTCACAGTAAGTGGTTCGGACTGTTAGGTTTCGAATGCAATCATAGCGGATTTTTTTTTAAAATATAGAAACCTAGTCATGGATCCATGCGAAAACCATAATTCGTGTTTAGAAGTTATACCTTAAAGATCAATTTGCAGTGTCCACAATATGTCGATCATAACACTGCAATATTGTGGTGCCTCTACGGTATCCACACAAACAGAATGGAAAATAGCTCTCCCTCAGATCGCACTGCTAGCTGCGGGAAGGGAATGTACCTCACGATCTCGCTCTCACTTTCTGTAACGGCTAGGATTTTTTCACGTGTCTTTTCCACAGATACATATCATATATATAGGTGCAGAAAACCAATCCTAAAAGAGTAATGAGGTTGTTGGGCTCACAATCTGACTTGGGTTAGATTCGTGTGTGGGCCTTTGAACTTTAGTCGGCCCATTTAATCTAATTAAATGCCCAACCAATGTCAGAAGTCCAAGTCTTACTTGGATCCCTAATTAAATTCATCTTATGAATTTAAATCTCAATTTTAATTCTAGCTAAGTGTGACCGTGTAAGTTCTCATTACGTTGACATTAATACTAAAATCAAATTCGAGTATTACAAACAGTGAGCGGTATCTAGCAATACATCACTACTACTCGAGTAACAGGAATGTCAATGATTTGACATAATCTATTCGTGATCAATGTTACTATGTAGTCTTAGTCCATTTGTCCAGATATCTTAATTGATCACAAGGCATAGAACGTGTCACCCTTATATAGTTCAATATTTGGTTTCTTGATGTCCAGGTAGACTTACCAAAACAAATGAGATCAATATCTCATATTGACTCATTTGAGTACGGTCATGCATTTTGCAGTCTCACTCAATCAAGGGAACTGTAGATATTGCTCCTATTATGTAAGAGGGACAAATCCTATCTAAGTCATTCATATCCCTCCGCATGATTTGTAATAGTTAACTTTATAATCACCTTATTACAGGCAACATTTGACGACATTAAAATATGTAACTTCTCATGTAGGGTACCGTAGTGACTTCAAGCCAAAGGACTACGTACATCATGGTCACTGTGAGAACCGCTTATGACACTCACGTAACAATCCATACAGCGTTCTCATTGTGAGTCAGTCTAGTACATTATTACTCTAATATATACCCATGTGAAGACTTGATATCTCATTCCATGACCCGTGAGAATGGTTATCAGTCTACGTACACACTAGTCTCTATATTATCGTTATCCTAATTCACAGTAATAATTGACTAGAGACATTTAAGAACAATATTCTGATTTCAGCCAATAGGATCTCACAATCAAGTCATACACCTGATATCTCATGGCATTGAACCTACTATTCTAATGACTTTTTTAAGTTCATTTAATTCACAATAAATAACACAATAAATGAAATGCCTAAATATGAAATAAATATCATGATACAATGTAAACTAGTAATGTCAATACACAACTAGTCTCTAGAGCATACACCAGCACGGACACCTTCAAGATCCTTGTCCGAGAAAGTCACTAAAATTCTCGTGATTTTGGCAGGGGCGTTGTGCACTGAATTGATCTGTTGGATTAATGCCTTTCGGGAGGAGTTGGACTCTCCACCTATAAGACCTGCATGGATAGAATGGAGGCTTGTCATATGCTCCGAGTCTTAGGACTCGGGATCTTTCTCTGCACGCTTGTTAGATACTCAAGCTGATGGAGGCTCGACTTTGTCCTTCTTGGTGTACTGGGAGAGGTGACCGCGGCATATAAGAGCTTCGATTTCAACTTTTATAGCTCGACACCGATCTATGTCTTGGCCTTGGTCATTGTGGAACCGGCACCATCAGTTCTTATCTCTTCTAATATTTGATGGGTTCATCCTATGACGGGTGCAGAGTAACCCATCTCCTTCGATTTCTATAATAACCGTCGATATGCTTGTGTTGAGAGGGGTGAACTAACCGAAGCGAGAGACCGAAGTTGGGCGAAGCTGACTGAACACGTCCTTTTGGAATTTGTTGGGCCCCTCATTTGCACTTCTTCATTAGTTCCCGAACGAGGGCTTAGCTTGAATGTACTTCTCACACCTTAGTAGGACCTGGGAGAAGTCTCGGGGAGGCTTCTTGGCAAGAGATGTTTTAAGGTTAGCGTCGCAGACGTTGTTGCTACTACCACCGAGTTATGGACGGGGATGAACCTAGACTTGATCGTGAAGCGTTTGGCGAAGTCCTTGAGTGGCTCCCCAGCTCTTTGCTTCAACTCGATAAGGAGGCACTCATCTTCTCGGTTTTGCGGTTGCTGGCAAAGTGGGTGAGAAAGAGCTCCTCAAGTTGATCGGAGTAGATGGACCTTGGAGAGAGATGGGAGTACCACTCCCGCTCCCTTGCTGATCCCGTCAAGATGGCATGGAAAGATCTGTAGATGAGCGCATCAGAGGCTTAGTGGATCATCATCAGAGTTTTGAAACTCTAGATGTGATCTGCTGGGACGGTTTACCATCATATGAATCGAAGGTGAGAGGCTTGAAGTTTTCAGGGACATGGGCTTCAAGGATGACTCGAGTTAAATGGGTGATATCCTCCGCCTCGGTGATTGTCCTCTTGATTAGTCCGAGTAATGCGGTCTTCCATCTCTCGAATGCCACGAAGGACCTCCTCTTCTCGCCCCTCGGATTGAGTTGACCTGCGGGACTCTTCTTCTTGCTTGGTTCTAGAGCATGGATCGCTTGTTTAACAACCCCTGCTTGGGGCACTCGGGAGGGCTTTAAGGACTTAGTGAATTCTCGGAATTCAGTTGTGATTACATGTGTCTCCTCTTCTCTGTTGTTCCGAGGCACCGACTAACTGGAGTCGGGCTCCTTTTGCTTCTACACCCCCGTAGCGAGGGTGTTCGTGAGGACTTCCGTCGTCAGGGGATGGACTCATTTGACTTCTGCTGTGTTCTAAGAAGGGAACATCACCTCGAGAGCATCCTTCGTCCAAGCGATGACGGAGGTCAGTTCTCTGCTGTCAGGAGTTGTTGACTTCGTGAAGGTCTTGTTGCTCAACGGGCGTCGAGGATGGGGTGGATGTGCGGACCGACCCCCAATTCTCAGTAGGACGAGGCTCAGGGTGAGGCCGACGCAGCCCTACCAAGAGGAGGCAGTGCCGGCAGATGGGAAGGTTGCAGGGGGGGCTGCCTTTGTCTTTCTTTCTGGACACATGGCCAAATGTGGTTTATTTTTGTTGGCGATATCTGATCGGAGATGTAGATTTGTGCTTTCCCACAGACGGTGTCAATATGTTGCTTCTTTTTTCGGTGTGAGAGCAATAAGATGATCAGTTTTTTATTTGTGAAGGAAAGCCGTCGATCGAGATTTGAATCTGAATGGCTGAAAGCTCCTTGATCTAAATCTAAATGGTTGAGAACACTGAGAATGTTTGAATCAAGATCTGGATGGCTGAAAATGTTTGGTGAACCTGCAAAAAGTCTACACACCAGAGTTGGCTTCGACGAAGGACCCTCCGATGCTTAAGTTAGTAACTCAGAAAGGAGATTAGGATTTTTAGTGCGGAAATATTGATTACCTTGAGGGGAGAGAGTATTGATAGGCTAGGAGTGAGGTGTAGAAGATAGAACTGAAAATATATCTTTTAGGATATGATTAGAGATTCCCATGGTGAAGGGATGCAATTAGTTAATAATCTTGTTATAGATAGGGGATTTGACTGACAGTCCTAATTAGCTAGAACTCCCTCTTACTTGGGTTGTAAGTTAGCCATAATTGTGGATCTGGTTGAGCTGACGGGCCTGGAGGCTGCCCATGTTTTAGTAGGCATTAGTTGCTGTAAAATTATTGTTCTGCCCTTGAGAAATTTTGAGATGCGTCTCGATATCTAGTGGCTCCTATTTTACCCATATCAGTTGGTAGTCATGCAAATGTTCGATTTAGAGATTTTATTTAAGCTAAATTTATGTTAAAGATGAAGATTGTCATGCAGCTTATGCCCCACTTTTATGTAAATTAATAGTAAAAACTTTCAAGGATCATTTTACTATTTTAGTTTCTTGCTGAGAAATTGACTACTTCAGTCTGGTAGGATATAGCGGCAGTTTGTTTTAATATGAGCATTGTAGTTACAGAATAACTTATACAGCAAATGCTCCTATGTCTTAGCTGTCGGCCAATACCTCAAACCCTGCACCAAACTGATACCAAACTGATGTGCTGAATGCAAAAAGAATTGTTGAAGGATAATGAAAAAGTTGAAAGTGCTTGCTATGCAGAATTTGTCAAAGGTTTCACGTAGTAGCCGAAATTGCCTCTGAACCTAATTTGGTTGAGTAAGTAGGGGGCACTTATCAACAAAGTCTATATGCTAATTGGAATCAACTCTAGCTATTTGTATTTATGTACTTCATCTCAAGTAGCACACCATTTTCCTATTCCAACAAGAAAAAAGAAAAAGCACCACCCTGTTTATGTTTCTGTTGATTTTTCTGTTTGATTAAACAAAACCTTCTTCACTCTTTTTTACGTCCACACAAGAAAGTTTTCACACACCTTATTTTACAACTTATTCTCTACCTTGCATATGTTTGTATTGCAGACCATTTTGCTGTTTATTTTAACTCACCTCTTACTACCATCAAACCTTGTCCCCAGGTCCTGTTGATTAAACAAAACCTTATCAATCTCATCTCATAAAGTTTATCAAGTTTTTGCATTTGTTATAATTGGATCTCACTTTCCTAATTTATCCTAACCTATAATTGGATCTCGCTTTTGCTAAAATATAGCTATCCCTGCGAAGTTTGGTAGACCCCATCACAGTTCTCAGATTGTCGGGAAAAAGGTTAAATAGTCACAAGTTTGGCTATCAGGAACAATTCTGTGAAAACTTGTGTTAAAAAAGTTATATATGTAACTGTTACTTCTATAATTTGAGAATATTGTTCTAATACTGAAACTACTTCAGGTCGTCTCTCTGCGAAGGCCGATGTCTACAGCTTTGGTGTTGTACTTTTGGAGCTTCTTTCTGGGCGGCGAGCTGTTGACAAGAACAAAATTGGCATAGAACAGAACCTGGTAGATTGGGCTAGGCCATTGCTCGGAGACAAGAGGAAGCTCTACCGGGTCATGGATTCAAGATTGCAGGGTCAATATCCAAAAAAAGGAGCCCAAACGGTGGCAACAATAGCCTTACAGTGCATCAGCAATGAGCCCAAGGTTAGGCCTAAGATGTCAGAGGTATTGGCCGCACTAGAGCCATTGGAAGATTGCAAGGAGATGATAAGGCAAATGCAAAGAGGTGGATGGGGAAAGGTTTCGGATCCGGACCCAAGATCGCCTATGAGACAAATGCAATCGCCAAAACAGCGAATGGCTGGTGGGTCCCCTATGCCTTCTCATCGAAAGTCACCTAGGGTGCACTAATTTGTCGGATAGTCTCATTTGTGTTTGTGTAAATGTAATGTTGATTGCTTTGGTTGATTTATTTTTGGAGATTTGTTTACTTGTTTGCTCAGCTAATTTGGAAGGTGTGGATGGTATTCCAGATTTAATGTGTGAACTGCAATTGTTTTTGCTGATGTCTTTCTGGCAAAAATTTTCATTGCCATCATCAGTTAAGAGAGTTGGAGCCTTTTTTTTTTTTAATCTCTGCTCGAAACCTTGTTATTCCTTTTTAAATGGATTGATTCTGTTTGTATGCAAAGAAGATTCATCTATGAATCTTTTGATTGTTGTAGGTGCAGTTCATACGTTAGTGTTATTAAGATGAAGAATTTGATGTGTGAATTGCATTTTTTTTCTTATGATGTATATTTGACAAAAACTTTCAGTGCATCAGTTTAGGGACTTGGGTCTGTTTTTCATTTTTTGCCCAAAGCCTACAATTTTTTTTTCAAAAGGACCCACTTTTTGAAAATAAATACCAAACTAATCCACTTTCGATATTACTTACCAAACTGACCCACTCACCGTTTTAGTCATAGGAATTTCTCCAACACTGGAGATATCTCACCAAATCTCAAAATACTTAAAGCTAAACTAGTCGTTTCGAACAAAACTAGAATCATTGTTTGATCGATGTTTGAAACATCAAGTTTAGTTATAGAAATTTCTCTTAAAAAATCTCGCCAATCTCAAAACACTAAAGGTGAACTTGTTGTTTCAAACAACAGCAAATCTAGTTCAATTAGGGTTGTTGATTGAAACATTGAAACATTTAGTTTAATTATAGAAATTTCTCCAACACTTGGAAAAATCTTGCCAAGCTACAAAACACTAAAACTAAACTCGTTGTTTCGAACATCGACCATAATTGAACTGCACGAGTGAGTCAGTTTTGTATTTATGTATGTCATTTTGGAAGAAAAAAAATTCCTGAACCTAGTTATTCCTTTTGGGGGTAAATGCGATAATACTGCACTGACGTTTGATCAAAATAGAAAATACTCCCTAACTTCTACTTTGTACAAAGCACCCCCATATAAAAAGAATGTACTTTGTATTTTGACCAAACTTTCATAAATTTATATGCATTACCTTCATTTTAAATCAATTAACTTAATGATTTAGGATTGTTGGATTAAAAGTATTAGTTAAAAAGTTAATTAAATTTACCATTCAGAAAAGTGAATTAAATGTAGGTAATTTTCCCACATGGGTCACTATACCTCACTCACGGATAGCTAATTCCATATAACTCACTTACAATATAAAACCAATCTCAAATAACTACTTTTGTTACAAATATCTAATTCCATATAACTCACTCCAAATTGTGAGTAAGTTATATGGAATTAGCTATTTGTGAGTAACGTATCTGGAATTGAAACATTTATTAGTGACCCGTGTAGGAAAACCCCATTTATGTATGCTTGCTAAGAAGATTCATCTTCTGATAGCTATCTTTACCTTACGCAATCTTTTGTCCTGTTCAAAATTGCAAAGTTAGCCCAAAAGTAGTAAAACACTGAATTGATTGAAAGTTGTGTACAATACATTAAAATTCGGATGGTGATTGCATAAGAGCCATTGGTTTTACAACAATATCTAGCCATGCATACTACATAAACAGAAAGAGGAATATATCCAACAACTCACAACCGAACTTTGCAAGCAAAAATTACAACATGTGGCTGCTTCAAAGGATCGCTTGATGCTATCTATTTCTCGAGAATGAACTCTTGGATTTCTAGTCCAGTATGGCGTGCCGCACCCTGTAATCTCAACATGACCTCATCTCCAATTTTTAACGAGGTTACAGGAATATGCGTCTTCATAACTTTGTCACCTATTGAATTGGTTAGTTGAAGAGAATAGATAGCAAGAAAGAAATTAAGAGCAATATATTCAGTTTAGATTAGAAATATACCATCATGAGGGCAAACTAAGCCAACAGTTTCAGCATTCTGAAGAAAGATATTGTACGTATTGTCGTTCAGGTCCTGTAAATATGTTTAAAATAAGTGCTTCAGTAGCAAAACAATATAATGGGAGTTAAAAGGAGCATCATGTAATTGATGATATTGGCATGTAAAGCAAAACTGAATCTACAAAGCAGAGTATCCTAATAGTAAATAATAAATTGCACAGGTATCCTATGTTCAACTGACCCAACAAATATGGAGGAAAAACATGTTTTTTTTCTAGTAGCACCTAAATAGGCACAAAAAGTAGGAAGTATGATGAGAGTTAAGAGAGGGGTAACACTAAATTTAGCGACATGGAAGGGTATGTACACGTTTTTTCACTCTTAAATAGAAAATTAACTGTGCTATGCCACAAATAAGGGATACTTAGTTCTTACCCCTCTATTTACAAATTAACTTGTAGCCTTTTACAAGATTATTACCCCTATCATTGAGTGATAAAAATCACTATGAGAACTAAAACAATGCCATGTGAATGATTATGTTAGTGGAAGGCATAATGAAATTATTGATAGTATTACATAATTAATAGTAATAATACATAATTGATACCAGTATTCTGAAGGGAAAACTGCCCAGAATTAATGTCCCTTCTACAAAAAAGACTACATTTTCTGATAGTAGCAAAAGTACCGAAAAATATGAGCAAAATGAAAATGAAAATGAAAGTTGAGGGAAAGGATTAAAAAAATGGAAACACTCGAATGGTGGGCCGTGGACTAATTTTTCCTCAAAAACATATTTCCTCACATATACATCTTGTAATCCACTTACCATCTTCCCTTTAGAAAATGTCTCTATTTTCTGATAGTAGCAAGAATTAAGAAAAATAAGAGTAAATTGAAAATGAAAGTTGAGGGAAAGGTTTGAAAAATGAAAAGAATGGAAGGGTGTGGTCCTGTGGGCTAAATGTTTCCTGAAAAACATGTTTCCTTACATATACATCCTGTACTCCACTAATTGTGGAGGGATACAACTGAAAGTGATCCAACCATGTCTACATCTACAAGTGTCTCACATGGCATAAACGCTTACAGACGGAGTAGTTCCTGAAGAATTAGATTGACAAATGTGAAATTAGAACAAATTGGAGAGCCTAAAGGACGGGAGAGCAGACGGAGGGAGGGCAGGGAAGAAAATAAAGAAAAAAAGAACGTGATGGGAATGGTGGAAGAAAAACACAGAACAATGGCAGAATTTTTTTTTTTTGGGGGGGGGGGGGTAGAAATGCAGAGGTGGGAAGAAAATGAAAAATGATACTAATGCAGAAGGAGAAATCACTTCATAAACAGTAAAAGATTGCACTATCTGTCTACTGAACTATATGACTCAAGCAGGGTGTGCCTCTGTGGTTGAAGGTGTAATACCACTATTGTTACACAATCCTGCGAACGTGCTAAATATTTGAACTTTTTAACTTCTAAGTTTGATTTTGCTACTCATTTCCATAAAATGACATCCATTTTTAATGATCCCATAAACTGTACAAACCCATTCAGATATTGTTTACCCTTCAAAGCTGGACAGTTTTACCAATTTCTCAATGTGTGCATAAAACTGGGAATTGGAAACAAATATTATGAAGTGAAATGCAAATGCAGTACACAACGCCACTAAATTATCGCATAAATGCAGTACACAATTTAAAACTTGGGATGGGGAGCAGGATTGGGATTTTCCAAATATTTGGATCGGGATCAGTGTCAGCCGGCATTGGTAGTATCGAATTGATGTATCAGGTTTTTTTAATTGGGCAGTTTTTAAAATTTTAAAAAATCTAATATGTTCCGGATCAAATTAATTTTTTAGAATGAAGTGAAGAATTTAAATAACTCTTTATACAAATTTAATATTTTCAATCACACACTTGAACATTTTAATTAGTTTCAGGGAATTATTAATACAAAATAAAATTGAGTAATAGAAATAGGTAGACCAAATAATACAAATTTTATTTATATACAAGAAAAAAATATATAAGCCAGACATGAAAAGATGTCCATTATGCAATTACATCTTCAATGCTTGGATATCCACATTAATAGAAAATTCAAAATTTAAAATTTTTTAATCATAGGATCTGTGGTTACGGGTTGGGATCGAGCTGATCCATCTAATCCAATTGCTAACTCGGCTAATCCCGATTCCGAGATTTTGGGGTTGTATCAGGGTGGTCCCCTGAAAAAACGAGCCGGATCGGATTGGGTCGTCCGATCATTAAAACCATTGTCTGTGTGTGTACGCTGGGGTTCGTAGTGTCTCGGTATGTGGCATGTGCGCATGTATAATGATATTTTTTCAAGTTCATCTATCGGTTCTTGCAATGATGCATGTGCATAAATATAAAGCAAAAGATAAAATTATTGTAGTTTACTGTCAACCTCGTACAAATGTCATCAAGTGACACGTGCACTCATGTCTTCCAAATCACAGATATTCCCTAAATAAATACTACTATCTTAATGAAGAATAAAATAGGCAGTTAATTAATTTGTGCTTCTCGGTGTTCTGCAAAGGAAAGGTCACATTCTCTAACCAACCATACTTGCTACATAAGAAAGGACATTTCCCTAGAAGCAATAGTAAATTCTAGATACGGAAATATGGTATTGAAATTTAAACCTAGCAACTTGTCCACTAATTCTTGTAAAATCCAAGCACATTATAATCCTAGGGCAAGAGTGCCATAAATTGTGTAAGAAAGAAAAAAACCTTAGCCTCTTAGTGAAGAATAAAATAGGCAGTTAAATAGTTTGTGCTTCTCGGTGTTCCGCAAAGGAAAGGTCACATTCTCTAACCAACCATACTTGCTACATAAGAAAGGACTTTTCCCTTGAAGCAAAAGTAAATTCTAGATACTGAAATATGGTATTGAAACTTAAACCTAGCTCTTTGTCCACTAATTCTTGTAAACTTTATCCAAGCACATTATAATTCTAGGGCAACAGTGCCATAAATTGTGTAAGAAAACAAAAACCTTAGTCTCGACAACAATGAGTGGTCTTGATTCAATTTTTACACGTCCGACAATTGCTGTCCGTTGAAAACCTCTTTGATCAACCACAACAACCTCTTTACCTGCCTTCAACTCTGAGAGGTAGCTAGTCCTTCCCCCTGGAACTGCAACATAGGCATGCACTGGGCCCTGTAGTTGTGCCTCGAATAATAAGAAGAATGAATTGCTTTGTTAAGTATCATGACATAAATAACTTCTTCTTAAAAACTTATTAAAAAATAAATTGAGTCGAACAGAAAATAGATTAATAGAAATAGCTCACCGCATTGACCCTGAATGGCCTGCTAGCAATGTAATTCGACTCCAAGCATTCTGAATGAACAAGGAAAAGCCCTCTAGCAAAGGAACCCACCTATTAAAAAATAATGGCACCGTATACCAGGGTGATTCAATATGGGCAAAAGTACCAGTGAGATTTTGTCCTTTAAATATAATAGTTTTCTATATGGCGAGAAATTATGTCTAACTGTAGCATAAAACACAAACCAAAAGGCCTTCACCCGGTCTCATGAGACTGCAGAGATCCACACACACTCTATCACCCATTCCAACTGCTTCAATACGTGTTACAGTAGCCTTTGTCAAGCTTAAAACGTTCCTCGCTTCATTTCTTCTGTCAAAATAATCCTGATATGAGAATAAATTCTTCTTAACTTAGGCGATATAATCCAATTAAAAGGAAGAATTATTGATCATAGAACTTTCGTGAATCTACCTTAAATTTGAGAACATCACCAATTTCCTCAGTTTTTAGGACAACTCCATCAAGACCTTGCTCCAACGCCTACAATTACTAATAAGTCCAAGCTAAAGAACAAAATAGGGGTATATAAATTTAGTCTTACCTCAAGGAACACTCGAGCGTCAGATGAAGTAGTTGAGACGGCCAATACAGTCCTCTTACAGCCTTGGAATGCTGCAACAATATTTTCTGCAGGTATAACCTAATAAATGAAGAATAGGGAATCAGAGTCCTGCAATCTTTATCAAAATTATTTGGAGACTTGGACAGATGAGAAAGACTTCCAATTGATATCAGAAAGACAAACCATTTTTTAGTACTTTGGTAACTAATTAGATTTTTTCAACTAGGCTTGGCACCTTCTATGAAATGCCAAGAGCAACAAGGGATAAATAATCTCAATATCAACTTTTCACATGTTGATGAATTGATGGAGGGTCATTAACTATGAGTAATGAGTATAAGATAAAGAGAATCTTAAAACTTAAAATAGCATACATACAATGCTGCTGTAGACATCCCATGTGGAAAAGTCCATTGTATAAATAATTTTTGAAACAGTAATAAAACAGAACAGACCCTATCAAATGAATTCACGTAGGCAATACATAAGGAGATGAGAAATGAACTATCTTAACGGATGATGAGAACCTTAAATTGATATTACTCTCTCTAGCAAATGTCCGAAGAAGTGGAAGACAATGAACATAATTGAAAAAGGTTGTAGTTGTCTGAGTTGCGATATCATGGATATACTAATTTATTTTGCTATCCTTAATTAAAAGCAACTCTCAACTTCACAGGGAAATTTTTCTGTAAAATCGGCAAATGCTAGCCTTGTAGGAGATGAAGAATCAAACTCTGATCTCAAATATAAAAAGCTCTGGGGTGGTAAAGATATCCAATCCCGGGTACTACATTTTATTAGGAGCATTGCGAATGTCGTAATGACTAACGAGAAGAGGAGCAAAATCTTTCCGGTCAGTTGATGATAGATGTGCAATATGCAAAGCTGAGACAGAATCAACAACCCACTTGTTCTTGAAGTGCAAATCTGTAAAGGCGGTATTGGGCTTATCTAGATTGTCTGGGAGCTATCTAACTTCTAATTTGGTGGAACAAGTGATAAATGAAAGGCTGAATGAAGGAACCAGGGAGGATGGGTTTTTCAAATTGGGATCTCAAATACTGTGGCAAAGTTGGAAGCATTGTTGTAGGATTGTCTTCACTAAGTTTGCCAAAAATTGTAGAGTGGTTATCACCTGGAACTCACAGCTATTCAAGGTTATGAAAGAAGATAAGCGATATTGTTATCGACACCAAACTCACAAAGCACACAATATTTGTCCAAGTTCGGGCAAGCCCTAATCCGGGGAGGAAAACCGAAATATTATTCAACTAAAGAAGATACAAGAGTTACTACTCTCACCACAATCTTCTCTCAAGCCTAACTGGAAATACTTGCTATTTACAATGGAGAAATCTCTCACTTCTCAGATGAAGTACTCTCTTCTTCTATTCGGCACTCAATAGAATCATATCGTTCTTTGGAGCCGTTACATTTATATATAGAGATCTAGAGAAACTCTAGGTTTAATCTTAATACAATAGTCGTTCAATAATCCCTGAAGAGATAACCATACAATGAGAACCATACAATCTAACTTAGAGAAAAAGTCGGGCTTCAAACGAATCCCCAAGACCCGCACCGGAACACAAACAGCTGCGACGCAGTCAACTGCCCAAAGTGCAGTCGACCGTATTTGACTTCAGCCAAACCCGAGGGGGTGTCGGTCGACTGCACTGTCAACCGCACATGCTTCTATTGATGATGTTGTTTTTCATCTTCCATCCAAATAATCGGTTCGATTTTTC
Organism: Hemerocallis citrina; assembly: GCA_017893485.1. Lineage (NCBI taxonomy): Eukaryota > Viridiplantae > Streptophyta > Magnoliopsida > Asparagales > Asphodelaceae > Hemerocallis > Hemerocallis citrina. The sequence continues at coordinate 223,654,068 of CM030363.1, read as the reverse complement.
TCTCGCATCACTGTCTTCTCTTCTATATAAAACAAGTATGCAAGACATAAACCCAACAATCTCCACCTTGGATTGCATACGCATGAATCCACACCTGTGTGATTTAAACTCTTCTAGACTCTTTTCATCTCCGCTTTGTAAACAACTCGGTTCAATGGCTTCTTCTACTAGTTGAATCCACCTCTATTTCCTCCAATCGTATACCCCCTTCAAGGGCATACCCTAGTAGATATTATCATGGAGGTATCACCCTCCACACGACGAACTCCACGTACCCCAAGACTCCACCTTTCGACGGTATTCGGACATTGTCGTCTCGCTTTGGTGATTCTAGTGATGGCTTACTAGATGATGTTTTAGGAACAATGGGCTACCAAACACTCGGTCGAGTTATTCTGCTCTCACAAAGCTGGTAGAGGTTGTGTTGACCCTGCCCAATCTCCCTCTTACCCTTTATCACCTTACGACGACTATCTTAAACTATTAATCTCCACCTTGAGCTGTATACCTGCAGCCCCAAGCATCCAGAGTCCCAAGGATATTAGATTCTACTTTCTCAAAAGAATATGCATGGCCTCTTCTAGTGTGAACTCGTTACCATCTGGCATCTCCACCTCAACTGTTCCCTCATCCACTACTTCACAAACCTCATCAATCGCCATTCTCACACTACACCTGTTATTGACTTGTAAGTAAAAAGCAACTCCCTCTCAGAGCAAATCTGAGAAGAACTTCCAGAATCAAGAAACCAATCCAAATTCACATCTAAAGAACTTAAAACGAGAAGAAAATCTAAGTTATCACCTGAGTTAGTGGTGCAGACGCCGACTATATGTGCACTCTTTTGATAACCACTTGCGACAGTCCCTCTTGTAATGCTCAATTCCTCTCAAATGGTGGCAACGAATCATACCCTTCTGTGTCATATCCCTTTCAATTGAAGTATCACCATCCACCGCCAAACAACATGTAGAAGTAGATTCCCTTTTATGAGTCTCCATCCTAAGTTCATTTTTCTTCAAACCCTTGATCATCCCGGCTACTATAAATGTCTCCTTGGCAGATTTTCAGGGTAACATGGTAGTTATCAAGTGATCATGAGAAACTAGTAGTGAATATATCAAGTTGAAAGCTTTATCATCTTCGCTAAGATCATCAGTATTAATCACCTTCAGTTCAGATATTACCTTATTGAACTCCACAATATGATCTTGAAGATAGGTACCTTCCTTCATTGAGAAACGAAACAGCTTCTTCTTCCAGTACATCCGATCCAACAACGACAATTCCGAGTAGTCAGATTTGAGCCTCGGCCATAGACTTGCCGTGCTTTTCTCATCAAGAAATCACACTTGACTTCGCCCGTCAATTGCAGCCGGATTAAACTCAATGCCTTCAAACAGATCTTATCTCACTTCTTCTGCTTCATGTCGGTTGGCTTCTTTTGATCCCCATCTAGCGCAATATACAAGCCCTTTTGAACCAATGTGTCATACTTGTCCACCTTCTAAAGATTGAAGTAGATCTTACCGTCAAACTGCTTGATCTTCGTGCTGATCTACCGTTTTCTCCAAGAAACTCGAACAAACCCACGAACTTGATGCTTTGATACCACCATTTATTAGAGAATTGTCGCCTTAGGGATTTTGTTGAGTCTTCGACACAATCAATACAAACCACCAAGCAAATAGAAAATCACACCAAACATACAAAGCACACAATATTTATCCCGGTTTCGATATTATTCAACTAGAGCAGATACAAGACTTACAACTCTCACCACAATCCTCTCTCAAGCCTGATTGAAAACACTTACTGTTTACAATGGAGAAATCTTTCACCTTTCAGATAAAGTATTCTCTTCTTCTATTCGGCACTCAATAGAACGTATCTTTTTTTAAAGCCGTTACATTGATTATATAGAGATCTAGAGAAACCCTAAGTTTAATCTGAATACAATAGCCGTTCAATAATATCTGAAGAGATAAGCATACAATGAGAGCCGTAGGATCTAACTTGAAGAAGTCGAGCTTCAAACGAATCCCCAAGACCCGCACCTGAACACAAACAGCCGCTACGTGGTCAACTGCCCAAAGTGTAGTCAACATTTGACTTTGGTCACACCCGAGGAGGTGTCGGTTGACTTTACGATCAACTGCACAATCGACTGCACCCGCTTATGTTGTTGATGTTGCTTCTCATCTTCCATCCAATCTGTCGCTTCGATTTCTCTTGCATCACTGTTTTCTCTTCTATATTAAACAAGTATGATGACATAAACCCAACAAATACAAGCTCCACGAAACTCCCTTAAAGAAGAAAGGGTGGGTAGATAGTACCAACAACTGAGACAATCGAGATTAATTGTGATGGAGCAGGCACCTGCCACGCACCTATTGACGCTCTAGCAAGAGATCAAGGACAGATTCTCCAAGTTCGATCACACACCTGCGATGGTTGAGATTACTACTAATGATACCCCAGTACTTTTTATACACTTCCAGAATCAACCATGTCTCATTGCCTACGCCCACATTAATGCTACGAAATGGGTTACAATTGTGATCCACCGTGGAGGCTTCGTAAAATTGTATTCATTTGCAAAGAGCTACTTAAGACTTCTCCTAATGTAACTATAAGATATGAACCTAGGGTACACACTCCACAATGGCTACCCATAGGCTTTGCCAAATTGTCCTTGGACCCTGATGTGATTTGCTTTGCTGGTTGTCCTTGCCGCCTTCTATTTCCTGACAGAAGATGGAGGAAATAGAATCAAAGGTATTAAGGCACACAAGCCAACTATATATACTAGCACATACAAGATAGGATAGACATGTATTATACACGTGCTAGACTCTCTCTCTCTCTCTCTCTCTCTCTCTCTATATATATATATATATATATATATATAGAAATATATATACTAGATTTGCCCATACTCTCAGAACAATACAGCATATGAAAAATCTTGTAAATAGTAAATCAACAAATATGTAGCTGAAATTTGAATAGTATGACAATAATTAGTTGTAAATAAAAGTCCATGTTTCCATTAGTATATGGTGAAAAATTATTATAAATTGAGGTATAAAAGTCTATGTTCTCATATATATATATACATATATATATAGGGAAAGCTTCGGTTGTGCACTCCTCTAGTGCACAGGCCTTCGGGCGTTCATATCGACGATCCGAACCGTTCATATTGATCTACACATCTAAATTAGTCTAAATATGTAAAATCAAATCATTTGAAATTCATTTGCCCATCCATCACGTGACTATAAAAAACAATGATTTTTAGCCATACAATTTTGTAACACTTCAATGGATGGATAAATGAATTTCAAATGATTTGATTTTACATATTTAGACTAATTTAGATGTGTAGATCAATGTGAACGGTTCGGATCGTCGATATGAACGCCCGAAGGCCTAGTGCACACGCCGTGTGCACTAGAGGTAGTGCACAACCGAAGCTTTCCCTATATATATATACTAGATTTGCCCGTGGGCACGTGCCTACGGCACGTCTTCGGAACGATACAAAACACGAAAAAGCATGTAAACAGTAAAACAATAATTATGTAGCTCAAGTTTGAATAATATGACAATAATTAGTTATAAATAAAAGTCTATGTTTCCATTAGTATATGTTGAAAAATAATTATAAATGGGGGTATAAAATCTAACTTCTTAGAATTTTAAGTGTGGAAAATAATGAAATTTAATTGTTGAAGAGATATTTGCTATTAAAAATTCTGAAAATTTACAAAACCGAAATCTTAAAATCTAAATTTCTAAGTAAATAAAGAAAGAATGGGATAGAGAGATATAGAGAGAGAGAGAGAAAGAGAGAAATATGAAAAAGTAAAGAGAGAAGAGATAGATAGTAATAAAGTAATAAGTTTTTTAGGGAAAAAAATTTGGTTTTTGGGTTTGAAATTTTGGAGGGAAAATGTGTTTTGTGAGGTTTGATATGGGCCTTTGATTTTGGGGGGATTGATTGTGAGCCACTTGATAGCTTTCTTTGTAATTTATTATATAGATATATATATAGAGAGAGAGGGAGAGAGAGAGGGGGGAGAAATAATTAAATAAATAAATGAGTTGTTTGGGGGGGATTTGAATTTGAATTTGGGGGGGGGGGGGGGGGGGGGGAATGAGTTTTCTAAGATTAGATCTGGGCCTTTGATTTTTGGGGGGTGTGGTAGGGTAAAAATGGCTTGGGGCCCAACCAGGGCCCAATACAACTCTCACTCAAAAATTGGTAGAAACAGCAGTCTAGTTCGGCTTCGAGCCACTGCAGGGTCGACGCCGAACCTCAAGTTCACCCCCACAGATCTGGTCTCCTCGTATCCGATGAGCAGCGATGGCCCTCGACCTCCGATCCACGACAGCCCTCCGGGCCGTCCGCCCCTCCTGGTATACAATGAGGATGACCTGGCACAGCCTGGGCCACCAGATCCTCCCGGAAGCACAGAAGCCCCATGATCTGCCATGTCAGCTCCAAATACCACCAAGGGCTTTGCCGCGTCAGCCCTATACCACTCCTGGTACTGCCACGTCAGCCCTAAACCCCCTGAGCCTTCTACCACGTCAGGCCCATGGGCTTTCGGGTTCAGACCCGGCCCCCAAGCGGATCCAAACCCGGTTAGAATTCTCTATAAATACTAGACCCTCACCCACCTTTTCAGGTAACCAATCTTTTGCCACTTAAAATTCACCTAGTTATTGCTACTCTCTCACAGAGACTGACTAGATCGTCGGAGGGTCAGCCACCAGGATAAACCCCGGTGTTTCAGGACCGTCTGCAGGTACACAAGACCTCGGATCCGAACCCTCTGATCCGAGCCGAGGCATCCACTTCACTCCGAGCCCGTTGCAGGAGCCGCCAGGTCGCTCCGAGGGTCGCCTGATAAGCAGCTTTCTCCTTCAATATAAATTGAGTCCGAACTCACACCTGGTGCATCCACACGTCTCCCAGAAATAAACCGCATTAGGTTGGCGCCGTCTGTGGGAACTGCTTCAGAAGCCGACCCGAGCACGACCATCAAGGCACCTCGACAGCCGAACTCTCATGGCCTCCAAGGGCAAGGGGGCTGCTTCCTCCATCAACCGACGGGACTCGCCTCCACCAACCGCTAACGCCGATCCACGCCCTTCAAAACACAGGGCTCACCATCAGAGGCCCCAAAGGAGCGTCACCCGTCAGGTCCAGCCCGACCTACGGGGAGTAATCGTCAACCGACAGATTAGCCGTAGCAGGGGAAGGGCCGCTTCCAACCCGACCCCGAACCATCCGAGACCGCCGCCCGAGGGACGGAGGTCAACACTCAGCCGCATCGGAAGGCAGCCTTCAGACCGACCAAACAGGGTCGAGGGAGCCCCCGTCACTCACAAGGAGTTCCAAGACTTCCGGAGAGAAATTCTCGGGGCCCTCCGACGGGCCCCCAGGGAGGAAACTCTCCACTCCCAAACCGGATCGGATGCCGAGGCCAGCGTGTCGTGCCCGTCAACAATCCAGCCAGAAGACGATGGCGTACTCCTAAGGCGCCTCCAAGAAATGGAGGGTCGCCTCGATCATATAGGAGACGGCGACCGACGAGCGGCTCAGGGGTACAGACCTGTCCGTCCTCCCTTCTCCGCCCCCATCCTCCAAGCGAAAATACCCAGGAATTTCCGACCACCTCAATTCGAGACCTACGACGGCGAGGGAGATCCCGCTGATCACATGGAGGGTTTCAAAACCCTCATGATGATTCACAGCGCCTCGGATCCCCTGCTATGCCGAGCCTTCCCCGCCACACTTCAGGGTCCGGCTCGTGAATGGTACTCGAAACTCACCCCCGGCTCCATTTACTCCTTCGACCAACTAGAGGGCAATTTTCTTGCCCACTTCGTCACCAGCCGGAAGGCGGAAAGGACCAGCGCCTCTTTACTTGGGCTCAGACAGATAGAGGGAGAGTCCCTCAGAGTGTTCGTCCGGAGGTTTACCACGGAGGCAAGGTCGGTCTCCTCTCTCGATCCAGGCGTCGCCTCTGCGGCCTTTCGGCACAACGTCCGTCATGGACAGCTGAAAGCTTCTCTGGCAAAGCGACCCCCCGTCGACTTTCCCGACCTCCTCAACAGGATCGAGAAATACATTAGGGCAGAAGAGGCCCTTAGCCCCGAAGATGCTAGGGAGGCCACCTCGAAGGGAAAACGGAAGGCCGAAGAAGTCGAACCATCAAAGAAGGCTCTGAGGGACGCGGGGGCCATAAAGAAAATCCCGCCGGTCCCCCGCTTCGAGAGGTACACTCCCTTGACACATGACGTATCCGCCATCCTCTTAGAAATCGAAGACAAAGGCATTGTTCGACTACCTCCCCAACCTAACAACAGCAAGAACCGAGATCAGCGCTTCTACTGCCGCTTCCACAGAGACCATGGGCACGACACCGACCAATGCCGGGCCCTGAAAGACGAGATTGAGGAACTCATCTCCAGGGGGTACCTCCGAGAATTCACCCGAGAAGTCCCACGGGATCGACGAGATACTAGGAGCCGGAGGCTCTCGCCTCCGAACCCTACTCCGAACCGCATCCAGGGTCGGGATCCCGAGTCCGAGGGAGCCGCGGATACGCCATTCATCTTGCACTATGTCCACGGAGGGCCGATGGGAGGAGAATCGAATACTTCCCGAAAAGCCTTCATCCGAGAGGTGAATGCTGTCCAAGACAACCCCTCGCCCAAGCTACAGCCAATGCCAGTCTCATTCTCAGGAGAGGACCTCGAAGGCGTTCGCCTGCCCCACTGCGATGCCCTCGTCATTAGCCTCCACATGGCTAATTGTGAAGTTCGCCGAATCCTCGTCGACAACGGCAGCTCGGTTAATATTCTTTTCCTCGAAGCCTTTGAGAATCTCAAGTTACCTAGAGGCAAGCTCAAGCCGGCCAGATATACCTTGCATGGGTTCTCCGGCATCCCTGTCGTGATAGAAGGGATTGTTACCCTCGACGTTACCGCAGGATCGGCTCCCGTCAAGAGGACCGAGTCTATGGACTTCATGGTGGTCAACGTCAAGGCGGCTTACAACGCCATACTCGGCCGACCCGGATTATGCTCCCTCCAAGCAGTGCCTTCGGCCAACCATCTGAGGCTTAAATTTCCCACCCCGCAAGGAGTCGGCATCGTCCGAGGCAGCCAAGAAGCAGCGCGATCGTGCTACATGACCACCGTCGGGGGAGGTGTGTTCCCCCTCGACGCCGTCGAATTCAAACCATAGAGGGACGGCCCTACTCCCGGACCTGCTGTCGAACCGGAGGGATTCCCATTTGACGCCGAGCACCTAGTGAATTTCCTTGAGGGACGAGCATAAGTTCTAACTTAGCTAGAAGTAAACCTTTTGTAAAGCTTTCGTATGTAAAGGGCCATTTTAGCAGCCCCCCCTATCTTATACTAAGGAAATCTCTTTGTATCATACTCCAAACGCCTCGGCAGATCCGACCTAACACCAGACAAGGGGATCGACACCCAAGTCTTCACCCCGGGATCATCCCCGACGCCTCGGTAGGTCCGATCCGACCCAAGCCGGGAGACTTCACCACGCCCCACGCCGATCCCTCACAGACCGACAGGGCCGAACCACACTCCCTTCATCATTCCGTACACTATCAACCGGAGCAAAGAGTGAAATGAATTCCTCATTCATACTCCTTTATTGGGTTAAGAGGAAACAAACAAAGACCGTTACAGAAACACTCCTCTCATCTCAAACAGTAGGAAGCCGCCCTCTCAAGGCCCCTCTGGTCCGACGAACGGCGGGGTCACTCCAATCGAACAACTTGGAACTCTCTCCTTGTCATAATGGTCCTTCGGTTCGGCCACGGTCGACACACCGGCCACGGAACTCTGGGCATCGGCGGGCCGCATACGCTCCAATAGCGGCAGCGCAGAGGGTACCCCCTCCGCTCGCTGACCACCCGAGGAAGGTCTCGAGACGCCCAGCATCGTCCGGTAGCGGTGTATCTCCACCTCCTCCACTATCACATCGCGAAGTAACTTCTCAGAGGAGGGCCTCTGCACCGAGGAACTCGACATAGTATATCCGAGTCCGACACCCACGAGTTCCCGATCCACCATCGCCCTCCTCAGATGGCTTGCCTCCTCACCAAGGGCTTCAGACATGTTCCTGTAATAATTAAAGGCCGCATCAGCGTTACGGGCCCTCTCACGGTACCGAGCCAAAGTGGCCTCCAATGCCTCAACCTTGCTCCGGAGCCACGCCGCGTCAGAACGACGGGGGTCCACCTCGGGAAGGGAAGCCACAACCTACAAGAGAACCAACTCAACGCACATAAGCAAGGAGGTTCGGAAATATCCGAGGTCAAAACACTTGGCCAGTCAAAAATACTTTTTTATAAATTGTGCTGCTTCTTACAAAAAAAAGGCAGTGGCCAGTCCGCGGAAGGCAAATACAATCGAAGGGGGAAAAAAGAAAGATAAAACTATACAACTTGATTTCCCACCTCGGCATCGATCGGGTTCGCAGGAGGGTCGACGGTCGGGTTGCCAACGGGCCCTTCCTCGGCAGGAGTCTTCGGTGTCCCCTCGATCTCCATGTCATACTCAAAGTTGGACAGGTCGACGGTCGGGTAGAAGTGCCTCACATGACTGAGGGCCTTCGCGTAGCACTCATCCTGGGCCTTGATCACCATCCGCTGACCCGCATCCGTCAGCTCTTCCCTCTCCTTGGCGAACGCAGCCGTCAACTCCTCCTTCTCCTTGGCGAACTTCTTCTTCAAGGAGACCACCCTCTTCCCCCACTCGGCGTCCTTGGCCTCGAGCTCGAGCTTCATCTGCTGCTCCCTCTTATGCGAACCCTCGAGCTCGATCCGCATCTCCTTCATCTCCCGCTCGCTCTTATCCGCCCGAGCCCGCTCTTGTGACAGGGACGCTTCGTAGAGATTCTTTACGTTAGCTCCCTGCATACAAGCCTGCGACCGACAAGCACAGATAAGAAGAAAACTCCCGAAGCAAGATTAACAAGAGGGATAAGGTCGACAAGCTTACCAGCACGGTGGCCTGTGCCAGGCGCGTAAAGGCCACCTCTACGGGCTCGCTCTCCATCACTTGGCGATCGCGAGGGGTCGCCAACTTCTCCACCACCTCAACGGCCTGGGCTTCCTCAGTTAGACAGTCGCCCATCCGAACCGACCAGTCCGACGCCCACCGTTGCCGCAACATCTCCACCACCGGGTCCTCCTCCTCAACCTCTACCAAGGGACCTTTCCCCTTATCGAGATCGGATGCCCTCGCTGGGCCCTTACCCCTCGAAGGGGCCGCCCCCTTGCTCGTCTCCGAGCGAGTCCTCTTAGCCCTCGGCTCGAGCGGGGCCTCCGAGATAACCAGGGACGGCTCCCTCGGCTTCTTCATCGCCTCCCCCTTCTTCTTCTCGGCGTTCTCCTTCTTCATGGCGAGCCTCCTTGCTTTGATCGATGCTTCATCCATATCTACAGAAAAAACCATTAAGAGCAATGAGCAAGAAAGTACGAAAAGACCGAGAGAAAAGAAACAACTACATACGCAGAACGGCTGGGCTCAGTCCAACGCTCGCCAGGTGGGCCTCCGTCACCTTCATCCAGTCGATACTAGGGGACAGACGGAGGCGCTCGACAAACCCCCACTCCTCGGCCGTCAGATCCCTCGGCCTCGGCGGTGGATAGCTCGGCTTGGAATGGTTCCATCGAGTCGGAATGTCCCAGGGCTCCTCACTCCGGATCACCAGATATTTTTTCTTCCAATCCTTGATGGAGTCCGGATGACTGTGAACGACCTTCCCCTTACTCCGGGGGAGATATAGTAAACACCCTCAGCCGCCGAGCTGATCATCAACATCGCTCGGAACACGTTCAACCGCAGGGGTACCTTTTGTTCCTCGCACATCAGTACAAAACAAATTATCTGCTTCCAAGAGTTCGGCCCATACTGCATCGGCGCCAAGGAGGCCCAGTTCAGCACTTTCCGAACAAACGGGTGGACTGGCAGCCTCAGTCCAGAGATGAAGGCGTCCACTAGGAAGACGCAATACCAAGCAGATAGGGGATCGGTTGGGCGCAGAGTAGAGCTCGGCAGCATCAATTCGTAGCCAGGACCTATGTGGTACGCCAGCTGCAAAACCTCCAAGTCCCCACCCTCCAAGACGGTCTGAATCGCGTCCATCATCACCCTCTTCCGACTCGGCGAAGAGGCCTGCACGCCGAAGAGCTCCTTGTCAGATAGGTCGTCAGGATACTGACGGAAAGGCCTCGGCTGCACGGGCGAACCTGCCCACAAATTGCGATAAACAGGCGCCTGGCTCGAACCACCAGTCCTCGGTCCTGCCTTCCTCGGAGCCTTCTTCCTCTTCTTGGTTCGCTCCGGCGAGGGAATAGATAAGGGCCCCAGACCAGTCGGCATGGAACTCGGACCCGCACCCTGAACTGTGGATCTTCTTACTGAGCCGCCCTCGCCTCCCTCCTCCTCGGAAGTCAACTCCAGAACACGGACGCCGTCCGAGCCATCATTCGCTTCCTCCGACTCGCTACTCTCCACCACGAAGGGACGTCGGGAGCGTAACGGCCTCGCACCATGTACCTCCTCCTCCTCACCTACTGGTTCCTCCCACGAAACCGAATCGGAAGGCTCCTCAATGTGTACTGACTCCTCAAGCACGGGCTCCTCCCATGACGTCGATCTGGAGGCAGGTTTCACTTCCCCCCTAGACGTCGACGCTGACGAGCCAGACTGAGCCCTATCCATCTGTGCCTAAACTAAACAGACTTACCAACTCACCTGGGGTCACTTCGGAAGGGCGAGTCTAGTACAGCAAACTGCAGGGACGAGCGCTGAAGTGTTGGGAAAATTTTGAAAAAGAAAGCAGCAAGAAAGGAGTGGGCTAAAGGGGGAGAGGGGGGAGTATTTATAAAGGATAAAGGCGACTCCTCGATTTCCGCAAGAACTGTTCACCTATTGACGTGCAACTGCCGCCTAGGAAATCGCGCCACGTCCTCAAAACGTGCGCTGATGACGTCATCCAATGCCAGGCTGGCAGCCAGACGCGGGGGTCAGTTCGGAGGGGGTATTCGGCAAAGAGAACGTTTTACTTAAGATTTAAGGCGCCGTCCTTAGACAGATGCCCCGGGCTCCAAGGCTCGGTCGGTTCCCCTTTCACCCGCGAGCAGCTCGGGGCTTACAGCCTCGACAGCCGAAACCCCGAACTGTTCGAGGGTGAGACAGAAACCACCATCACCTGGAGCCCTATTGGAAGACAGAGTGGCCAACCTCCAATCGGAGACGACCCATCTATCCGAGGCTCTTCAGCCCCAAGTCCGGAATATGGTTGATGCCCCTCCCGTCTGGATCTCTCTCGGGCCAAACAACCATATCAGGGTCGTCTGACCCGAAAAAGGATCCAGACGGCAGAGGCATCACCAATCCGAGGCTCCTCATCTACCGGTCCGAATTTCGGTCGTTACCCCTCTCGCCCTGATCCCCCCTGGATCTGGCTACCGTATCAGCGCCATCAGATCCAAGAGAAGATCCGGGCGGCAGAGAAACCACCTCTCCGACACGACCGGGGGTAAAATTTTGCAAGAAACAGACGTCCGCCGGAGCAGACACCTTTGATGGCCAATAGACCACCCTTGCTGTGATCCAACCCACTGCAGAGAGAGGGGTACTTATAGCCTCCCTCATAGGCCGGCCTTTATGACATGGGAAAAACCAAACGACGGAAGACCATGCGCCATGCATTTATTAGGCGGCGCCATTAAGGCCCCTGGGAAATTGGAACATCACACAGATCCCGGGGCGCCTTTAATGCTCCGCAAAGACAGCGAGCTACCCTGCTCAACATTCCTAAGGGACAACGGTTCGCCCCCACCCTTGCCGACCCGTTACCCCTCGCCAGCTCGAGGCCAAGTCTAGTACCAGGGTAGTCATGCCAGAGAGGCTCAAACGGCTCGCCATCGCCCTTGCCGACCCGTAGATCCCTCGCCGGCTCTAGATCAGGTCTGGCACCAGGGTAGTCTTCTCCGGAAGGCTCAACGACTCGCCCTCACCCTTGTTGACCCATAATCCCTCGCCAGCTCGAGGTCAGGTCTAGCACCAGGGTAGCCTTCTCAGGAAGGATCCACGGCTCGCCATCGCCCTTGCCGACCCGTAATCCCTCGCCAAGCTCGAGGTCAGGTCTGGCACCAGGGTAGTCTTCTCAGGAAGGCTCAACGGTTCGCCATCCCCTTTGTTGGCCCATAAATCCCTCGCCAGCTCGAGGTCGGGTCTAGCACCAGGGTAGTCTTCTCAGGAAGGCTCCACGGCTCGCCATCGCCCTTGCCGACCCGTAATCCCTCGCCAAGCTCGAGGTCAGGTCTGGCACCAGGATAGTCTTCTCAGGAAGGCTCAACGGCTCGCCATCACCCTTGTTGGCCCATAAATCTCTCGCCAGCTCGAGGTCGGGTCTAGCACCAGGATAGTCTTCTCAGGAAGGCTCCACGGCTCGCCATCGCCCTTGTTAACTCGTAATCCCTCGACAGCTCGAGGTCAGGTCTAGCACCAGGGTAGTCTTCTCAGGAAGGCTCAACGGCTCGCCATCACCCTTGCCGATCCATAATCCCTCGCCTGCTCGAGGTTAGGTCTGGCACCAAGATAATCCCCTCATGAAGGCCCAGTGGCTCGCCATCCCATTTCTACAATCGTAAACACTCCTCCACGGCTAGCTCCCGCACCCCCGCAGGAGTGGGGGGCTTGTGTGGTAGGGTAAAAATGGCTTGGGGCCCAACCAGGGCCCAATACAACTCACTCAAAAATTGGTAGAAACAGCAGTCTAGTTCGGCTTCGAGCCACTGCAGGGTCGGCGCCGAACCTCAAGTTCACCCCCACAGATCTGGTCTCCTCGTATCCGATAAGCAGCGATGGCCCTCGACCTTCGATCCACGACAGCCCTCCGGGCCGTCCGCCCCTCCTGGTATAGAATGAGGATGACCTGGCACAGCCTGGGCCACCAGATCCTCCCGGAAGCACAGAAGCCCCATGATCTGCCATGTCAGCTCCAAATACCACCAAGGGCTTTGCCGCGTCAGCCCTATACCACTCCTGGTACTGCCACGTCAGCCCTAAACTCCCTGGGCCTTCTACCACGTCAGTCCCATGGGCTTTCGGGTTCAGACCCGGCCCCCAAGCGGATCCAAACCCGGTTAGAATTCTCTATAAATACTAGACCCTCACCCACCTTTTCAGGTAACCAATCTTTTGCCACTTAAAGTTCACCTAGTTATTGCTACTCTCTCCCAGAGACTGACTAGATCGTCGGAGGGTCCGCCACCGGGATAAACCCCGGTGTTTCAGGACCGTCTGCAGGTACACAAGACCTCGGATCCGAACCCTCTGATCCGAGCCGAGGCATCCACTTCACTCCGAGCCCGTTGCAGGAGCCGCCAGGTCGCTCCGAGGGTCGCCTGATAAGCAGCTTTCTCCTTCAATATAAATTGAGTCCGAACTCACACCTGGTGCATCCACACGTCTCCCAGAAATAAACCGCATCGGGGGGATTGAAGGAGAGCCACTTGATAGCTTTCTTTGTGTTTTATTATATAGATAACAACCTCTCAAATTTATGGTGGATCAACAAGAGCGAGTTTAGAAAGCAACACATGATGAAGGGATATGAACTTCGTGAAGAAATCTGCACACTGAGCTTCGGAAAGCACATAATGAAAGGATATGAACATAGGTAGGCATTCCCAAATGAAGAAAGCATCAACACCAATATGTTTAGCAAGTTCATGCTTGACCGGATCCGATGCAATTCTGATAGTATTAGTGTTGTCACAAAAGACAGGAATAGGCTTTGAAACAAGGTTAAAGTCCTCTAGAAACCATCGAAACCATTATGCTTCTGATGTGGTTGCGACAAGAGCACGAAGTTCAGCCTCTAAACTAGAACGAGAGACTATAGTCTGCTTCTTGAACTTCTAGAAAATGGGAGAAGTCCCAAAAAACACACAATAGCCCGTGATAGACCGTTTATCATCAAGATTACTAGCCCAGGTGGTATCAATAAAGGCCTTCAGTGTAAGTGACGATGACTTAGAGAAGAATAGAGAACGAGTGATCATTCCACGAAGATAGCCAAGTACCCGAAGCAGATGGTCGTAGTGCATAGACGTAGGGACAGACACAAACTGGCTCAAAACATGGACTGCATGAGAGATGTCTGGTCGGGTAATGGTGAGATAGACAAGACTACCCACAAGATGACGGTGCAGGAGTGGACATCGACGGCAACGGTGGCTGCTGATGTCTCCTTTTCTCTCTCTTCGAGTCTTAAAGTTGGGTGTTGGATCCGACGGCTGGACGGGATGGTTTGGATCTACAAGCGGGTCGGATCTGGTCTTGTCAGGTTGCGGCGGAGCCAGGCAATGACAGAGAGGCCAACCTTGACGAAGCAGGCGGAGGACTGCAGCAGGCTACATCGTCAGGCGGTTGGGCGTGGCACAGGAGTAGGAGGGGGCGGGGCACTGGAGCTCGGTGGATCCATTAGCAGAGGTGAGATCTGGGGCCCACTTGTCGTGGATGTGGTTGTGGGTGATCTTGTTGCTGTCGTCATCATTGTCTTCGGACATGGTGAATCTAGAGCGCTTTGTTGACTAAAGTGGAAGATAAGGATGAGAGGATTTGGGACTGGCGGTGACGGATTCGGATAAGGACCGTCAAATCTCGTGGACAGCAGGGTTGGGGTTAGGTTGGGGTCGGGGTAATGAGGACATCGGTTCAAGACGATTTGGACGTTTCTATCAGCGCAGACATCGTCTAGGACAACTGCTTCATTAGTTTAATATTTTATTCAGTACTCATATTTGCTTTTGACAATTATAGCCATATGTAGTAGTTTTAAGAAATGCACCCTCTCTTTTATACATTAGAATATTTTTGACATTTTAGAATATTTTTAGATTTGTATCAATATTTGTTTTGAGTCTATATATAGGCCTTGAGAATAATGAGAAGTTATGCTATTCTTGATTAAAAAAATTACTGTGATTGAGTTAGCTCTTCATTAATCTTTTTATGTGAGACATTGAGATACAATTTTAGTGTTTATGATAAATTCTAAATTACACCCAAATCCCCAAATTAAACATTCTAACCCTAATTAAAAAAAACCCTAATCTTCCCCTTCACCAACAGCCGCCACTTCTCCACCTTCTTCTTCCTCTTGCATCCCAAAACCCTAGCCCTTCGATGTCATCATCTCCCCCCCGCCGCTCAGCCCCATCGAACCCTTGTTGACCTCCTTCCCCACTCGCCGCCACATCCTCGCCCCCTACCTCATCTCCTCCCCTCCTCGTCACCATCGCTTCCCGACCACGACCACCACCCTCACCGCCGCAACCACCGCCGCAACCACCTCTACCACCTGTCGACTGCGGTCCCCCCACTTGCTGCCACCACCACCACCACCACCCCATTGACTTTGCCATCAGCGCTGCCGTCAATCGTTGCTGCCGACGCAGTCAACCGCCAAGTTCCACAACCTCGCTACTCCCCCACCGCAACTACACACAATCTGCAATCCCGGTAAACTAAAACTATTTCCGCTTCTCAAATATTTGTGTTACTGCTTTATCATCTCTATAATATTATTTGATTTATCTATCGCCCACAAATATTGAGTGTGTTCTACTTGCCTATTAGTGTACGAATCTTTATTGAATATCTTACATGCTAAGAACGATTAAGTATTACTGTTGATTGATAGGATTGAACTTTTAATTGGGTTTGTTAAACTTAACTTGTATCTTGAAAATCCATCAAACCGACTAATAGTTTTAATTTCCCACTTAATCTGCATTACATGTTTGGTAAATTAAATCATTTAAGATTCTTGGAAATTCTCTATATAGGGTTAAGTTTACATCATTTTGGTATCAGAGCGAAGGTTCTTAAAACCCTAGTTCTTGCATCATTTAGGCATAATTTTGCATTCATTTAAGATCGTTTGAGTGTCTTTTATTTTCTTTTTTTTGTAGATCATTTCAGATTTTATTAATAAAAAAAAAGCTTAGGTGCATTTAGGACACGTTTTTCCAAATTTCAGCAAACACACGACCTCTAGTTTTCCACCGTTGGTGAATGCGTCTTCGAAGCACCATCACAGATCCTGAAGAGCTTTTTTGTCCCTCCCAAACCACCCAATTAGGAATCCTAGACTTTCGCGAACCCCTCCTCGAACTGAGATGGACAACTCTGATATTTCCGCTACCCTAGCTGTCATTCAAGCAACTCTTGCCAATATCAATCAGAGGCTTAAGCAAGTGGAATTGAATCAAAATGTTGCTCCTGAGCTTCATCGTCAGATCCCTCAAGGGAATGATCGTAACGGTCAACATCAAGATCGTGACCCTGACGAACAATAAAAAAGAATGTTAGGGCTGACGTTCCCCACTTTGAAGGCCGTATGGAGCCCCAAACTTATCTCGATTGGATCCGTGCCATGGACCACTACTTCGTGTGGTTTGACATGAGTGAAGCCCTAAAGGTAAAATTTGCCACAATGAAATTAATTGGGAAAACTCAACACTAGACCAATCTTGAACATGCCCGTAGAGGCCGAGGCCTGGCACCCATAGCTACTTGGGAGGCAATGAAAGAGAAGCTCACTGAGAGATATATGCCCCTATCTTTTCACACCCGAATGCTTGACTCGTGGAATCAACTCTATCAGGGAAGCAAATCGACCCAAGAGTATGTAGATAAATTCGATGACTTCCTCATTCGGTGCAATGTCTTAGGTAAAGAGACCGAAGAACAAACTCTCTATAGGTTCAGAACTGGATTACGAGCCGATCTTAGGAACAAGCTAATTCATAGAAACGTGGACTCCTTGGCCGCAACTTATGCCCTTGTCCTTGATATGGATTCCCTTAAAGCAAGTTCCCATTATAAATTCAGTGATTCGAGGGCTCATTCCTCTAGAATGACCTCCATTGACCCCTTTAGGCCTAAGCCCCCCTCTTCTCAGTACCCCAATAAATCTTACCCCAGCAAGCCTAATTCAAATTCCTATCTACCTAGAAATAACAATAAGGTTAAGAACACCGAAAAAGACTACTCTAAGGTTGATCATCTAACTAACTGCTATAAATGCAAGGGATACGGCCATGTTGTTGGCAACTGTCCCAGCCCCAGTAGGATAAATATAGTAGAGGGTACCTCTGTCATCGATAATGATTCTGACAATAAATTTTTCTATGAGCCTATTGAAATCGATGACTTCGGCAAAGAAGAGGGTGACCAGTATCTCCACTGTATTCGGTCGATCCAATCACCTCACTTGAATGTAGTCAGATGTGCTTTGTCCCGGCCATAAAAAGAAAATGATTGGAAGCACACTGCTATATTTCACACATTTACGACTATAAGTAGCAAAAACTGCAAGGTGATTGTTGACAGCTGCGTCAACGTCGTCTCTTCTGCGGTCTTAGCTAAGACCGGACTTAATGTTGAACCTCATCCACGCCCATACAAAGTATCTTGGATTGATGCGACAACCCTCCAAGTAACACATCGATGTTTGGTCCCTATGGATTTCAAAGCTTACAAAGAGCAAATTTGGTGCGATATACTCAAAATGGATGTTGGTCAAGTCATTTTAGAGAGACCATGATTATACGACCACGATGTGACCATATATGGTCGATCCAACCAATGTGTGTTCCAGCACAACGAACTAAAAATAAAGCTCATACCTGTGAGACCACGAACTGGTCCGGTTGAAACAACACCTGCTCCCTCAAGAAAGGGTAAGGAAATAACGTATATGGGTGAAAAAGAACTCACAAAAGAAATTGACAAAGGGGCTACAATTCTTCTACTCACAACGAGAGAAGTCCCTAAAGATCCTAAGTTACTCATCCCGCCTCCAGTTACTCCTGTCCTCTAGGAATTTGCAGATGTGTTTCCTGCTGACCTCCCCAACCACTTGCCCCCACTGCGTGACATCCAACACGCTATTGATCTAGTTCTGAGAGCGAGTCTGTAACGCCCCGATTCCAAATACAGATAATTCGTAACAAATACAGGATCTTTTACTTCAAATTCGTACAAATTTACAAGGAATTTAAAAAACTTTTCATCATACATGGTTTGTTACAAATACACAGCAAAAGTTACAACAAAAAATATACAACTATTAACATTCAATAACTTAAATCTAGAAGTATTCATCAGTATCAACTCATCTTTGCATCTTTCGCTAACTAAGTCATGCACTGGAAAACTGTGGGCATGTCAGTTGAATACAACTGTCGTAATGTTATAATACAGTAATTCTCCTACTTTAGCAAACACAAACTTGAATGCACAACAAAATGGGAAAGGTGACTATCCTAAACATGTCAGTGTGATAAGAACATAATGCCTAATGCAAACTTTACACTACAATGACACTAATGCATACTTGTTCGGATTCTATGCATCCCATACTACATAGGTCCGAGAGCAAGCCCTTATCGTACTCATCATTATAGGGTTTAATCCCTCGCTATGAAAATCCTACGCCGGTGACTAATGTAAGGTTTAGATATCCTGTGAGTATCTAGTACCACCCCGATAAATCTTGAAAATTGCTCTCCCACCACGAGTCGTAATCGCGATAATTTTGGAGGCGAAACCCACCGCGAGCCATGACCCCGATAATTCTTGAAAGTCATTCTCCCACCGCGAGTGATTTTCGGACGTCACGCCTCACACCCTGATAATTATGGTGACGAAACCCATAACGCAAGTCATAGGTACCTCATCACACAAATACCCCATTAGCATCGCCTCGATCCCGATAATTCTGAAGAAATATCTCCCACCGCGAGTGATTTTGGACATCATGCCTCACACCCCGATAATTTTGAAGATAATCCCCCACCGCGAATCAAATAAGGTCATCATACTCATGTTTGCCCATACTTCATCTCATCTCCCATTAGTGTCTGTCTCTAGGTTTAATTATAATCATCACAACCTAAAGCTAACTTATCCTACCGGACTTAAATCAACACACGAGAAATATTAGCCCACACTGGCTACTTCTCAGAAATCCACTCGATCTCCCCGCGGTCTCTTTAAATTTCTTTATTCACAAATTGCCGGTCACTACGGGTTTCGCTCAGCCTCTAGATTCCAACAACCATCTCACTATAGAGATCACTTAGTTTATATCTAACCTCAACATAAACATTTCAGGCATTGTTCATCCATTTTCTTTATGTTTATAAATTATGAAGTATTCACTTCTTATAACAACATTCAATAACAATTTGTCAAATCGCATTCTTGTGGACAATTTCTCGATTAACAAACCAAACTATTCATTTTAATGATATTCAAAGCCCTTTTTTGTTAGTATAACATTTTCATGTTCCAACACTTCAAATATATTTCTTAACGCCAAATCTTTGAGATTAAATCGACTAGAGATTTCGTATTTCATCTTGACTCTTTACTTAAAGTCATAGATTAATATCCAAGCAATTCTACATAGGAGAGTTCTAAATTTGTATATTACACCCAACTATTAAATCTTTTAATCATGCATAACCCTTTTAATTTGGAATCAAAAAACTCATATAATATATTATTCAAAGTGAATATAATTTTTAATTCCCACACTAGATCTTAAAAAGATGTGGAATTACTTTTAAAGGCTCTAATAATACTTTAGAATATACATACATTTTCCCCCCAAATTTTAACAGCTTGAAAAACCCCAAAAAAATTTAAAGCACAATGCTGTGTATGGCCGGGATCGAACCCAAGGCCAGTAGCCAACCAACCGCAAGCCCAACCACCAAGCCAAATCACTTTGGTGATAAATACCGCTCTGAATTTCTTTTATAACCCAAAACCGCTAATTCATTAAATTCCAAAATTTTCACAAAAAAGCACAGCCTCCCAGTCTTCGAACCCGAGGCCAAGGGGTCCCCCAAGCGCAGCGCACTAACCGCTAAACCCAAGCTCTATTCTGATAATATATGGGTTCAAAATCCTTTAACCCAACTCTCTGTTTCCATCTCATTTTAATTTGTTCATATATTTTGATTTCTATCGCTTTCTCTCAAAATATTTGTTCATAAAATACACTCCTATATTTCTAGAAATGATTTCTCACTGATTTTATCTATGTTAGAGTGAAGTTATACAAAAATAATTTAAATGGTAATTTCGAGAGCTTTTATACGCGTATGATTTTATTAATCAACATGATCTACTCTTTATCACAAACTAACATGATTATATTTTTCCTTTAGCCATGAATTTCTGGGAAATTCTCACCTCCCATTGAATTATAATCCACCCCAATTTTTACACAATTTTTAGGCATAGGTTAACAACTTTATATACACATACAATTTATATGCATGATCTAATCATGGTATACTACAATACGCATGACATCACTACAAAACACTCTAATAAGAATTATAGTTTGACCACATAACAATTCTATAATGTAATTTTCAACTAGTATGCATTAATTTCTCACATTTACCCACTACCAAAACTCTAGATGTCAATACAACATGCATCATATAAAAGACTTTGAAACTAAAGAACTCGTACCAATTTTCCATTTCAAGCACAATTTATATAGACATGCATTCAACAAACAATTAGAAAGTAAAAGAAGCAACCCACCTATTAGAAAAATTTAATTACTCCCTAACAAATGAACTCCAAGAAGCTCCAATCTCCCACTCCAAAATCCCCACCCAAGAAAAGAAAATATGCCTAAAGGCTCTTACAGGATGCACAGTAGGTATGCCTTTTTTTTTTGTTTCCCTTTTTTTTATTTTGAGAATGATGGGGTGAGGGATTTTAAAAAGGATTAATTAATTTAATGGGGATTTAACTAATTACCCCATTGATATGGCTAAAAATAGGGTTAAATCGGAACCGTCCAGATTGGGCGCGAATCTTGAAGCTCGGGGGTAAAATGGTAATTTCACATACAAGTGGATCCAAAGCGGGTACTGGATCTCCTTACCACAGATCCAATGATCCACAAACGGATCCACAGATCCACACCAATTGGGTACGGGTCCCGACCCGAGGCGAACCCAGACCAACAAGAGACAAATCAGGGTCACTGATTTGACCAAGTCAACGGGCCTGATTTACTCTCACCGGGAATCAGGGGGTTAGTTTCCTAAACAGACTGTGAGGATTTTACTCCTGGCAGTTACACAGGAAATCAGGTCCCTAATCACTTCCCAGGCGACTATAAATACCTTCCCTCTACCACTGTGACCAGGTAATCACTCTTTTGCCACCTTAAGCTCTTTCTTTAATCACCACTGGTTACTGACAAGAGCGTCGGAGGGTGCGTCGCCGGAATCAACCCCGGTGTCTCACACTTCTTTGCAGGTTGCGGCAGGAGTAAGGAGGCTTGGATCAGCTGTTCAGGTTTTCTCGAACTCACAAATCTTATCTGTTTACCCCCACACCGAAATCAGCGGTAACAGATTGGCGCCGTCTGTGGGAAAAGCCACACGAACAGCTTCAGCCCCTTCCTCGTCGTCCTCTGAAACCATGCCTCCGAAGAAGGTCAGGTCAAGAGGGTCCAACCGCAGGCCCAATCCTGCCGATCAGACGGAGGAAGTCCCTGGCAATCCTGTTCCACAGCCCGACCTTCCTCCCCCGGCCCAGCAGGGCCAACCTCCTCATCCCAAACAGCAACCCAACAATGGCCCTTCTGGTCATAACGGTCGGAAGCAGAAGCAGCCCCTCAACCTGGACCATGTCTCGGTTCATAATGAATCCTCGGATTCAATGGCTTCTCACCACCCCAACCTCCGCAACACAATCCTGAACCGCCGAAAGATGAGGACCTCCGCACCCACCTTGATGAGAGGCGGGCCCGAGAAGGAGCCTCCCGCCAACATCAGGGTGAGCGGTCCCCTCATCGCCGAGACGGTAGGAGGTCTCCAGACCACAGGGGCCGAGCGACATCCCCCGAGCGCCGAAGGAGGAGTCCGCGTTCCCCCACGGATCGGCATCACCGGAGGAACAATGAGGCACCTATCACTCGTGCCGAGTTCCTACAGTTCCAAGACACCGTGCTGCAGGCCCTCAATCTTTGGCAGCACAGCCAAAACGCTTAGAGGGCTCCAACACCTCCGAGGGTTCCCAGTCCTCGTTGCCGATCCAGAAGTCCTATCCCGGCTCCCAGTCGCCAGCAGCAGCAGTATAGTCCCCGCCGATCCCAAGACTACCGACGCCGCAGTCCCCGCTCCCCTTCCTATGAAGAAGAGTCCAGGGGATCGTATGATTACCAGCGCAGGGACGATGCCCTCAACCACCGTCTCCATGAGGTAGAGAGACGCATTGGTCGCATAGACAGAGAGGAGTCCAGAGCAGGAACCGTCCGGCCCAGCAGACCCCCTTCTCTCGGACGATCATGGAGGCCCCCATACCGAGGGGTTTCAAACCTCCGCAGTTTGAAACGTACTCAGGGGAGTCCGACCCGGTTGATCACGTCGAAAGCTTCAAGACATTAATGCTGATCCATCAAGCTTCCGACGCTATGCTCTGCAAGACCTTCTCCGCCACCCTCCGGGGGTCGGCTCGGGAGTGGTACTCCAGGCTCGCCCCCTCTTCCATCTTCTCGTTCGAGCAGTTCGAAACGCTGTTCATTACTCACTTTGTGAGTAGCAGGCGGGCTGAGAAGACGAGCCTCTCCCTGCTTAACCTGCGGCAGGAAAGGGGAGAGAAACTGAGGGACTACGTGAAGAGATTCACCGCAGAAGTCAGGTCCATCGCCTCCCTAGACCAGTCAGTGGCGACTGTTGCGTTCCAATCGAACGTCCTCAACTCCAACCTCCGGTCGTCCCTCGCCAAGAAGCCCCCGCACAACTTTGCCGACCTTCTCCTAAGGTGCGAGAAGTACATCCGGGCGGAAGAGGCCGAGTGCCTCCCGAACTTTGGTGGATCGGCTTCCGGATCGAAGAGGAAGGTGACCGAGGGGGAGGGATCGAAGAAGATGCAGAAGGACAACAGCGGTCAGCGCCGACCTTCCCCTAGGTTCGAGAAGTTCACTCCCCTCACCACCAACGTCTCCACCATCCTGATGGAAGTGGAGAAGGAGGGGGTCATCCCTCCAGCTCCGAGGATGAACACCCCGGCTAAGAGGAGGAATAAGGAGAAATTTTGCCGTTACCACAGGGACCACGGCCATGACACCAACGACTGCCGAGCGTTGAAGAATGAAATAGAGGCCCTCATCCGGAGGGGGCAACTGGCCAAGTTTGTTAAGGCAAGCGATCGGGCGGATCGCAGCACTCCTCCGCCTCGGGGGGCTAACAAGTGCTCCGAACGACGCGAGGAGACGCCCGAGTTTGAGGAAGAGCGGGTCCTGCACCTCATCCACGGAGGGCCTATGGGGGGTTCCTCCAACTCCTCTCGGAAGGCCTTCGTCCGAGAGGTCAACTCGGTTCACAGCGCCCCTCCCCCGAAAGGCCTCGGAGTCCCGGTGACTTTCTCCGATGAGGACCTCGAAGGGGTCCAAACTCCCCACTGTGACGCCCTCGTCATTGACCTTCGCATGGCCAACTTCAAGGTGCAGAGGGTCCTGGTAGATAACGGGAGCTCGGTGAACATCCTCTTTCTCTCAGCCTTCCGAGGCCTGCAGCTGTCTCGGGACCGTCTCAAGCCGGCCGGTTACACACTCCACGGGTTCACGGGGGTCCCAGTAACTGTCGAGGGAGTAATAACCCTAGACGTGACTGCTGGAAACACCCCTACTACCCGGACCGAGCCGATGGACTTCATGGTCGTCGACGTCCCGGCTGCGTATAATGTCATTCTAGGCCGACCTGGCCTAGCTGCCCTGGAAGCTGTCCCCTCAGCGTACCATCTCAAAATGAAGTTCCCCACTCGGTCGGGAGTAGGGGAAGTCAGGGGAAGCCAAGAGACAGCCCGGAAGTGCTACATGACTTCCACTGGGGGACCGGTGCTCTCGCTCGAAACACTAGAAATCCCCGAGCCGAAAGTTCGGCCAACGTCCGAGCCGGCGGACGAGTTAGAAGAAGTACTCTTCTCGGACGAGGACCCGAGCCGAAAGTTCCTCATCAGCAAGTCCTTGCCGACCGCGCTGTGCTCGGGCTTGGTTAAATGCATCCGGGATAACCGCGACCTGTTCGCTTGGTCGGCCGCGGATATGCCCGGCATCTCCGAGGAGTTGCTAGTCCACCGCCTAAGTGTCGAACCGGGGTGCAAACCGGTTCAGCAGACGAGACGAAAGTTCGCTCCCGAGCGACAGCAGGCCATCAAGGAGGAGGTGGATAAACTTTTGAAGGCCAAGTTCATACAGGAGGTAAACTACCCCGAGTGGCTCTCCAACGTTGTAATGGTCAAGAAGTCCAACGGCTCTTGGAGAATATGCATCGACTTCACCGACCTGAATAAGGCGTGTCCGAAGGACCCATTCCCTCTTCCGAACATCGACACCCTCATTGATGCCACCTCGGGCCATGAGCTCCTCAGCTTCATGGACGCCTTCTCCGGCTATAATCAAATTCGGATGTTCCCCCCGGACATTCCGAAGACCTCCTTCATCACCGACCAGGACCTCTACTGCTACCGGATCATGCCGTTCGGATTGAAGAACGCGGGCGCCACCTATCAGCGCCTCGTCAACAAGGTCTTCCAGAGCCAGATAGGTCGGAATATGGAGGTGTACGTTGACGACATGCTCGTCAAGAGTATCCGAGGCACTGACCACGTGGCCGACCTCCAGGAGGCCTTCGGCGTGTTGAGGAGGCACAGCATGCGGCTGAACCCGAATAAGTGTGCGTTAGGGATCTCTTCGGGAAAGTTCCTCGGCTTCATGGTGAGCCAGCGAGGGATCGAAGCCAATCCCGAGAAGATCAAGGCCATATTAGACATGGCCCCGCCCCGGAACGTCAAGGAGGTGCAGAAGTTGACTGGTCGGCTGGTGCTATCGGCTGGTTCCTCTCGAAGTCTGGGGAAAAGTGTCTCCCCTTCTTCAAAGCGCTCAGGGGGGCTAAGGGTTTTGAATGGGGCCAACCACAACAGGAATCATTCGACCAACTGAAGGCCTACTTGGTGAACCCCCCTCTGCTCAGCAAACCAGTCCCGGGCGAGACTCTCTTCATCTACTTGGCTGCCTCCGAGCAGACCCTAAGTGCTGTCTTGGTGAGAGAGGAGGACCGGGCCCAAAGGCTCATCTACTACGTGAGCAAGGTGCTTTGGGACGCCGAGCTCCGCTATCCGAAGATAGAGAAGATGGCCTATGCCCTGGTCAAGGCAGCAAGGAAGCTTCGGCCGTACTTTCAATTCCACTCGGTCGTTGTCCTCACCGACCAGCCCCTAAAACAGATCCTCCACAAGCCTGAGACCTCGGGCCGGCTAATGAAGTGGTCCATAGAGCTGAGCCAGCATGACATCTCTTACCAGCCTCGGACGGCAATTAAAGCACAGGCCCTCGCCGACTTCATCGTAGAGTCCACCATCCCTGAGGTCAGCCACGTCCCGAATGGACCCCCCATTTGGACGGTCTTCGTGGACGACTCCTCCTGTAACGAAGGAAGCGGCGCAGGTATCATCCTGAACGGTCCTGACGACTTCGTCCTCCAGTACGCGATTCGTATGAACTTCAGGGCCTCGAACAATGAGGCGGAGTACGAAGCGCTCATCGCAGGTCTCGGGCTCGACGAAGTGCCGGGGCGCAGCGCCTCCGGATCCACAGCGACTCCCAGCTTATCGTGAACCAAGTCTTGGGCGAGTACGAGGCCCGAGACGAGCGGATGGCGAAGTACCTCGCTAAGGTCCGGGCCCTCATGAGTCGGTTCGAAGAGGCGCTCATTCAACGAGTCCCTCGGGAGGAGAATTCGCAGGCTGCTGCCCTCTCCAAGTTGGCCTCGTCCTCCCTACAAGGTCTTGAACAGACCGTCTTGATCGAGGTCCTCTCTAGGCCGAGCATAGAAGACGAGACACCCGGCTCGGTGGAGTCGTTGCCAGTCATGCTGCAGGATAATTGGATGAAGCCATTGGTGGAATTCTTGAGGGACGGGGTCCTGCCTGTGGATCCCAAAGAAGCACGCCGAGTCAGAACCCGGGCCGAGCGGTATGTCTTTGATCGAGGGTATCTTATACAAACGCTCCTTCTCTCAAATAGACGGCCGACCATACCTAAGGTGCCTCTCACCAGAACAGGCCGACTATGCCCTACAAGAGCTCCACGAAGGCGTCGGTGGGGCACACTCGGGATCCAGGTCCTTGGCCCGGAAAGCTTTGAATTATGGATACTTCTGGCCGACCCTCCTTCAAGATGCCGAGCGACACGTTCGGCGATGTAACTCTTGCCAGAGACACTCCAGCATCCGTCGCCTCCCTCAAGCCAACCTCGCCTCCCTATCAAGTCCTATCCCCTTCGCAATGTGGGGGATGGATTTACTAGGGCCCTTCCCTCCGGCTCCGGGTCAGTTCAAGTTCTTGGTCGTAGCCATCGACTACTTCTCAAAGTGGGTCGAGGCCGAGCCCCTCGCCACTATAACCGAGAACAAGGTGGTACAATTCTTCTGGAAGAACATCATCTGCAGATTCGGCGTCCCTCGTGTCCTCGTGACGGACAACGGGGCTCAGTTCACTGGCGCAGCATTCCGAGCTCTGTGCGACGACCTTGCCATCCAGCAGCGCTTCTCGTCCGTCTCCCACCCTCAGTCGAACGGACAAGCAGAGAACGCTAATCGGCAGATCCTCGCAGGCATCAAGAAAAGGCTGGACAAGAGTTCCAAAGGCTTATGGGTCGACCAACTCCCCAACGTCCTATGGAATTACCGCACGAGCAAGCGGACCCCCACAGGCGAGTCCCCTTTCAACCTCACTTATGGGTCCGAGGCCGTGATACCCCTCGAGGTCGGAATACCTTCCCCTCGGCTCACAGCCTATGACGAGGAACAGAACGCCAGAGACCTCAGGGCAGACTTAGATCTGATAGATGAGCTGAGGGAAAGAGCTTCGATTCGGCAGCAGAATTACCGAAGAAGGGTCGAGTTGGCGTACAACAAGAAGGTCCGACCCACCAACCTTAAGTAAGGGAATTTAGTCTTGAGGAAACTGGCCATATCCTTTCCCAGTCAGAAGAACAAGCTGGCTCCGAACTGGGAAGGGCCGTACAGGATTACAAGAGTAGTTCGGCCCGGAGCATATCGTCTAGAAGATTTAGAGGGCAGAGAGATTCCGAGGACCTGGAATGCCGACCATCTCCTGAAATACCAAGAAAGCGCCCCGGCGCCACTCTAAGTATTATAGGATATCGAGCTATTCCTCTCCTCTAATTTGTAACCTATTTTCATGAGCTGTAACATGTAAAACGGTTCGCCGTCGATTATCAATAAAGAATGCTCTTTCATGCTTACAAATTTGTTTACATATCTCCTCCCCTATTCATTGTTATTCGTTATTTTTCAACCAATGGTTCGGAGTCCATGTTCGGCTCGACTTTACCTCCTCGGCTCGACCCCGGACGAGCCGGAGGTAGATCGCCGTTCGGAACCGCTCCCACAACCGTTGAACAAACTTACCGATGGTTCGGAGTCCAACACTCGGCTCAACTTTACCTCCTCGGCTCGTCCCCGGACGAGCCAGAGGTAGATTGCCGTTCGGAATTGCTCCCACAACCGTTGAAAAAACTTACCGATGGTTCGGAGTCCAACACTCGGCTCGACTTTACCTCCTCGGCTCGTCCCCGGACGAGCCAGAGGTAGATCGCCGTTCGGAATTGCTCCCACAACCGTTGAACAAACTTACCGATGGTTCGGAGTCCAACACTCGGCTCGACTTTACCTCCTCGGCTCGTCCCCGGACGAGCCAGAGGTAGATCGCCGTTCGGAATTGCTCCCACAACCGTTGAACAAACTTGCCGATGGTTCGGAGTCCAACACTCGGCTCGACTTTACCTCCTCGGCTCGTCCCCGGACAAACCAGGGGTAGATCGTCGTTCGGAATTGCTCCCACAACCGTTGAACTTACCGATGGTTCGGAATCCAACACTCGGCTCGACTTTACCTCCTCGGCTCGTCCCCAGACGAGCCAGAGGTCGATCGCCGTTCGGAACTGCTCCCACAACCATCAAACGCACGCCATGACCAACGAGTCCCGCAAAGGGAAAGAGCTCGGCTGACCGGCAACATAATCCGTGCAATCTTGTCTAGGAGACGAAATCCGAAACCCTACGCCTTCGGTCGGCTGCCGAGCAAGGACCTTTCCGACCCTGCAAACGGGAAAAACTCACTTCCTCCTCAACTTTCGTGATTGATCTCGATCAGACGGCCCAGATCCTGCCACCAACGCTAAACGACAAGATAGCGTTTTCTCGGGAACTGAGCCGCCTCGAGATTCGTGCCATCACCCAACGGTTCAGATCCTGCCAACAGCGCTAAAACGACAAGATACCGTTTCCTTGGGAACTGAGCCGCCTCGAGATGCGTGCCAACATCCGACGGCCCAGATCTTGTCAGGATCACTAAACGACAAGGTACCGCTCCGTCAGGAGCTCGCTCGCCTCAAGACTCTAGCCGACGACACCATGTGCTCGGCTCGAGGACTTCAGCACGACCAACACACTCGCAAGCAAAACAAATACGCAGAGCCACAAAGGAATTTTATTAATGATCGGGACACAATACAAAGCAGTTTTTCCATAGTTACAAAATACTAGAAAGCAAATAATACCGCACCGACCCATTACACTTGGTCCTCAAACAGAAACATCTTCACTGATTTCTTCGGTCGCCAGCCCTTCCCCTTCGGCAGTTAGCTCCTCCGCCTCCTTCCGAAGCTTCGCCTCCACAGTCTGTAAGTGATGAATCTCGTAGAGCAAATCGTCCCGCTCGGCTAATATCTTCGACTGATTGTGCCTAATGCACTGAACCCGAAGAGCGGTGCTAAAAGCTGTCTGCGAGTCCTCGCCTTCCCCTGCGGGGGTCGCCTCGATGATCCTGCTCTCCAAGCGTTGGATCTCGGCGTCCCGTTGGCCGAGGACGGACTGAAGGTGGGCCCGCTCGCTCTCAGCCCGACGTAACTCCAGCTCCACTCCACGACGCCGCTCTCGGCACTTCGACGAGCGCGACTTCACCACCCCGGAGGTCACCTCGGCGTCAGCTTCATTGTCCGAGCCGTTGGGATCGGTGTATTGGTCTGACACCAGGAGCTGAAAAGAAGGAAAAATGAATAGCAAGGTTTCAATACACTTCCGAGGCACCACACTTGAAGAATTTTCCAATCAAACTTTCAAATTCATATGTAATAGCTCCACAATACAACAAGACCGACTCTACTACAAAGTTTCGCAACCAATCAGAAGAAACACAGAACGACACGATCAGGGCCTCTTCGGAAGGGGAACGCTTCGGTTCAAGGAAACACGAGGACGACGAGGCCTGACCTCCGAGCTCGATTCCAAACCAACGAAGCGTGACCCCCCTTCGCCGCTGACCTTGACTGTGGCGCCGACCGAGGCACCGCTCGACGAAACGGCTGCGCTACTCTGAGCGTCGGCAGGGCTCCGCCTAGCCGCAGGCAAACGTGTCGCGAGTTCGTAAAAGGAAATCCCTCTCTCGCTCTCTTCCCGAGTGCACGACGTACTGCGGACGTTAGCCCTCTCCGGCATAGGCTTGAGTGACGCGACCTCTTCCTCCAGTTCAATGATCCTGTCTCTCAGGGCGTCGTCCTTCGCCGACTTCTTCAAACGAGAGGGTCTTGACGAGCCAGAGACGTTGGCGCCATCGGTCGCGAGCCGTCGGAAGTGGGTGACCTCGATCCCCCTGTCTATCGTAATCCTCCTGAGCCTGTCGACCTTGGACAGCAACCTCTTGCGCTCGGCCGACGCCTTCTCTAGCTCGGAAGTTAGCTTCTCTTCCGCCGCCGAGCGTTCTTTCTCCGCTAATTCCATGTGTTGGACCTCGGCCAAAAGCTCGTCATTCTTCCGCTCGGCAGCAGTAAGCTCTCTACGGAGCTGCTCGGCCTCGCTTTCGGGACAAGGGGCTCGGGGTTGCTTCCGCAGTTGCCACAACTCGCGACAATACTTCCGCACAGCTGCCTTCGTCTCCTACAGCTTCAAGAGCATGAGAAACCGCCTCTGCCGGTTGTTCGAGAGCTCACCCTTCATTTTGGCCAGCTCCTTACGAAGGTATGCAACTTCCGTAATCGGACCGAACCTTACCTGAAAATCGGAGATAAATCCGAGACTCAACACTTGGAGAATTCCACACCAAATCAAACACAAAATCCGAGACTCAACACTTGGAGAAATTTTGGCCAAACACACTGTTTTCATTCAAAACCGAGAAGAAAGTTTTACAAAGAGCGGTGGCCAGTCCACAGTTAGGCTTACAAAAAGAAACAAAATAACGAAAGACTAAAAGAGACAACCGAGTCAGGGGTCGACCTTTTTTGTCGTTCGGGTCCGTCGACCCCCCGGCCTTGTTCTCGCCGTCGCCCCCGTCTTCGCCTTCGCTCCCGCTCTCCTCCTCGGAGTCGTCTTCCTCCTCACCCTCGGCCTTGGTCTCTCCTGGGCCTTCGACGCCTTCCGTCTCTCCCTCGGGGTCGAGCATCCCCTCGGGAACCTCCTCCTCCCCTTCCACGGGGTCGTAAAAACGGTAGGAGGCCGTGTCGAAGCCCGGGTTCCTGGCGGCCACGTGGAGCAAGGCTCGACCGTAGGCGTCCTCCATGTTCTGGAGCATGTGTTGCGCGGCCTCCTCCTGCACAGCCTTCTTCACCTTCTTCACCTTCTTCTGGTGTTTGGCCATGATCCTCTCGGCCCTCTTCCGAGCCCTCTCCGCTTCCGACCGAGCGTTGGCCAGCTCCTCCTTCAGCTCTGCAACCTCCTTCACCGAGGCCTCAAGTTTGGCCGCCGCGTCCTTCGACAGCTGAAAGGCATCGGCCAGCTGCTTCTCCAGCCCAGCCACTTCGGCACCCTTCTTCGCCGAGAGGAGCTGCTCGGCATCAAGCTGCTTCGCGACCTTGACACGCTCCGCCCTCTCCCGCTCATGTTCCTGTTCCTTGCTCGCGAACTCCTCGAGCAGGAAGTTGAAGTGGCAGAGGGTCTGAAAAGAGAACAAGACATTAGGAACCGAACCCAGGGACATGGAAAATTCTCAGTAAAAGTTTCGATAAAGAAGGGCTCGGCCTACTTACCGACATGGTGTTCCGGGCAATCTGCATCGCGGCGTCCCCTGCTAGCCCGGCCTTCAGGGTCGCTCGGTCCTTTGGGGTCGGCAGGTGCCTCACCGCTTCCATGCAGATATTGCCATCGCCCAAGAAGCCGTCGACATTCATCACCTGTCAGTCGGGGACGAAGATCTGCTTATGACGCTCGGTCAAGATCTTCTCCGCCTTGGCAGTGAGGGGCGGAACTTGGAGGGACAGCAGCTCCTTCACGCCGAACGCACCGCTCGACGAACCGGGAGCATCCCCCTTCGAGATCGGTGTCGGCGCCCCTGAAGCAGGGGGTTCAGGGACCGTGACCTCCCCCTGCTCGGGACCAGCCTCCGACGCAACAACCTTCGGCTGGTCGGCGACCTTCGCGACCGAAGGCTTCTTCGAGGCTCGGCCGTCCTGAGGCCCCGCCGAAGGCCTCTTCTTCTTCGCTTCCTGCTCCGACCTGCCCTTCGCCATCAGAGCTTTGTAGTCCAGCTTCATCGTCTCTGCACAAACCGAATGAAAAAACTTAGAAAAATTTTCATGAACTTTGAGCAAAGAGTATAAATACCAGGAGCATACTAGGGTCGATCGGACTGAGACCCCCTCGGAACAGATCCTCCTCGGTAATATCTTTCCAGCTCAGCGCTGGCAGGGCGAGGAGCTTCTTGTGGACCTCTGTCTCCTCATCACTCAGAACCGGCTCCTCTTGGTTCGCTTGGGCAGGCCATCCTTCGCCCAAACTGTCGGTATCACCCACGACGCAGGGGCTCGGATGATGAAATACTTTTCCTTCCAATGTTTGATCGAGTCCGGATTCTCGATCAGCTTCACGCCCGTTCGTGGCGAAAGATAGAACTTTGTTCGTCTCGCTTTGGCTAACAAGGTCGGTAGAGGCTCCGAAAGAGAAACATACTCGGCTCGGCACCAACCTCTTGGCACCGGAGGACGAATGCCATGACGTGCCTCCATGTGTTCGGCATCAGCTGGGCAGGACTCAAACCGTACCATGTCAAGACATCCACAACGAACGGGTGGAGGGGAAAGCGGAGTCCGGCAATGAGGGAGTCGACCGGAAAGACGCACACATCTGACGAAGACTTCGTATTGGCGCGGAATCCCGGCCCGGAGAGGAGCAGTCCGTAGTCGGCAGGGATCCGGAAGCCCTTTCGGATCAGGTGAAGGTCGGCCTCCGTAAGAGACGAGATGGTATGGTCCACCTCGGACAGCTCTCTCGGCTCATTCTCCTCCACCGCCTTGGCCGTGCCTTGGGTCACTTTCTCCAAAATGTCCTCGGCATAGTCCCGTACACCTCCCACGCTCGACAGAGTAATGGGCTGCCGACCGAACGCTCCCGCTGTCTTCGGCGTTTCCACGATCGTGACCACCGCTTTACCCTTATAGGACACCGCCGCGACTTCCTTAGGCAGCTCGGCCACTTCGCCCTCTCTATCCGGACGTACGACGTGCTGATCGGTCGGCTCCGGAACCACCATTTCCTCTCCTCCGCCCGCTCGGCCAACGGCTTGCTCCGAGGCGGGGGTCTCATCCGTAATCGTAACCATTTTTCTAAAAGAGAAGGAAGAGAGACTGACCTCGAAGTGACAGCTACGGTCGGAAAGTTCACCGGAGACAAAGAACGCCTCGCCGCGACAGCTAGCACCACCACCAGGGAGCTGAAAACTTCGAAGATGAAAGTAAGAACTGAAGAGAGAGTAAAAGTAAATAATGAGACTTGGTTTAAGGGGGGGTGAAGATTTATAGTAAAAAGGAACGTCCCTTGGACTTCCAAACGTAAGGGCGCGACTTTTGGGCCGTACTCGAAACGTCGCAAAGGCCCAAGACCACTCCGCCTCCTCACCAAGTCAAGTCGTTCGACACCCCATGTCTTCGGTCGGCTGTCGAGCAAGTGCCTTTCCGAGCTCGCAAACGGAGAAAACTCACTTTCTCCTCAACTTTCGCGCATGATCTCGATCAGACGGCTCAGATCTCGCCAAAAACACTAGACGACAAGATAGTGTTTTCTTGAAAAAGGCGCCCGTCTTGAGATGCGCGCCATCATCCAAAGGCCCAGATCGCGTCAAACCGCTCGGACTGCTACACTTGCCCCATGTCATTTGACGGCTTCGATTACGTCGCGTCGATCGGATCATTGCACCCTCGGACGTCACACCTCTGACTGAAGATACCAGAAAAGTTTTTATTCAAAGTTTTAAGGCACCGCCCTCGGCGTGCCCCCCAGGCCCCATGTCTCGGTCGGCATTCCGCCGACCCACGGGGCCCGGTCAAAAGCAGATCGGCACTCCCCCCGTCTCTAACTCCTCCGGGTTGACATCCATCAGAAGCCATCAGCCCGGAAGGAAGACAGAGATGGGAGGAGACCCATCATTCTGAGACTGTCGCAGTCCCTCGGATCCGGACCCAGGTCATCATCTCTTCTACTGTGACCTTCCCCGACCCTGACACCCACATCGGGCCAGTCAGAATCGGGAGAAGACCACAGTGGAAGAACGACCACCCGTCCTTCCGAAGCAAAAGTCGTCCCTCAGTTCCGGACGTGGGTCATCACCTCTTCTACCATGACCTTCCCCGATCCAGACACCCACGTTGGAGCACTCAGAATCGGGAGAAGATCATTGTGGAAGAACGACCACCCGTCCTCCCGAAGTAAACTCGACCCTCGGATCCGGACTTGGGTCATCACCCTTCTACCATAACCTTCCCCGACCCTGACACCCACATCGGAGCAATCAGAATCGGGTGAAGATTATGGTGGAAGAGCGACCACCCGTCCAACCGAGGCAGGTCGCCCCTCGGATGTGGACCTCAGCAGCCAACCCCTCTGCCAAGATCTCCCCTGATCCTGACACCTCCATCCAGGACGTCAGAGTCAGGAGAAGATCTAGGCGAAGGAGCAGCTCCCCGTCCATCCGTAAAACACAGTCCCTCGGATCCGGACTTCGGTGGTCTATCCTTCGGCCCAAACCTCCCCTGACCCTGACACCTCCACTCGGGCCGTCAGAGTCAGGAGAAGATTTGGGCGGAAGAACGGCCACCAGTCCTTCAGAAGTGAACCCCGCCGTCGGATCCGGACTAGGGTCATCACCCCTTCTACCATGACCACCCCCGATCTTGACACCCTCATCGGGCCGGTCAAAATCGGGTGATGATCATGGTGGAAGGGTGACCACCCGTCCTTCCGGAGTAGCTCACCCCTCGGCTCCGGACATGGATCGTCACCTCTTCCACCATGATTTCCTGACCCTAACACCCACATTGGAGCAGTCAGAGTCAGGAGAAGACCATGGTGGAAGAACGACCACCCGTCTTTCCGAAGAAACTCATCCCTCGGGTCCGGGTCACGGTCGTCACCACTATTGCCTTATTCTCCCCCGACCCTGACATCCACTTTAGGGCTGTCAGGAACGGGAGAAGAAAAAGGCAAAAGAGCAACCACCCCTTCGGACCTCGAAAGAGAAGTTACCCAAGGCCAATACCTCCAAGGTTTGAAACTCTACATTGTTGCAATTGAAATGACAAAGGGAGTGGGGTACTTATAAGCTCTCCTCCAAGATCTGGCCATTATGACCCTCGGAAGTTGAAACGCCACGCATTAATTGAAGGAATTATCCTTAATGACCTGGGAAAGGTGGAACGCCGCACAAACCCCGGGGCACCATTAATGCCCTTGGGAACAGGATCGTCTTGAGACAGATTGCGCCACGTCGCTCGACCTGCCGTGACCCCCTGTCTTCGGACGGCTGCCGAGCAAGCGCCTTTCCGAGCTCGCAAACGGAGAAAACTCACTTTCTCCTCAACTTTCGCACATGATCTCGATCAGACGGCCCAGATCTTGCCGAGGACACTAGGCGACAAGATAGTGTTTTCTTGGGAAATGTGCCCGTCTTGAGATGCGCGTCGTCATCCGATGGCTCAGATTGCGCCATGTCACTCGACCTGCCGTGACCCCCTGTCTTCGGTCGGCTGCCGAGCAAGCGCCTTTCCGAGCTCGCAAACGGAGAAAACTCACTTTCTCCTCAACTTTCGCGCATGATCTCGATCAGACGGCCCAGATCTTGCCGAGGACACTAGGCGACAAGATAGTGTTTTCTTGGGAAATGTGCCCGTCTTGAGATGCGCGTCGTCATCCGATGGCTCAGATTGCGCCACGTCGCTCGACCTGCCGTGACCCCTGTCTTCGGTCGGCTGCCGAGCAAGCGCCTTTCCGAGCTCGCAAACGGAGAAAACTCACTTTCTCCTAAATTTTCGCGCATGATCTCGATCAGACGGCCCAGATCTTGCCGAGGACACTAGGCGACAAGATAGTATTTTCTTGGGAAATGTGCCTGTCTTGGGATACGCGTCGTCATCCGATGGCCCAGATTGCGCCACGTCGCTCGACCTGCCGAGACCCCCTGTCTTCGGTCGGCTGCCGAGCAAGTGCCTTTCCGAGCTCGCAAACGGAGGAAAAAACATCCGAACAACTACGACCGTCGGATCTCTCAGAAATTCGTGCCCCTAATGATGAACGGTCCAGATTGCGCCACGTGCGCTAAAAGACAAGATAGCGTTTTCTTGGGATTCACTCCATCACCGGACGGCTCAGATTGCGCCACGTCGCTCGGCCTGCTGAACCCCTACCCTCCGGTCGACAGCCGAGCGAGTGCCTTCCCGAGCTCGCAAATGGAGAAAAAAGCGTCCGAGCAATAACAACCGATGGATCTCTCAAAAATTCGCGCCCGTCCATGATCAACGGCCCAGATCGAGCCACGTCATAAGTCGGTATTTAAAATCCTTTTTTATTTATTTAAATCGTTTTATTTATTTAAAAATTGCGAAAAAATTGCTAAAAATTCGGGAGAATTAACTAAAAATTCTAGAAAATAATTAAAAATTCGGGGGTATATTTCTGAGCCCCTGAACGAACAATTATTGCCTAGAATGCACTGTTAAGGCCCCCGAACGATTAGTAAACACATCGCAAAATTAAATAAATAATCCGAAAAAATAGATAGAAGCCGTCAAATACTCGACATGGCTAGAGAACTGCACATGACATCAAAAAATTACCTCACTACCCCCTTCGAGATTCAAAATCCTCCATTTGGACTCCGATACAACTCCACTAGCCACCAAAACAGTTAAACTACTCCTCAAAGGCTGATCACACTCAGTCTTTAGGAGTGGGGGGCTCGTGATATGGCTAAAAATGGGGTTAAATCGGAACCGTCCAGATTGGGCGCGAATCTTGAAGCTCGGGGGTAAAATGGTAATTTCACATACAAATGGATCCAAAGCGGGTACTGGATCTCCTTACCACAGATCCAATGACCCACAAACGGATCCACAGATCCACACCAATTGGGTACGGGTGCCGACCCGAGGCGAACCCAGACCAACAAGAGACAAATTAGGGTCACTGATTTGACCAAGTCAACGGGCCTGATTTACTCTCACCGGGAATCAGGGGGTTAGTTTCCTAAACAGACTGTGAGGATTTTACTCCTGGCAGTTACACAGGAAATCAGGTCCCTAATCACTTCCCAGGCGACTATAAATACCTCCCCTCTACCACTGTGACCAGGTAATCACTCTTTTGCCACCTTAAGCTCTTTCTTTAATCACCACTGGTTACTGACAAGAGCATCGGAGGGTGCACCGCCGGAATCAACCCCGGTGTCTCGCACTTCTTTGCAGGTTGCAGCAGGAGTAAGGAGGCTTGGATCAGCTGTTCAGGTTTTCTCGAACTCACAAATCTTATCTGTTTACCCCCACACCGAAATCAGCGGTAACACCCATAACCCAAATAACTACCCACTAACATACCCCACTCTCTCCTCTCTCTCCTCTCTCTCCTCTCTCTCCTCTCTCTCAAGTACTCCCGGCCAAAAAAATCCAACGGTGAGAAAGCACGTGCACATGCATACTACATGTGTGCACACAATTTACTAATAGTTTTTATTTAAATTAAATGAATATGTTATAATATGTAATATGTTTTTAATAGAACTAGTTTAATTTAATTAGAATTTTCATGCACCAATAAAAAATAAACACACACTCATAAATTTTATTTTGAAAGAGAATACAACCAATACGTGCACTGCAAACATGTGCGTCGGACGTAAAAATAAATATTCAAATACGAAAAATAGATTTGATCAACGGAAAAATGTTTATAAATAATCGGAATACAACATACAAAAAATACATTTCATTAATTGTATATAGGCAACAATGCAATTAACACGCATATAGAAAACACGTGCGTCGCGCGTATAAATATATTTGAGTCAAAATATGATAAAAATGAATTTCAATATATAAAACTAATTCGAACAAGTTATAAAAATAAATAGTTGAAATACGTAGAAACATTACACGTAACGGTGGAATATACGCAATCGTCAACGGGCAAACCTAGTATTAGATAAAAAGGAAAATATAAATTAATTCATTAATTGTGAAAGAATTTGGAAAACAAAGCAATTGGAAAGAATAAAGAGAATTATAGTCAATAGATACTTTAATAAATTATTAATAGGCTTAGTAATCAAAATTTATCAAAGTAATAAGCGGTAGAATGATTAAAATCGCAAGCTAAACTAGTACTATATATTACGAGATAAAAATTGAATTAGCAATTTAAGAGAATGTCATTGGATAAAAATCTAAAAATATATGACTGATAAATTTTGTCAACAAAAGTATAAACAATCTAATATAAGTATAATAGTAGAAATTTCAATGATGTGTTTGAAATAATATCATAAAATTTTCATTTGTAAAAGTTACATAATAATATTATAGATTAATGATTAGTATATATCAAATATTTATAAGTTGTCAGGTTTAGCACGAAAATCAGCATATAATATTTTATATGTAAATACGCATAAAAACTATATGCCGAAACAACAATACTATAACATGAAA
The DNA here is from genome assembly GCA_017893485.1 of Hemerocallis citrina. Lineage (NCBI taxonomy): Eukaryota > Viridiplantae > Streptophyta > Magnoliopsida > Asparagales > Asphodelaceae > Hemerocallis > Hemerocallis citrina. The sequence continues at coordinate 223,615,896 of CM030363.1, read as the reverse complement.
GTTGTAATCAATTGAAGAAACAAAATAAAATAATAGTAAAAGTAGCAATAGATAATTGAAATAATATATAATATTAATTGAATGGAAATAAAATGTAAATAATAAACAAAAGTATAAAGTTATATTATTTGAGTGGCAAACAATAGAAAATAAGTTAGCAATAAAATATCAAATACAATGGACTGGTATAAAAACACAAAAGTATTTAACATATGTAAAGAGAAAGTGTAAAATAATAATATTAAGATAGCAAAACAGTTAATAGTAAACATCAATAATATGAAATAATGTACATAGGATAGATATAGAAATAGGTATAAACAATAAGGTAATTAATTCAAATGTGTATGTGTTATAAATAATAAAGTTGAAGTAGTATAGGCTAAGTTTTAAAACATTATAAGGTAACCGCAATGGGATGATTTTAATTTAATTTTTCGCTGAAATAGGCAATGAGATGGTTTTCTTGGCTAGGAACGCCGTCGATGCCAATACCAGAAGAATTGCAAGTCACCTCAAAGACTTTAGAAAAGTCAGGTAACCGCATAACAGGAGTTTGGACCATTCTTTTTTTAATCTCATTAAATGCTTTTGTGGCAGCTGGTGTCCAAACAAACTCACCTTTCTTCAAACAGTTTGTTATAGGAGCTATTATGCTGCTGAAGCCTTGTACAAACCTTTTGTAAAAGGTTGCGAGTCCATGAAAACTTCTGACATCTCTAATATTACGAGGCTCAGGCCAATTGACAATGGCTTTCACCTTCTCTGGGTCAACTGATACACCTTTAGCAGACACTATAAAACCCAGAAAGATGACCTAGTACGTAAGGAAAGTACATTTGGTGGGGTTAGCATAGAATTCTTCTTTCCTTAAGATACTACAAACCTGCCTCAGATGGTCCAGATGACTCACTACAGATCAGTTGTAGATGAGAATATCATCAAAATATACAACGAGAAATTTTTCCATGAACGGACGGAGGACCTGAGTCATAATTCTCATAAATGTACTCGGGGCATTGGTCAATCCAAAATGCATCACCATCCATTCATATAAACCATCTTTGGTCTTGAATGCAGTCTTCCATTCGTCACCTGGACGGACACGGATTTGATGGTAACCACTCTTAAGATCAATCTTAGAGAAGATAGTGACACCTACCATCATGTCTAGCATATCATCCAGTCATGGAATGGGAAAATGGTACTTCACTGTTATCTTGTTAATGACACGACTGTCCACACACATACGCCAAGTGCCGCCTTTCTTTGGCATCAAAAGTGCAGGGACTGCCCAAGGGCTTAGGCTTTCTCGGATGAAGCCCTTCTTGAGAAGTTCATCAACTTGTCGCTTGAGCTCAGCATGCTAGTTGGGTTCATTCGATAATGCGACAAGTTGGGAAGACTTGCTCTCGGGACCAGATCAATAACGTGTTGAATGTCACGCAATGGGGGTAGCTGGTTAGGGAGGTCTTCGGGGAAGACATCAGAAAATTCCTGAAAGACAGGAACAACTTGAGGAGGAATTGGCATCACAGCTTTCTTAGGGACTTCTCTAGTGGCGAGAAAAAAGACTGGTGCCCCTTCTTGTAGCTTTTGACTTAGTTCTTTAACACCAATATAAGAAATTCATTTTTCTTTCTTGTCAGTGGATTTAGAAGCCACTGGACCTGTTCGTGGTTGGGAATGATTAAGCTTTATCCTTTTGTTGTTGTGCTGAAAGACACACTGATTGGAGCGGCCAAAAATGGTTACGTCATGGTCAAACAACCACGGTCTACCAAGAATGACATGGCCTACATCCATGATCAACACTTGGCACCAGATTTTATCCTTGTAGACGTTAAAGTCAATGGGGACTAAACAGTGTTGGTTGACTTGCATCGAGGTAGTATCAATCAAGGTTACTTTGTAAGGGTGGGGATGTGATTCAGCTTTAAGGCCAGTCTTGAAAATGACGGCAGAAGATACAGCGTTGACACAACTACCGCTGTCTATGATCACCTTGCAATTCTTATCGCCTATCTTGGTGAAGGTGTGAAAAATATTAGTACGTTTCCAGTCATCTTGTTCTTTTGGCTGGGAGAAAGCACACCTAACAACTGATAGATTGGGAGAAGACTCAAAATTGATGCAGTTGAGGTGATTATCTTCCTCAACATCATCAAATTCAGCACTATCGTTGACTTCGTAGGTGTACTCTTCGATGTCTGATTCTTCGTTGTCAAGGATGGGATTGCCGTCCACGATGACTACCTTGACTGGGCTAGAACAGTTGGCTGCAACATGTCCATAGCCTTGGCATTTGTAGCACTTGGTGAGTGGACTAATCTTTGAAAAGTCTCTATCATGGTTCTTTCCTTTGGGGTCACTCCTAGGCTGCGAAGAGTTTGGGGTAGACTTACTAGGGTAATGAGAAAAGATATGGATCCATAATTTTGACTTCGGATCGACCTAGAACTTTGACTCCTAGAATCATTGGACCTGTAATGTGAATTTGCTTTCGTGTCATCAAGATCTTGAACAAGAGCATAAACTTTCTCTAAAGTTTCCACATCTCGATGGATGAGTTCATTGCGGAGGTCCTCTCGAAGTCCAACTCGGAATCGAGACAGGGTCTAGACTTCAGGCTCGGAGCCTAGAGCATTGCAACGAATCAAGAACTCGTCAAACTTGGCAACATATTCTTTCGCTGATTTGCTGCCTTGATATAGTTGGTTCCACGAGTCGAGAAGACGATAATGGAAAGATATGGCACATATTTGCCCTTGAGTTTGTCTTTCATCGCTTCCCAAGTGGCAATGGGGTTTTGGGCTCGTGCTCATCGAGTGCTTCTCACGTTAGTCCAATACTGGAGAGCTTGTCCAGTTAATTTCATTGTCTTAACTTTTCGCTCTTCAGTCACATCGAACCACTCGAAGTAGTGATATATGGCTTGGATCCAATCGAGGAAGGCTTGGGGCTCTAAACGACCGTCAAAAGTGCCAGCATTGGGTCTAACACTTTTCAGGTATTGTTCGTCGGGATCTCGAGCTTGTCTGTGATGATCTTGACCATCATGTCGAAATTCTGTACGGTCGGGAATTGAGGAATTGGCTTGAGTTTGTTCAATTCTAGCAAGCCGGTCCATAATATCAGTAAGGGTTGCTTGGAGGGCATCCATTCAGAGGTTGGATGGAAAGACACTAGAGGTATCGGAAGAAGGGGATGGACAAGGGATGTTTAAACTAGACTCTCCTAGAGATGTTATCGTCCTAATCCTACGTCTCCTAATTGAGTGGTTGGGAATAACTGAGAGGAAAATCCTAAAGTATTTAACTGCTGAAATTCCCCGGGAAAATAGCTAAATGTACCTAAAACTAAATGAATTTAAGACCTAAAATGAATGCACATACTAGAAAAGAAATCAACCAAAATGAAATTTTTTTCTTTCTTTTTTTTTCTTTCTTTTTTCTTTTTTTTCTTTTTTTTTCTTTTTCTAAATGCTTGCTGAAATTGAAACTAAACGTTCTAAACGGAGTGATGCAAGAGCCGAATTACGAATAACCTGGCTCTGATATCAAAATGATATGAAACTACTTGTGAGTGTATGATTTATCCAAGTAAATTAAAGCTAGTAGTATTCACCAACACGTTTAAGCACAATTATAGAATGAAATTTAAAACATTTATGGTTAATGGATTTTACAAGAGTCACATGTTCACTAGCAGTTCTATTTAATAACCTAGATAACATTATTAACAAAGCTAAAGTTGTGCAATTTAAAACCAACAATATAAAAGTTTATAAGCTACAGGCATGTAGACACTCTCTGATGTAAACTAACCCTAAATAGAGAATTTCAAAGAATCTTAAATGATTAACTTTACCAACATGTAATGCGGATCAAAGTTAGAATTTTAAACAGTTAATTGGTTTGATGGATTTTCAAGAACTGAATCACGTTTAACAATCCCAATTAATAATTCAATTCTAACAATCAATAATTAAATTCCTAAGCGTTCTTAGCAAGTAAAAGATTCAATACTGATTGATACTCTAATTAGGCAAGTGGAACGCTCACTCTCAATATTTGTGGTCGACAGTTAAATTGAATAATATAATAGAGATAATAAAGTAGTATAACACAAATATTTGAAAAAAAGTGGAAAGAGTATACCGAAGGTTCGTAGAACAATTGGCACGACCGAAGATGAAACCACTGTTGGAAGAACAGTCCGCGGGATCTGGCGATGGGTGGTGCGTCGGCTGGCTGCGTCTGCCTCGGGGGTATTGGGCGGCAGTGACGACAGGGGTGCTGGCGACGGGAGGTTGCGAGGGCGGAAGGCACTGGTTGCGTCGCGGAGGCGCGACAGGAAGAGGGGACCTAGGGGTGGTCGGGTTGGGGTTGGCTGGTGGCTGGATGGGCGTCGAAGTGAGCGAGGGGTGGCAATCAGGGGCTTTGGGTTTCGGGGGTGTGGGTTGAAGACGACAGAGGGCGGGAGTAGGGAGAGAGAAGGGTGTGAGGATGAGAAGATGGGCCAGGGGTAAAGGCAACGGGGTTTTTGGAAGGGCAGGGGGGCTGTGGTGTCGAGGTCGCGACGTGGAGAAACTAGGGTTTCGGTCGGGATTGGGGTAGCAGGAAGAAGACGATGGGGAGAGGGAAGGGGAATTGGGGTTTGGGTTGTTTTTATTTGGAAATTTTTTTAATTTGGGGGTAGATTTTAGATTTAATCACTAACCCTAAAATTGTATTAGGATTTATCACAAACCCTAATAATTGGATCTCAATTGTATCACACAAAAAGAGACAGGAAGAACAAAACTCAACACAATAATTTTTTTAATCAAGAATGACATATCTTTTCTCATTAATCTCAAGGCCTATATATATAGGCTCAAAACAAATCAAGATACAAATCTCAAAATATTCTCAAAATAAAAAATACAAAAAAGATTACATATGGCTATAATTGCCAGAAACAAATATGAACTGAAATAAAATCCTAAACTAAACAAAATTGATGTCCTCATCACTCTCACTCTCATATATAGAAGCAGAGTCAACAGATAATAATTTAGAGATAATGAAAGTGAAATTCGACAGACTTAATTATCTAAAAAAAACTTACCAACTATGGACATGGAGGAATGTTGGATGAGAAAAGGAATGGTAGAGAGCTTGTAACCTTGCAGATGATGAATCAATAGAAGAAAGAAGGATAATAGTTGGTTTCACACCTTGCCTTAAAGTTTCACACATTCAAGACATGAACATAAAGACATCACATTCTCTTTGTTTGATTTTTTTCATTCAACAAATTATATCATTTTTACAATAACTCAAGCCTTTATATAGGCTACTACACACATACTCACACACACAAATGCACACAACTGTCACACAACTGCACATAACTGTCTACTACTGACTGCATTAACTGACTGCACAACTGACTACTCACACACTCTGACTGCACACACCTGCCTACTAACTGCTACACTGACTGCACACACAACTGCATACACACTGATTGCATACACACACTGACTGCACAGTGACTGCATACACACATTGACTGCACTGCACCTACTGATGCCCACATCAGGTGCAATTCTCCAAATTAAACATCCTACTTCAGTCCATGAACAACATTTTCCTCAATATGTCTGGTGAATACTGACTATATATACTACCGTGTAATGTGCAAATTACGGAACATTTCAGTCAAAGAAGAAAGTTATGGAACATTGCCGACAAAATTTGTACCTAACCAAATAAATTAAATTGAACACATTTATCAATATAGACCGGTGCAAGGACATGCATAAAATGAAAGAATAAAATTCTCCTTTTTTCTCTATAAGAGATATTTTCTCCTTAATTTCCTCCCTCGTATTTCTCCACGATAAATATTACCATATGTATTATCCAAAACAAATATTTTAGTTTTTCATTTATTATTCGTCTTAAAATTTTGATAACTTCTCGAGATTTTATTCTTTCAATTAAACCAAATTTTACACATTTCTATTTTGATCTTGCTAATCCTAAAACCCGTAGAATAAAAAACTTCTACATGCATTTACGTTTAAGAGATACTCTCTACTATCCAAAAAGTATATTATACAATCCAGAAAATGGTATATGCCACAGTAATTCATGTTGGATCTGCCTAGTAAGTTCAGGATGTAAGCATGTTGAAGCAACGAAGGATGAAAATTTACAAACCTGCCATTCTCCATGGAAATTTATGACTACATTATCAGTTTGAATATCACCAGGTTCAAGGAGCTTCAATTCCTGAGGAGAAGAAACATCATAGAGTGTTGCTACTCTTCTGTCTTGTTCATCAAAAATCTCCGAACCTTTGATGAACAGAGGGTGTATCAAGGCAATCGCTGCACAAACCAACACATATACATGGTTTCACTTAAATCAGCCTAATAAGAATTATTGCCCACAAAATGATTAACATGAGGTCAACCGCCACACCAAATTGACACAGGTAACAATCTTTAATTGAAATGAAGAACCTCAAAAAAAAAGATTGATCCCTACTAATTTTGTAGGTTGAACATAAAAGAAAGTGAAACAAAAAGGACATTTGCAATGCAATTGATGAATTTTATAATTTGTATAGTATATACGCCCCACGTATGCACTTATCAAATATGAACTTATATACTCTCTATATGCCTCTCATTGAAAGCCTAATATAAGGAAGAATACTCTTTCACCGGTTCATCTATTTTTGTTAGCCCTACTCATTGGTTATCTAGAACTAGTATAATGTACGTGCAATGCACGTTTAAAAAAAAGTAAAGTTAGCAAATTCAATGAATATATATTGAATATGAAAAAATAGTTTATATTTAAATGTTTTGATTTGGGCTACACATGCGGTGCACATTTATATTTGTTGAATATAGTTTGGACGTATGTGTATTATACGTATTTATATAGTTACAAAGTTTGGATTTGTTTGTTACAAATCCCAACTCTCCCATTAAAATGGCAGAGATACACACATGTTCGAATTTATTCTAATCATTATTAGGGCATCCCCACACCATCACTATAGTGTAAAATACAAGATAAATGAAATCATTGGGTTCTTGAAATCATACAAGACCAATCATTTGCCAGGTCTTTGAAGCGAGTTTCGGTAGGAAAGATGAAAGTGCTCCATCCTCTCTCAAGAGCTGCAGTCATAACCTGCTTGCTGTCAGTCCAAAACCACACAACCTTCGATTGCTCAACCTTATCATTACTAGCACAAAAGGGCACCATAACTCGATATTTCAAGTGCAAATGAGCTGTATTATCAACATTTAGAGAGAACCCATTTAGAATTATTCAGTGACACAACATAATTTGCATCAAAGGCGTGATTTATTTTTAGGGTATCAAAATTACAGATTTTTCACATGAACTTTCAGTTGAAAACGAAATGCTATGGCAAAATGGGCTTAGATTTGCAAATTAAAGATGAAAAAGAAGGCGAGGAAATTGGGAGGGGGAAATACCTGGTCTGAGAGTTGGGGATGAAAACGGCTGATTGGGAATTCTGGGAATTGAGAAGGATAGAATTGCCATTTTCTCAACTTGATTTCATTTCATTTTCTTTCTCGAACTTTTATTAGAAGGAACTAGGAAGGGTTCTTTTCGTGAATTTTTTCCCAAACTGACCCACCTCTTGAAAGTTTTTCCCAAACTGCCCTACTTTTAAAAAAAATTCCAATCTATCTCACTCGCTTTCTATATACTAGTAGCAGACACGTGCTGTGCACGTGGAAAAAATTGAAGGGATAATGAAAAGGATAAAAAGAAAATAATTACCAAACTGATCCACTTTCAAAAATATTTACCAAACTGGTCCACTGTCGAAAATATTTATCCAAAGATCCTTAACCCAACCCATGCGTTGCACAGGTTGGGTTAAGGACTAAGGGGCTCTCCCATTATAGTAGTAGAGATGAGTATGGTTAAAACTTCATCGTTTTTTTAAAAGTACGATTGGGTTTTAACCAAACTCGCATTCTGAGCCTTTCTCAAAATGCAAGTGAGCCGTTTTGGTAAATACTTTCGAAAGTGGGTTAGTTTGGTAAAATACTTTCAAAAAGTGAGAGATTTTGGTAACAAGTTCAAGAAAATGCATATTCTAAAATTCATTTGTTTATTTGTTTGTTTGATCTTCTAATTTAAATGGACGCTTGATCATTTGATATAGATTACAATTGTTATATATGACTCCACTCGTATTTTTAATTGGATGTTTAATATTGAATGGTATTTTAAACGTGGAACTTAGGTTTAAGTGGTTAGTTGTGAGTACTTGGATGTTTGGAGACTTTTAACTACCAATAATTTAGGCAATATTAAACTTCAAATTAATACTTTTTTGTATGTTTGGAGATGTTTTGGAGTCTCTTATTTGTATGTCTGAATACAAACTTCAAATTGATACTTTTTTAGTGCACTATTAAACTTTTATCTCGACTATTGAACTATGTGTGAGTAGACTAGATTTCTGCAGACAAAGTCCCCCCCCCCCACCAAAAGACTTGTTTTACGTATGGAGGGGTTGTTGTCGCTTTTTCAGAAAGCGAGTGAGTCAGTTTGGAAATTTTTAAAAAAGGTAGGACAGTTTGAGAAAAACTTTCAAAAAAATGGGACAGTTTGGGGAAAAAATCTCTTTTCCTTCCTACAAATCTCTTCTTATTTGTTTCTTTTTAAACTCAAAGATGACAATCACCACCGTATTTCATTAATAAAAAATAACAAAATAAGAGTTTACAGTATTATACTAGTGTTACCTTGTGAAAATTGTACAGACTGAAATAATTTTGAGGGACTAAAAAAATTATATGGAACTCAAAATTTGAAAGATGCCCCTTAACTATTTTAATCACAACATAATCAAAAGATGACAAATTTATAGGTTATCCAATATTCACATTGTCAAATTAACCAACATCATTCTATATTTTTATTCAATTGAAAGAAAATGAAAAAAAAAAGTCAAATAAGTACCGAAGTTGGGTTGTGGCTCTTTTCGGACTCCTTTGTGTGCTCCGCTATCTTCTTCTCCACCGCTTGCTTCTCAACTGTCTTCCCTCTCAAATCAAACATAATTAACTTTAGAAACACATAGAGAAAACAATAATTGATAATTAACTATAGTCTAAGGTGACAAATATACAGATTAACCAAATCATATTTTCAAACCGACATCATTCTATATTTTCTATTCAATTGAAAGAAAACCCCAAAATTTCTCGATGTGTGTAACTTTTCAACAATTCCTGCACTAAAAAATAGGTAAATCCTAGGTCTTTAAATTTAGAGATGCCCTCTATTCTTTAATGCAACATTTTCCATGTTTTTTTTTGTGAACATCATAATCAACATCTTTGAGCAGTATTCATAATCAAGGAAAATAACAATATATTGCATTATAACTTGGAAAAGTCGTTACAACATCATCTGAGGTTCATATAGTAATCGAAAATCACAGGCAACAATAACAAATAACTAATCTTAGTAGAACCCCTAAAAAACCAACAAACTCAGTAACCTAAACTAAATCAGCAATCACTCATAACTCCGTTTTTGGTGACAATAGTGATAGAGAACTTCTAATCAGTCTGGAAATCACCGTATAAAAGACTTGGAAAAAAAATCCCCCAAAATGATTGTAATTAGTTTTTTTAAAAAACCACCCAAAAAATTTGGGGAAAATTGCAAAAAAATCGGGGAAATGATCGAACCACGGGTAACCTTATAAAGAAGATGTGGAAAATGAATCCCAATAATGGATCAAATCAGTCTAAAAAGTCTGCCAAAAGTATTTTTTTTAAAAATCACAAAATAAGGAAAATTATCGGGCATCGGGCGAGGTGCAGCGTGCTGCGTCGGGCGACGTGGACGTATATAGAAGATGCGGGGGAAAAAACCCCAAAAATGAATCAGATTATTCTAAAAAATCACCCCAAAAATAGGGTTTTGACTCATCACGAATTCAAACATGCCGCTTACACACCATGAGGGGGCAGCGTGCGGCATGAGGGGTGGTGAGTGACGTGGGGAAAGAAGGCGGCGAGCGGTTTGAGGGTGCGGGGAGCAGCAGCTGCGGGCGACATGCGGCGTGGGTTAGGTGGTTTTTGGATTTTGAGAGTGGGAGACGAAGAGATTGGGTTAGAGGGTTTGGGGGGTTTTTTTTTCTTTTATTAAATGTGTGTATTGCACGTGTTAATGTAGATGAGAATCTATACTTTTGCTTTTATTTCTCTATTTCAAAAAAAAAAAAAAGACAAAGATGTAAACCTATTGGTATATAATATATAGTATAATAAGGTTTGGTTTATTAATAGAGTTTAGGACTTGGGAAAGTGGGCAGTGATAGAAGAAGAAAGATTTCTACAAATATGTAGAAGGAGAAGGTTTGATAGATGATTCTCTGATACTCATCTTAAACGATCACAATTAATATCATAAGCAAAATCTCTTCACTAAGCGTCTGTCACTTCGGTTGTCATACTTTTAGGATCTATTTGGTTCAAAGGAGGGGAGGGATTTTAATGGAGGGGAGGGGAGGGGAGGGAAAGGGAGGGGAGAGATTTAATGAAGACTCTGTTTGGTTCAAAGGAGGGGAGGGAAGGGAAAATAATTAACTTCTTGTTTGGTTCACAAGGGGAGGAAATGAATTTTATAATAAAATTATTGTTATACCCTTCACAAGGTGATCAATATGTCCAATCGAACTAATCTTTGGGACAAGTTACTGTGGTGCATCCTCCCTTAACCTTTCAGAAGAAACTTCTCATGTCAGAAATGAAGTAGAAGGCGCAATCAGAGTCCAACCTCACACACCTTTTTCACATTAGTGTGGATGAGTATCCTCCTTAATCCCTTGTTACCTAAGCTTCCAAACTTCGGTAAAGAAGTCCTCCAACTCTCCTAGATTTAATCATTTGAAGCATCCTTTATTTGATCCCCTATTTTTTCTTCAAATAATATACGTGTAGTCCTATGGATTAAATCATTTGGTCATTGGTTCTTCTGGATAATATTGATTAAACAATTTGTGAAATTAACTACACTTTTCTGGTTTCTTCTTCATTTACTGGATGATTTTGATATCCACATGATAATAGTCAAAGAAAATGTAAAATGGCATGCAAAAACTGTTAGATTATGAAAGTGATCATTTTCAATTATATAGTTTTTGGTTTATCTAGTGTGTGGAAGATGTAGGTATGTATTCCATCACTTCAGGTTTTAAATTTTTGGTGTCTTCAGTGTTCGGGATTTGGATTTTGGAGTTCCTTAATTGCATTCCAAATACCAGCAGTGGGTTAAAACATTTTTTCAGTCCCCCGTAGTAAAGCCTTATGATGTGGAGATTGAAGAGGGAAAATATCAAAGAGAACTAACTAAAAGGGCAATTTAGTCCATTCACGTTAAAAAATTAGACATAATTTTTCTTCCCTCCAAATCCCCCCAATATTGGAGGGGAGACAAAATTGGCTCAGGAGGGGTGTTGCACCCCCCCCCATTTCCCTCCCCTCCCCTCCTAAAAAATGAACCAAACATGAAAAGTTTTAAAAAACCCCTCCCCTCCCCTCCCCTCCAACCAAACATTCAGGGTTATTTAAATTTCTAAAAGTTAAATTTGTCTGTTATTTGCAGCTGATTTACAGAATTCTTTTGTTTTTTTGCAAATTATTTGGCAATTGCAATCCCATACTACAAATATGTTGTGGGTCCCACAACCACATCAGCATATTTACGGTGAGCGGTGTTTAGTTGGTTGTAAAATATTTTCAAACCATGAAAATTATTGTAGAAAAAAGAAATATGTGAAAATGAATTTTAATAAGTAGTTTGTATAGATGTAGTTTTATTGTAGTACTAGATTTGTCCGTGGCCACGTGACTACGGCACGTTTTCAGAACGACACAGCATATGAAAAGCCTTGTAAACAGTAAATTAACAATTATGTAGCCGAAGTTTGAATAGTATGACAATAATTAGTTGTAAATAAAATTCCATATTTCTATATATATATATCTAATATTATAATGGGAGAAGTCCTTAGTGTCATTTGTCATTTTGTCATTCTACCAACATATGCAACGCATGTACATAACTAATATAAAGGAGATTTCCATTTCAAATCCTCCCTACGTCAGAGTTCTTATTTTTATTTTTTGAAATTATTAAAACGTGCATTGCACGTGTAAAAGTTATATTTTTTATTTATTCTTCACTAATCTCTAATCTCTAATCTCTAATGGGAGAAGACCTTAGTGTCATTGTCATTTTGTCATTCAACCAACATGTGCAGCGCACGTACATAACTCATATATATGAGGTTTCCAGTTCAAATCCTCCCTACGTCAGAGTTTTTTATTTTTATTTTTTGAAATTATTTAAACGAGCATCGAATGTGTAAATTACTAGTGTATATATATATATATATATATATATATATATATATATATATATATATATATATATATATATATATATATATATATAGAGAGAGAGAGAGAGAGAGAGAGAGAGAGAGAGAGAGAGAGATAATTAAATAAATAAATGAGTTGTTTTGCGGGGGGGGGGGATTTGAATTTGAGTTTTGGGGGAAAATGTGTTTTGTGAGGTTAGATCTGGGCCTTTAATTTTGGGTGGATTGAAGCAAAGCCACTTGATAGCTTTCTTTGTATTTTATTATATAGATATAAGATACGATAAAGATGAGAGAGAAAGAAATCTCTAATCTCTAATCGCTAATGGGAGAAGGCCTCAGTGTCAATCTATCACCTTACGTACATCGAACGTGCAACTCCAACTCTTCCATTGTACATTTTAAATCTACCAACTTACGTGCATCACATATACAACTCTTCCATTATATTCTTTATATTACTTTTTAAAATATATATTTATTAACACGTGCCTCACACGTGCTATATTATATTATTTTTAAAAAGCTATATATTTGTTAAAACATGTATCGCACGTGTTAAATACTAGTTTTAAAAAAAGTAGTACAAAATTAATGTAGATGAATAGGTGGACGTGTTTGATTTGATAGTGTAAAAAGAGATGAGATAGAAACAGTTAAACAAAATGCTTCAATGTTCATCCTATAAATCACCCTATGGTGGGGTGAATATGGTGATTGTGCGGAATTAAAAAATTAAAGAAAAATTAAAACTGAGTTGCAAAGTAAATGAGAAGAAAAAAAAATGCAAACACAGCAAGCACAAGTGACGCAGCGATATAACGTGGTTCGACCCCCAGGTCTACGTCCACACCACCTACTTGTAGCAATTCTCCACCACAAGAATTCCACTATACTCAAACCCTTGTACAATGATTCTCGAATTCAGGCCGAGAGACCTATTACCCCCACATGACTTCTAACACAAGTCCCGTCAATCTCACCAAAGTGGAAGAAAAAAAAACTCAAGATCTTTAATGATCCTAACTGAAGAAAACAAATAATTATCACATACACTCGGATTGATTGTTGAATTGATTAGTTTAGAAGATTTTTCTCAAAGTATTAAGTGAAGAATACACAGTGTGTTCGTCCAAATATATAAACTAGGAAGTGTATCTATAAAAAATAGAAACGATGCATTCCAAAAAGATGAACAACGCAAGTTACGGTCGACCGCAATTAAGGGACAGTCGACCGTTCATCTTTAAACAAAAAGTCAAAAGATGAATGGTCGACTTTTTCATTATATTGCTATAATGTGCAGTCGACTGTGGTATGGTCACTGCAATTGTATTGTCCATGATGAATCCACTTTATATTCTTACCATATACTAATCAATCATCAATCAATCAAATACAGATAAAATCTCACAAATATGGAATGACAACAACTGGTCTTGATAACTTTCTTGGGCACTAATCAACATGTGCTCTTTTTTGAATAACTTCTTCTTTTGCTTGATTTTGCAATCTTTCTTTATTACTTACCTTCTTTGCCTATTCTTGAATCTCTTATATTATTTGATCCTGAAATTCCGAACAACTCAACTTAAACTTATAAGTATTTATAGACACATTTTGTGCACACCAAACTAAGAGTCAACAATTTCTACCTTTTGGTGTGAACAAAACATGCTTTTGAATGTTGAAAATAAAAATAAACAATAAAGCATAAAAACACTCCCCCTCAATTCAATACTTCCTGTAACTCAGGTTTTCATAGATAAAGAGCATTTAAGAGAGATTTGTAAATACTCCCCCTTAATTCAATACTTCTTGTTATACAGAGTTTCATAGAAGATAAATAGTGAGAAAAATATTTACGAAGAAACATTTATTTTCAGTAATTTTTAGTTAAAAACATTCATAAAAAATTCTCCCCCTTTCGGAACACACCAAGAGGGGGCAAAAATAACATAAGTTAAACATACTCCCCCTATATCCATTGTAAAAATAAAGTACCATACAGTAAGCAAAATAGGAGATTAATTTGGGGAATATAATATTTTGTAAAGAACAGAAGGAAAATCTTCTTACATGATACCGTTGATCGCGAGACTCTTAGATATACAGTTAGAGCTCTTCATGATATCATAGATTTGAGATTTTTCCAATACAAAAACGTGGCAAAGAGCAAAAGTAACAGAGTAAATTTAAAGAATCCAAACTCATAGTAGATAGCAAATATTAAAAAACAAGCAGCCAGGGAAGAAATCGGCCAACCGCAAAAATCAATTTAGTTCATAAAACAAGAGAACCAACCTGAGAGCAAACCGTGTCTATCTCCTCCATCGTCTTCGTCTTCGTCATTGTCTTCGTCATCTTCCTCATCAATTTCCTCATCATTTGGAGGAGGAAGAATTTCCCGATCTTCTTTACCTTCCAAGTACTCAATCATGTTTACATAATAGCCATACACTTGCATTTGATGAGCAGCAAACTGCTCATGAGTCAAGAATGAAGATGAGGAAGAGGGGGTGGTGTTCTTGCGACGAGAGGAGGAAGAGGCTTGTGGGGGCTGTTCAGCTTGGCGCTCTTGTTGTTGAACTTGACGACGACGTGCCCGCTGAGTAAATGGTACATCGATGCTCATTTGTTGAGGAAGGATGGGCATAGGATTTTTGCTTAAAAGAAAATTTCAAACATCAATACGGGAGTCAATGGCAAGATTGTAGATGAGAGAACTAAAAGGAAGGCCACGACTTGTAGAAGTTGCATAATTCATTGTGCGAATGATAAAAGTGGCAAGATCAAATTTATATTCACCAAGAATAAGAAAGATGATAAATGATTGATCGACCCGAATTTTAGACTTGTCATTCTTTTTGGGCCAAATACTGGCATTGACAATTTTGTTTCAAACACGGGCTGAATCAGTAAAATTTGTGGGAGTGAGACGAGAAAGGTAAGAAAACTCAGGTTGAACAATCATGGATTTGATGGTATCTTTATTATGGCCACATTTATAATCGAGGGTTTTGAAATCTAGATGATACGCGCCAAATTCCCCTTCAGGAAATTCATATTTCCTACGGAGATATTCGGGAGTAACTTTAACTCTTCTCCCAAGAATGATGGAGGAGAGAGAGATCATCGTCTTGAAGACCTTCAAGATTGGCATAGAATTGGCAAGTCAATGACTCGAAGTGGGTGCTAGGTGTAGAAAGATAATTTTCCCACCCAAAATCTCTAAGCATCCTAACCATAACATAAAACTGACCCCCTAAGGATGTTAAGTTAATTTTCCGATTGGCAACAACGGGGGCATTCCAAAGAGCAGAAAAGTAAAGATCAGCACAATTTGAGTTTCGAAAGACAATACCCTCTCTAGTAACAGATTGTCACGCCCTGCTTCCCAAAAAGAAATACGGATACGTGACTAAGTTCAGCGAATGATTTTCATCATCCATAAGCTGTCAGGATCTTTACAACATTCACAGGAAAAAACAGGAAGTAAACGAGGAGAAATCAACCACGCATGCATGAATGAATCAATATACCAACAGGAATTTACTTGAAACAAAATTTAATAATCTCAAATAAACCAAATCTGGACAAGTTATAAATTATGGGTCAAACTGCCAAATACAAAATAATCCAAGTAACAAAGTACAATTATTCAAGATAAGCAACAAGAATATATAAATGTAGCAAGAACTCAAGCCAACTAGAATCTCAGATCACCTACTCTATCGGGCAGCTAATCTCCATGATCTATAATTTAACAAATTGCAGAAAAAGGGAAAAACGAAAACAAAACGGTCGTCAATGCAAGTTACGGGCCGCTTGTAGTGCAGGAACAAGTACAGGAAAATAATAAACAACATAGAGTAACAGCGGAAGCAAACATAGCATGGAATAGACATGGCAACAGAATAGAACAACTAGCATGAATCATGAACAGAATCAAGTAATGTGGTGAGATAACAGGTGTATGTGGCATGTAACAGGTAACAGGCATCATGTAACAGGTAAACATGTAACAGGTGTCAAGTAGCATGTACAGGTAATCATGTATCAGGTAAGCATGTCATGTCAAGTCTTGTATTTATTACTATCTAGGTATCTCTTCATGCGTCATAGGTTTTTACCACATGGTTGCTACTTACATGCAGATTTTGTTTAGATCTAGTGGTGGGTTTCTATAGGGCCGTGTACTCAGGCATCATGTAACAGGTAACAGGAACTGGTTCTTGAAAAATAGTAAACAGGTACACAAACCAACGGGTTCATGCATCAACAGGTTCATGAATCAACACGTAACAGGTACACGAACTAACAAGTTCATGCATCAAAGCATAAAGTACAACAGGTTCACGAATCCACAGATTCATGAATCAAACTTAAAGTGCAACAGGTTCATGTATCGACATGAATTAAATATAAAAATGGGAACATGGGCCCCCTTCTGAGTACACATACCTATATTGTCCACTACTAAGGTCTTTCCCTTAACTCCGGCTTGATTACTTATTATTATTATTAAACAGGCATATACGTGCACAAAACGGAGCAAAAATAATATGGTATAAACAAGTAACAGTTTCAGGTTGAAAGATAAATATGCACAAGTGATAGATGACACATAACAGGGTAGGACAACGAAAATTCTAGTTCAGGACAGCAAGACAGTACTGCACCAAATCTGGGATTCCCGTTGCCACAAACATGCAAATCTAAATCCGTCAGAAAATCTGGAAAATAGACTCTCGGTCGAATCCAGAAAATATATATAAGTCATATGGCATTTCACAAAAACAAGTCTCAAAACAGAATTATATCCAGAAAACATGTTCAGCCAGAAATCAGGAGTTTGATTCATGAACAGAAAAACGGCATAAAAACTTACTGATTAAATACAAGACAAATCTGGAGTATTCCCTAATATGTTTAGTATCAAAAAATAAAGTTTCATAATTTTTCAACATAGATAGAATGGTTAAGTAAAATCAGAAAACAACAAGATACAACAAGTTTGTAAATCTGGAATCATAAAAAAAGCAGTACTAAAAAGCAATAGATTACAAAATATAAATCGAAATCCAGATCCGTCAAAAGGGTAATAAAATAGATACAGTAGATTACAATTTATATTCACAAAGTTTTTATAAACAGCAAATAGAATCATGTCGAAATTATGTTTCTTTACTGAACAATATGAAAATTCTGTCAGTATAGTGGTTGTTTGCAAGCATAGAATACTTTATAAAAGTCATTAATTAAATCCACAAAAATGAGGGGTTAATTCCAATCAAGTATAGTTGTACTCAGCAAAATATTGGATCAAAATATTATCTTTAACATCAGTATAAAAATAAATTACCATACAGAATTCATATAAAACAGAATCTACAATTTTTCTACACATCTGTAGTAAAACAGCAATAACTTGCAACTCACAAATCAAAACTGAGATCTGTCAGAAATTCTGGAAAGTAAAAAAATTTCTTTATAACTCATATTCACAATTAATTTTCATATACTGACCTTAATAGGGTCTAAAATACTGAACAAAAACAGGATAACAGCAAGGACAGAATTATTCTTCATGCATAAAATCAACTAAATCATATGAAACACATCCAAATCATAACAAAACATGAAATAGGGTATACTAGATGTCCAAGCAACATGGTATAGGGTATTTAGCAAGTCTACAACAAGTTATACTATGACTAACACAAGCAAGCATACGACATCATACGAACAATATGCATGTATACATCAAGAAGTGATTATCTCTAAGTCATTTCATGTCGTGAGTGTAATGAGGTAACTACGGGTGGATCAACCCATAGAGACAAGGTATAACAGGGGTTTTGCACAAGAATTGTCTCTAGAACACAACTACACTACATGCGGTATTTAGTACTTGTATTACACAACAACAAAAAATACAAGTTACTTGCCTTACTATTGATGACGGAAATAATGAAGCAAAAGCAAGAATAACGTGAATGAATTTCCGGGCACGAACTCAACGAACGAACGACGTACGAGCCACTAATAAGCGATCACAACTCGAGATCACCCGCAACCAAAGGCCACACTCGCACACAAGAGGAAACAACAGTGGGGATGCACGAAAGGACGGCGACGGCACGACGGCGAAACAACAGTGCAGTGGGTGCAACTGCTGGCATTGCTGCTGTCTACGATAGGAGGTCGCGACGGGGAGGTAGCGAAGCGCCTGGTGGTTGGGGTCACAGGGTGGCTGAGCGACTGGCTGGTGTCGCTCGAGAGGAAGCACATAGTGGATGGGTCAGTGACTGGAGTTGTGCGGTGCTGCAGGCTGACGTGAGGAGGCACAACGCAGGGAGGTGCTGCACTGGGTTGCGCTGCGTCGACTGCAAGGGCGTCGGGGGACAGGGATGAACAGGAGGTCGGGATGGGTTTCGGGAGAGGGGCACAGGGTGTAGGTGTGTTTAGAAGGTAGTAGATGGTTAGGGTTTGGATGGGTTGAATAGGGAAGATGCAGTATGGGTATATATAGGAATAGGGTGCTATGGTTTAAGCTGACGGGTAGGAGGGTTAAGTGGGCTAACAGGTATCAAGCTAATGGGCATTAAGACCCATTAAGCAACAAAAAGAATAGGATTTGATTGGGTTTTAATAATAAAATCCAATAAGGAGATGGTAACAAAATAAGTAAATAAAATGGGACATGAACAATTATAAAATTAGAATAAAAAATAATGGCTCGATTAAAAAGAGATGAAATAATGGCAGACAATTGAATCAAGAAGAGCAAATAAAAAGACGACAAATCAAGTAAATGAATATATTGAAAAAGAAGATCCAATACACGGTTCGAAAGAGTCGGAGAAATACAAGATGAATAAATACACCAAAGAAGAGAAAATACATCCAAAATACGGAAACCGGAAAACATGGGTTACACGGATTTTGAAGCAATGTCTTTCTTACCCTTCGATTTGTGAGAGGAGGAAGCCATGACTCAAAGAAGGAGAAAGCACTCAAGGAATTTGACGAGAATAGTAAGAGATGTGAAGTTTATGTGATGGGATTGTGTATGGGGGGCTAGGGTTTTTTTTCGTGTTATTTGAGAGGAAGGGGATGAAAGGATATTTATACAGGAAAGAGAAAAACCAAGACAGTCGAGCGGGTCGGTCGACCAGTTTACATATGTGGTCGACCACATCTCTCGAAAGAAGGAGTCCTGATGGAGAGTTTTTTGACAAAGGGGTGGACGGTCGACCGTGCGATCGACCGGTCCATTTTCGACTGATCAAGTTTCAATGTATAGCACAATCGACCGGTCGGTCGACCGAACAGGCAACTGACTTTTTGGTTATTGCAAAGTTGTTTTTTCTCAAATCAACATAGTACTTTTAGATCAGATTATGACACATTTATATGTTGTAGCATTCACACAATTTATGTATAACATGCTTTAGACATTTTATTTTGAAGATAAGTAATCTTAATATAAATTTAAGCAAGTGTAGATTTTACCCGGTTTTATACTTATCGGATTGGCCAAGATCCTTCCCCTTTTTCCTTGATAGAGACGCATGTTTTGCTAGTATAACTGTTGTGACTATCGAGCATCTTCAATCAAGGTGCTTGCGATCTTCTAAGTTGAAGGCGTCGAACCACCTACATGGAATTTTGTAGGTGTCCAAGTGGGTTTTGAACCTGCATTTACAATCTTTCTTACCAGACAAAATTAGTATTCATTTTTAATGAACAGTTATAAGAAATCTGCCCTGCTCTGGAGCAACAGGGACATGTGATACGATTATGCCTCGGGCCATGCACACTTGCGTAGTTCAGAGTTGGTTTGTGATTATGTTGATGACTGTGCAAGTGTGTATGACATGATGATTTAGGTTTTTGATGGTGTATTGGCTCTTCGTAACCAAGCCCTCGATTATCACGGTAAGATCTTGAATTTTTTGTAATAAGGTAATTAGACCCTTCATATTTTTCAACGATTTTTCGAGCTCAGTTACTCTTTTACAAAGTCTTTTCCTAGTCATCTCATCGTCTTTTGTGTTCCAACAAAGAATATCTAGTGTAACATCAAGTATTCTATTTTGCTCAAGAGCTTCGTTACAACCTTTCACTACCTCATCAAATTTTCTTTTATATTCTTTTAAATCATCAGTGAGCTTAGCAATATAAACAGATTTCTCATGAATTTCTCTTAAGTGTTCATCATGTGTTGCTAAGGATTCTTGAATTTGGTGTTTTAAGAGTTCATTTTTCTCTAGCAATACATCATGATCTTTTCTAAATGACTCGAATTTTTCCATGATCAAAGAATTTTTATTTTTCAGTTTTTGATTTTTAGCGATGCAAGAGTCATGAGATTCATTTGGAATTTGTTTATATTGTCTTAGTTCACGACTCAATTTCTTAGCATAATCTTTTAATCCATTACACATATCGACTAACTCATCATAAGTAGGTTCTTCGATTACCTCTTCATGAGATTGTGATTGCACCTCACTATTCCCAAGAGCCATGAAGTCAATATCGTTGTGACCTTGCTCATCCTCACTTGAGTCCGAGTGTAGCCACGTTGCCTTCAACGCCTTCTTTTTCAACCCCGGATTTGAGTGGTAGTAGTCCATATTCCTGTCCTGTGAGATGGGACAATTTACCCGAATGTATCCAGGCTTCTTGCATTTGTAGCATACATCATTTTTATCTTTTTCTACTTGGTACCTGCCATTTTTTTAATGTTTGAGATACTTACGAAATTGCTTAGTCAATAAGGCGATGTCTTCGTCTGACTCCTCATGGTCTGAATCTGCTTTTGATGGTCTGGATTTCTCTGCTTTTAGGGGCGATGGTCCTCTCTTCGATTTTTGGTTCAATCCCGATGTTCTGTCTGTATCTTTTTGTTTCTGTCATCTTCATCTCGTATGTCTTCAGCTTTCCTTGGAATGTATAGTAATCGAATCCCTTTTCCTCAAAGGTCTCCCTCATTACAGCAACTTTTACATCCCACTCGGGCGTGAGACAACTTATGAGTTTTCCGACCTTTCGGTCATCGTCCAACCCCTTTCATAAGCTCTCAAGCTCATGTGCAATGATATCAAAATGAGAAAGCATTTGATCTACGTTTTCTCCTGGCAACATACGAAAAACATCAAACTTAGAAAAACATAAATTTACTTTAGCTTTTACCTCAGAAGCGATTCCCCCTTGCCGTTTCAGCATGTTGTTCCAAATTTTGTATGTTGTCTTACAATTTTGCCCGCATCGCATTAATTTCTCATTGTTCAACCCCGCATAGAGAGCCGTCATAGCTTTAGAATTTGCGGTTCTTAGTGTCAGCTCTGCTTTTGAAAAGGCCATCTTTCCATCGCTGACTGGAATATCTGTTTTGTTTATGCACACATTTCATACTTCCTCTCCAAGTATCTGTAAGAAATGAGACATACGAAGTTTCCAAACGTCATAGTATTTTCCATCAAAATATGGTGAGCGTGTAAGCCTTTTCCCATTGGATACGAATGGCTCCGATGAGTACAAGTTTTCGGGATGAGGGATTTCGGTCATTGGACCTTTTGCTTAAGCTTTTAAGCTTTTGATAAGCACCTCGCTCTGATACCACTTTAAATCACCCTAGGGAAGGTGAATAGGGTAATTGTGCGGAATTAAAAAATTAATGAAAAATTAAAACTGAGTTGCAAAGTAAACGAGTAGAGATAAGAAATGTAAACACAACAAGCACAAGTGACGCAGCGATATAACGTGGTTCGACCCCGAGGTCTACGTCCACACCACCTACTTGTAGCAATTCTCCGCCACAAGCATTCCACTATACTCAAACCCTTGTATAGTGTTTCTCGAATTTTCATAGGACTTCTAACACAAGTCCCGTCAATCTCACCGAAGTGGAAGAAAAAAAAACTCAAGATCTTTAATGATCCCGGCTGAAGAAAACAAATAATTATCACACACACTCATATTGATTGTTGAATTGATTAGTTCAGAAGATTTTTCTCAAAGTAATAGGTGAAGAATACACAGTGGGTTCGTCCAAATATATAAACTATGAAGTGTATCTATCAAAAATAGAAACGATACATTCCAAAAACGAGAACATCGCAAGTTACGGTCGACCGCAATTAAGGGACAGTCGACCGTTCATCTTTAAACGAAAAGTCGAAAGATGAATGGTCGACTGTTTCATTATATTGCTATAATGTGCAATCGACTGTGGTGCAGTCGACCGACATGAAGTGCGGTCGATCGCAATCGTGCTGTTCATGACGAATCCACTTTATATTCTTATCATATACTAATCAGTCATCAATCAATCAAATACAAATAAAATCTCACAAATATGGAATGACAACAACTGGTCTTGATAGCTTTCTTGAGCACTAATCAACATGTGCTCTTTTTTGAATAACTTCTTCTTTTGCTTGATTTTGCAATCTTTCTTTATTACTTTCCTTCTTTGCCTATTCTTGAATCTCTCTTGAATCTCTTATTGATAATATTTGATCCTGAAAATCTGAACAACTCAATTTAAACTTATTAGTATTTATAGAAACGTTTTGTGCACACCAAACTAAGAGTCAACACATCCATGAAAATCTAGGTGTTTTTTTTTTACGGATTTCAAATGGCGCTACAATATTGCTACAGTAGGAATCCAAATCCAGCCCAAGCACAACTAAACAAATATGTAAACAGAGCAATTTTTTTGAATTTCTTTTCGTTATAGTAATCCTAGAACTAAACAAACATCCCTTAAGGGGAGTATAATTTCTGAGAGTCCCCTTGCTACAAATATGTAGATGTGACTATAGGGACCTATAGCACATGAGCTGCAATTGCAATTGCTGAAGGACTGCATAATTTTTACTTTTGCAAATCAATTGCAAATGCCAGAAATTTCCACTTTTTACAAATCCCGACACCTTCCCAACCTAACATTATTTTTTAAATGTGGAGTTTTGATAATTGTAGTTGATATGGCTAAAATGGGATCAAATCAGAACCGTTCAAATTGGGCACGAATCTTAAAGCTCACAGGGGAAAACGGTAATCTCACCTACAGACGGGTCCGAAATGGGAACTGGGTCTCTTTTCTAGGGGCTAATAACCCATGAACGAATCTGTTCAACCGGGTACGAGTCACAACCCGTTAAGAGACAGTTCAGGAGGATATGGAGAAATCTTGATTCATCCTTATCCTTAGGAGGTGGTTCTAACCACTTCTATCCAGCCACACCGAGGAGTAGAGATTCGTTCTTATCTCGAAGCAGATCCCCACGACGACTATAAACCCCCCTACCTCCTACCGTTACAAGGTGATCACTCTTTGCCTACCTAAAGCTCTTTCATATTCTTTTCTGAGTACTGACAAGAGCGTCGGAGGGTTCGTCACCGGGATCAACCCCGGTGTTTCGAACTTTGTGCAGGTCAGCGGCAGAAGCAAGGAGCCAGCCAAACGATAGTGGAAGAGGTTGGGCTGAACCCATTTGATTTCCTACGGACCGACAAATTCATCTGATTGCCCCCACACCAAAATCAGCGGCAACAGATTGGAGCCGTCTGTGGGAAATTGAATAGCAATCCGACCCTGCTCCATCAACAAAAGCCACTCCTAGCTATGCCTCCGTAGAAAGGGAAGTCCATGGCTTCCAACCGCAGAACAACTTCCATTCCTCCTCCACCTCCGGGGGATCTTCCTCCGCCAGTCCAACCGGCCCAGCAACTCGAACAACCGATCCCTCAACCCGTTCAACAGCCTCAAGGGCCTCAAGTGGTTGTTGGAGAACCCTCTCGCCGAAGTCGCCAGAAGCAGCCCCTCCATCAAGTCCATATCTCCGTACACAACCCTTCTTCCGACTCTATGGCCTCCCATAGCCTTCCAATGCCGAAAGATCTGCGAGATGTTCTCAACAACCGGCAGAACGATACAGATCTTCGAATTCGCTGGGACGAGAGGCGGACCCGTGATGGGAACCCTCGCCGGGAGCATCATAGGGACCGGCCACCCTGCAAGACAGATCGCAGAGGGTCCAACTCTCCCAGAAGGCAGAGAGAGTCGCCCCAGCATCGCCAGAGAAGAAGCCGCTCTCCAGTCGGCCATCCTGCCCCCTGAGCCCATCGGGAGGAGGAGGACCCCGTCACGAGAGCGGAGTTCCAACAGTTCCAGGAGGCCATCCTTTGGGCACTCAATGTCGCCCCTAACAATGACCAATGGGCTCCCAGTCCTCGGCCGGCTCCCAACCATCGCTGCCACTCTCCCAATCCTCGCCGCCGCTCTCCCAGTCCTCGGCCGGCTCCGAGCCATCGCTGTTGCTCTCCTAGTCCTCGGCCGGCTCTGAGCCATCGCCGTCGCACCCCCAGTCTATGACTTACTCCAAGCTATCACTGCCATATCCCTAGCATGAAGTTGAGTCTCGGGGCTCAGCGAGGCATGACCGAAGGGAGGACTCGGTCTACCGCCGTCTCCACGAGATGGAGAGGCACCTTGTCCAGCTCGACAAAGATAAAGAACAACGGGCGATGAACCTCTGCCCGAGCAGGCCCCCGTTCTCCTGCACTATCATGGAGGCCCCCGTCCCAGAGAACTTCAAGCCTCCACGCCTTGAGTCTTATACCGGGGAGTCAGACCCCGCTGATCACATTGAGAGTTTCAAAACTCTCATGATGATCCACCATGCCTCTGATGCCCTTCTCTGCAAAACCTTCCCAACCACGCTCAAGGGGCCCGCTCGGGAGTAGTATTCCAGACATGCTCTAGCCTCCATTTTCTCCTTTGACCAGTTCAAAGGTCTCGTCTCACCCACTTCGTAAGCAGCCACCGTTCCGAGAAGACTAGCACCTCTTTGCTCTTCCTCAGTCAAAGGAAGGGCGAGCGGCTGAGGGACTATATCAAACGGTTCACTGCCGAGGCCAGATCTGTCGCCTCCCTGAATCAGTCCCTAGATCACTTCTGAGGCCAGATCTAATGTCATTAACCCCGATCTCAGGGTGTCCCTGGCCAAGAAGCCTCCTCGGGACTGCTTAGAGCTCCTTCTCAGGAGTGAAAAGTACATCCGAGCTGAAGAAGATCTCAACCATCCCACTCTTTAGGGGTCATTTTCCAGGAACAAATGGAAGACTGCTGAGGAAGAAAGAGCTAAGAAGCTCCAAAAAGACAACGGAGGTCAACGTCGCCCTCTTCCCCGTTTTGAAAAGTTCACACCGCTCAATGCGAGTGTCTCCGCCATCTTGATGGAAATTGGGAATGAGGGTATTCTACTGCCACTTCCAAAGATGAACACCCCCGAAAAGAAGAGAAATTGGGATAAGTGGTGCCGCTTCCACAGGGACCACGAACACGATACAGACGACTGTCGGGCCTTGAAGGACGAGATCGAGGCCCTCATTCAGAGAGGCAGCTCGCTAGGTTCGTAAGGAGGGACATGGACGATCCACCTCCACCCCCCAGGGGGGCTAACAGGCGAACCGAACAACATGCGGAGACCCCAGATGTCGAAGCAGAGGCCGTCCTACACCTCATACATGGAGGCCCAATGGGGGGAGACTCTACCTCCTACCGAAAAGCCTTCGTTCGAGAAGTGAATACCGTACAGAGTCATCCTCCTCTGAAGGGCCTTGGGGTTCCTGTCACGTTCTCTGATAGGGATTTGCAGGGCATCTGCATGCCCCATTGTGACGCCCTTGTTATTAACCTCCAAATGGATAACTTCGACGTACGCCGGATCCTGGTGGACATTGGCAGTTCGGCCATCATCCCTTTTTGGAGGCATTCAAGGGCCTCCAGCTGTCGAGAGATCAGCTTAAGCCCGATGGCTACACTCTTTATGGATTCATCGGGGTGCCGGTGACGATCGAGAGAGTTATAACCCTCGACGTGACCGCTGGAAAAACCCCGGTCATCCGCACGGAGCCGATGGACTTCATGGTGGTAGATGTGAAAGCTGCCTACAATGTTATCCTGGGTCGACCAGGTCTGGCCGCTCTCCAGGACATCCCATCGACCCATCATATGAAGATAAAGTTCCCCACCCCCACAGGGGTAGGAGAAGTAAGAGAGATCCAGGAGGCGGCTCGCAAGTGTTACATGACCTCGATGGGAGGCCCGGTCCTCTCCCTTGAAGCCCTCGAACTCCCACGAGAAAGTAGCCAGACCATCTCCGAGCTGGTAGACAAGCTGGAGGAAGTGGCCTTCTGAGAAAAAAGATGCCACTAAGACATTCCAGATCAGCAAGGCCCTTTCCCCCTCCATCAAAAAAGACCTCCCAATGCATAAGGGAGAACCACGATCTTTTCACCGGACCACGGCGGATATGCCTGGGATCTCAGAAGAGCTCTTGATGCACCACCTCAGCGTTGCCCCGGGAGTCAAGCCCGTCCAACAGAAGCAACGCAAATTTGCTCCCGAGCGCCAACAAGAGATCAAGGAGGAGGTCGAGATGCTCTTAAACGCCCGATTCATCCAAGAGGTGAACTACCCCGAATGGCTATCCAATGTGGTGATGGTTAAAAAGGCCAACGGGAGTTGGAGAATATGCATCGATTTTACTGACCTCAACAAGGCGTGTCCGAAGGATCCCTTCCCACTTCCGAGCATCGATGCTCTGATCGGTGCGACCTTCGGCCACGAGCTCCTCACCTTCATGGATGCCTTCTCGGGGTATAACCAGATCCAGATGTTCCCTCCTGGCATTTCAAAAACCTAGTTCGTGACTGATCAAGGCCTGTACTGCTATCGGGTTATTCCCTTCGGGCTGAAGAACGCGGAAGCTACATACCAGCACCTTGTTAACAAGGTTTTCCGAGACCAGATAGGCCGAAACATGGAAGTTTATGTGGATGACATGTTGGTGAAGAGCGTCTGTGGGCAGGAGCATGTCCTTGACCTCCAGGAAGCCTTCGGGGTGTTGAGGAGGCACAACATGAGGTTGAATCTGAGCAAGTGCGCCTTCGGCGTCTCGTCCGAGAAATTCCTCGAATTCATGGTGAGCCAGAGGGGCATAGAAGCCAACCCTGAGAAGATCAAATCCATACTCAATATGGCCCCTCCCTCTAATGTCAAAGAAGTGCAGAGGCTCACGGGACGCCTCGCAGCTATAGGGCGATTTCTCTCCAACTCAAGCGAGAAATGTCTTCTGTTCTTCAAAGCCCTGAGGGGAAAGAAAGGCTTGGAGTGGGGGCAATAACAGCAAGAGTCCTTCGATCAACTGAAGGCTTACCTGGTAAACCCCCCACTCCTGAGCAAGCCGAAGCCTGGCGAAACCCTCTACATATACCTGGCCACTTCGGAGCAGACCCTTAGTGCCATCCTGGAAAGAGAGGATGAGAAGACGCAACACCCCATCTACTATGTGAGCAAGGTCTTTAGGGACACAAAAATCTGCTAACCAAAGGTGGAAAAGATGACATATGCGTTGGTCATGGCAGCGAGGAAACTTCGCCCGTATTTTCAGTCTCATTCGGTGGTCGTTCTTACCGACCAGCCGCTTAAAAAAATTCACCACAAGCCCAAGACATCGGGAAGTGTGATGAAATGGTCTATAGAGCTGAACCAACATGACATCAGCTACCAACCCCGAACCACTATCAAGGCACATGTCATAGCAGAATTCATTGTGGAAAGCACCATTCCCGACCCCTGTGAGTCGGCTGACGAGCCCCTGCTCTGGACCGTGTATGTTGACGGGTCCTTGTGCACCGACGGGAGTGGGGCAGGTAACATCTTGACCGACCCAGATGGTTTCGTTCTTCAATACTCCCTCCGCATAAACTTCCGTGCATCGAACAACGAAACCAAATACGAGGCCCTCATAGCGGGGCTCTGCATGGCCTGCAAAGCAAGGGCCAAGCATATCCAGGTCTTCAGTGATTCGCAGTTGGTCGTGAATCAAGTGTCTGGAGAGTACGAAGCAAGAGATGAGCACATGGCCAAGTACCTGGCGAAGGTAAAGGAACTACTGGCTTTATTCGAAGATGCTCGACTCCAGCGGGTTCCCCAAGAGAGAAACAAACAGGCGGACGCCCTCTCAAGGCTTGCCTCCTCCTCCCTCCAGGGTTTAGAGGAACCGTATTGATAGAGGTCCTCCTAAGAACCAGTAACGAGGAAGACAGCTTAGAGCCGATGGAGACTATGCCCCTAACACTTGGGAGAAATTGGATGAAGCCCCTACTGGAGTACCTTAGAGATGGAGTTCTTCCATCCGACCTAAGAGAGGAAAGAAGGTTCAGGACCAGAGCTGAGCGGTACACACTCCTTGATGGAGTCATGTACAAACTCTTCTACACTCAGATCAACGGCAGACCCTACCTAAGGTGTTTCTCCCCCGAAGAAGCACTCTATGCCCTGAAGGAGGCCCATGACGGTATGTGTGGCATGCACTTGGGAGCGAGATCCCTCGCCCGTAAACTCTTAAATTACGGCTACTTCTGGCCCACACTTCTTAGTGACTCCAAAGAGTACGTCCGCCAATGTGGCTCCTGCCAAAGATTTTCTCCGATCCGTTGCCTACCACAAGCCCAACTCTCTTCTTTAGCCAGTCTGTTCCCTTTCACAATGTGGGGGATGGACTTGCTTGGACCGTTCCCCTCAATGCTAGGCCAACTGAAGTTCCTCGTCGTTGCGATAGATTATTTCTCCAAGTGGTTCGAGGCCGAACCCCTTGCAACTATTACGGAGAACAAGGTTCAGAAGTTCTTCTGGAAGAATATTGTTTGTCGGTTCGGCATACCTCGTATCCTTGTAACCGACAACGGAACCCGATTCGCAGGGGCAACTTTTCGTAACTTCTGCACTGACCTCGGCATCCAACAGCGGTTCTCCTCAATATCCCACCCTTAATCTAATGGCCAAGGGGAGAACGCTAATCGACAAATACTCTCTGGCCTAAAGAAGAGGCTCGATAAGTCCACCAAGGGATTATGGGTCGAACAAATTCCCAACGTGCTATGGAGTTATCGCACCACAAAGAGATCTGTGACAGGAGAATCCCCTTCAATCTCACTTATAGCTCCGAAGCCATTATTCCCCTCGAGGCCGGTCTACCTTCGCCCCAATTGGTCGCCTACAATGAAGAGCAGAATGCGAACCAGCTTCACAACAGTTTGAACCTCATCGATGAAATCCGTGAAAGAGCTTCCATCATGCAGGAGACGTACCGACGTAGGATCACCCAGTCCTACAATAAGAAAGTACGACCCGCTAATCTTAAAGAGGGGGACCTAGTACTCCGGAAGCTGTCAATCTCTCCCCCAAGCAAGAAGGGCAAGCTAACGCCCAATTGGGAAGGTCCATATAGGGTCTTCAGAGTTATCCGCCCAAGCGCGTATCAACTCGAAGACCCGGAGGGCAGGAGAATACCGAGGACATGAAACTCGAAGCACTTGATGAAGTATCAAGGGGGTGTCTGAACACCGCTCTAAGCAACTTCTCCAAGAACGTTCTCCATAAAACATGTCAAAGTTTTTTTTAATTCTTTATCAAAGTGTAAGGGCGGCTCACAACTTAGAAGCGACCGCCTAAGTATTTTCAATAAAAGCAATCTACCCCTGCAGGTTCTCTATTTTGAGCATTTTAATTGTACTACTTTGGCACTTACAAAAAAAAATATTAAAACGACACGCTCGGAGTCCAACACTTGGTTCGATTCTGTTTCAACTACTTGCTTTTAAGCGAGTACGAAGTGGTTCACCATTCGAAATTGCTCTCACAGCTGTTGATATTCTCTCAACGACACGCTCGGAGTTTAACACTTGGTTCGATTCTGCTTCAACTACTTGCTTTTAAGCGAGTACGAAGTAGTTCACCATTTGGAATTGCTCCCACAACTGTTAATATTCTCTAAATGACATGTTCGGAGTCCAACACTTGGTTCGACGCAACTTTTTCTACTTGTGAACGAGCGGGTACGAAGTGTCTCACCATTCGGAATTTCTCCTACAATTGATGACACTCGCAAATGCTAGCAAAACACTCACAAGTTCAAGAAATAAGTGTACTATTTCATTAAAGTTTGATGTACCAGTCTAACCACAGACCAACAAATCATCTTTACAACGAGATACAACTCATGTGAAACAAAGATTACAAAATTACAGAGATCTGCCTTAACCCCTCCAAGGGAGTGGAATGTTTCTCTTAAGTGACAAGCGAGGCCGGCGAGCACCATGTTGCTGTGGCCTTACTTCCGTGGATGTCTCCAAGCCGGCGAGCCGAGTTGCGTCTTCGGCACCTAAGAGCCTAAGTGTCGCCCTGACAGATGCTCCGCTCGACGAGCCAGCCACTGCGCTCTGTGCGTCCCGGGGTACCTCGAGACGGGGGGCGAATGTAGCGCCAACTCGTGGAATGACCTTCCTTGTGCATACTCCCCTCGGGGGCAGGAAGTGCTCCTGACGTTACTCCCCTTGGAAAGTCGTCGTAGCCGATGGTTCTCTGCCTCTAGCTCAACGACTCGTTCCTTCAGCGAGTCGTCCGTCACCCTGATCTTCAGGTGAGGCATTCGGCTAAAGCTGCCCCCAAGAGAAGCCTCAGAAATTTCTCTCCGTAGGTGCACCGCTTCCAAGCTCTTCTCGAGCATTACATTTTTTAACCCCTCACTCTCAGCCCGGACATAGAACAGGGACTGACGAAGGAACTTGAGTCTCAAGCCTTGGCTGAAGGCCATCGAGGGACACGTCTCCTCTCCTTCAGGGGGCACTTCGCGAGCCTTCTCCTCTAGATGCTTTATCTCGGAGTCCCAATGGGCGAACGTCAGTTTAAGATTCTTTAGCTCCGACTCGGCTTTGAAAAGCCTATCTCGACTTCGAGCGAGGCCCAACCTCGCGACCCTTAGATCCGACCGGAGGTGTGATACTGCGGCCATTTGGGACGCTTCGACCATTTGATATGCTTCGGCGATCTGATAAGGTAGGGACATGACGATACTAAGTTTAAATAGCTCCTACAGGGACAACCCAGATGCGAAACATAATGCAAGTTCCAACACTTAGTCAAAATTTTCATTAAAAAGTCCACAAGTACAAAAAGCGGTGGCCAGTCCGCTATTAGGCATCACTACAAAAAGACCCTTGGTGAAAATCTACGACTAAAATATGAGGAGAAACTAAGAAGGAAGTTAAGTGTCCACCTCGGCGGATGGATCCAGCAGGAGCGCTAATTCGTGTCCGCTCCCCTCAGCTATCTCCGACGCCGGTGCCATAATGCAAGTGGGGGGTCCGTCACTACGGCCTGCTCGCCGTCGGCCTCATCTCCTCCCTCTATCTCCATTTTCTCCCCCTCATCATCGGGTACAAGTAGTACCCCGAACAATCGAAACTAGGAAGACATTCGTCGACATCACTTAGGGCCTTAGCATAAGCCTTTCAAATGTTCTTATCCAAGTAGCCGATAGCCTTCTTCTGTGCCGCGGCCTCGGCCTCCCGTACGGTCACGTCCCTCTCGAAGACGGCCTTCTCTCTCTCTACGGCTCTTTCCTGAGACACCTCCTCCTTCTCCAAGGTGGCGGACTCCTTTGCCTTCGCCAACGCCTCCTCCAGCAATTTGATCTGGGCGGCTTGCATTTTCGCTAAGAGCGCGGCCGCCTCTAGATCCCTCTTAGCCTTGGACCGCTCGAGCCTTTCCCGATCCTGCAGAGCCTTCAGCTCTTTCTCCTGCTCCGCCACTCGCCTCATCAAGTGGCTGAACTGGAAAATTGCCTGCAAGAAAACAAGTAGTGTAAGGAAAGGGAACAAGAGTCGAGCAAATAACTTCACATCAAGGGCTTACAGTCATTTGTGCCTTTGCGATCTCCAAGGCAGAGTCACCCACAGTCTCGTGCTCCATTGACGCCTTGTCCTTGGGCATGGCCAAGTTGCAAACGGCGTCCATACAACTTTTCGAGTCTCCGAGGAATTAGTCGTGCCTCAGGATTGGCCAATCCGGTACGAAGATCCTCTTTAGCTCTTCTGTCAACATAGCTTCGGCTAGCACCGTGCAAGGAGGAGCCTGACGGGCGAGCGTGGTCGAAAGATCAAGTTCTCCTACTAGCAGAGCAACTTGAGAAGGCACAGCCTCCAAATCGACAATGGGAGCAACTACGCCCTCGCTTCTGATCGCCTTCGCCGGAGTCGGTCGGATGATGGCACGTTTCCTCTTCTTCTCCTCGACCCGTGCTGCTCAGAGCTGAACGTATGTTCATTATGTCTTCGAAGTCCATACCTGCAGACCCTGCAGTGGAAGACCCGAGGAGGAGGCCTCTTCGCCGGAAGACACCCAAGACATCCCTTAAAATTAAAATAAATTACTTTTTGAGTTGACAACCATGGTCGGAAAGTACGCCGAAAAACGGAAAAGATCACAGGAGACTCCGCTCAAAACTCTAAAGAGAGGAAATTTCAGACGAGGTGAAAGTGAAAAGTGAGGTAAAAAGGAAAGAGGGTGGAGATTTATAGCGAGACTTAGTGGGCTTGGGCCGGAAAGCTTGATGGGCTCTTAGGAAGCCCAAAAGCACGAAATTTTAAGCAGCCAGAATGCAAAACGACAAAAGGGAAGCAACTCGAAGCGACTTAAATGCCGTTGACTAGTCAACGGTCGCCCATGCTCGACACATCGCACGCCAAACTCGTCGCAGATGTCAAACAGACGTGTTTCCGAGCTGAAAATAGGCAAAATGCCGTTGGCCAGTCAACGCTTGCCTAAGCTCGACACATTGCTCGCCAAGCTCGCCGCAAATGTCGAACAGGCGTGTTTCGGAGCTGAAAATAGCCAAAATGACGTTGACCAGTCAGCGCTCTTCCAAGCTCGACACACCGTTTGCCGAGTTCGACAAACCGCTCGCCAAGATCGCCGCAAATGTCGAACAGACGTGTTTCCGAGCTGAAAATAGCCAAAATGGCATTGACCAGTCAACGCTCTTCAAAGCTCGACACACCGTTTGCCGAGTTCGACAAACCGCTTGCCAAGATCGCCGCAAATTTCGAATAGACGTGTTTCTGAGCTGAAAATAGCCAAAATGTCGTTGACCAGACAACGCTTGCCTAAGCTCGACCCACCGCTCGCCGCGATCACCGCAAATGTAGAACAGACGTGTTTCCAAGCTGAAAATAGCCAAAATGGCATTGAACAGTCAATGCTCTTCCAAGCTCAACACATTGTTCGCCGAGTTCGACACACCGCTCTCCAAGGTTGCCGCAAATGTCGAACAGACGTGTTTCCGACTTGAAAATAGGCAAGACACCGTTGACCAGCAACGCTTTCCTGTTGTTCGCCAAGCTCGACACACCGTTCGCCGAGTTTGACAAACCGTTCGCCAAGTTCGACGCACCGTTCGATGCATTCGACACATTGCTCGCCCATCTCGCCGAACAGACATGTTTTCGAACTGAAAAGGGGGAAACGCTGCTCTCCGCCTAACCGTCCGATCACCAAGAAATGCTCGCCAAAGCCTGATGGACGTCCCAGATTTGTCCACGTCGATAATACGGTGATTATATCTATTTTTTATTTATTAATTCAAATTATATATTTAAAAAATTGCAAAAAATGTTTTAAAATTCGGGAAAATTAATTAAAAATTCTTTAAAAATAATTATAAATTCGGGGAAATATTTTTGAGCCCCTGGGTTAATAATTATGGGTTAGAATAATTAATTAGTGCTCTCAAAAAATAAATCATCGCTTTGCAAATTTAAATAAATGATTCGAAAAATAATATAAAAATCAAGAAAAATCACCAAAAATTCAGAAGAGCCTAAGAACAATCTTGAGCATGTTACCAGCTTAGAAAAATATCGTTACTCCTCGAACAAGATTCGACCCCCCTTTAAGAACTCCGATAAAGTCCTGTACGGCATTAAAAACAGCAAAACTACTCCCCAAAGACTGTAGCAAATAGTCTTCAGGAGTGGGGGGCTTGTGATATGGCTAAAAATGGGATCAAATCGGAACCATTCAAATTGGACACGAATCTTAAAGCTCACAGGGGCAAAACGGTAATCTCACCTATAGACGGGTCCAAAATGGGAACTGGGTCTCTTCTGTAAGGCCCAATAACCCATAAACAGATCTGTTCAACTGGGTATGAATCCCAACCCGTTAAGAGACAGTTCAGGAGGATATGGAGAAATCTTGATTCCTCTTTATCCTTAGGAGGTGGTTCTAACCACTTCTATCCACCCACACCGGGGAGTAGAGATTCGTTCTTATCTCAAAGCAGATCCCGACGGCGACTATAAAAACCCCCTACCTCCTACCGTTACAAGGTGATCACTCTTTGCCTACCTAAAGCTCTTTCATATTCTTTTTTGAGTACTGACAAGAGCATCGGAGGGTTCGTCGCCGGGATCAACCCCGGTGTTTCGAACATTGTGCAGGTCAGCGGCAGAAGCAAGGAGCCAGCCAAACGATAGTGGAAGAGTTCGGGCTTGACCCATTTGATTTCCTACGAACCCACAAATTCTTCTGATTGCCCCCACAACGAAATCAGTGGCAACAGTAGTCATTCGAACTATTATGGTAACATAACTGTAGGGCCGGTCCTGAGTTCCCAGGGACCCAAGGCGAAAGGCCCAAATAATTATTTTTAAGGATCCTCATTACAATATAATTTTTTTACGCGCAAAATACGTGCCTATATTTACAAGAAAAATACAAATTTAGAGGTCCCTAAAAGTGCAAAAAAATCGGGGGTCTGAGATGGCCGCCTTACCGACCTCAAGAAGGGGACTGGCCATGCATAACTGATATCTAAAATGAATTCCAATCACATCAAAGTTTGAATAATTAGAATTTTATAAAGTGAAATAACTATTAAGGTAACATAACTGAACTCTAAGTGAAATAACTCTAGTTATCCTTGGGGTAACTTTGTTCCCAAACATTACCTTATCAACGCAACTAGAATCTAGTTATAAAAAAACAAAAAAATATGACAACAACAAAAATATAAAAGAAAAAAAAATCATTTATTCCGTAGTTGGAAAGAAATTGAAAATACAAATCATCTTCGAACGATGCATGACACCATACGCATCACCGTCTATTAATTGCATAAAATGAAGTGGGAACTTACTGAACCAAAAAAAATGGGGTGGTTTGATTGGTTGTAAAAGAAATCAAGAGAGGGATAAAAACTTTAGCGAAAGTAATTCATTGGATTTGATTTTTTTGAAATAGCTTTGGTTGAATGTCGATTTACTGTAGTAGAAGATTAGCTTTGTTTGGGTTATAAGAACATTCTAGTGAAAGTAATTTAAAACACTTTTTAACTTTTTCTTTGCTTGAAATTAATCTCAATTAATTAGGGATTAAACTAATTAAAATAAATTGATTTTAATTAAAAATTTTTTAAAAAAAGAAACTCAATTAACAGCCGCTTAATCTTAGTTAAATTCATATTAATTAAATTAATTTTAATTAACTAATTTGATCTTAAGAAATTATTTTAAGAAAAATTTCAGAAATCTTTTAAGAAAATATTCTAAGTGTTATAAGTCGACTTGCAAAAGTCATAAGTCGACTTACCAGAGAAAAATCTACGATAACTTTGAAAAATAAATACTAAGTGTACCAGTCGACTGAAAAAGTCCTAAGTCGACTGTCCAGAACGGATTTTCAAGGAAACTAAATATCACATCAGCCGGGTCGTACCAGTCGACTGAAAGGTCTGCCAGTCGACTGTCGGCCTACAGACTGCACAGTTTAGGTTGTACATAATAATCAAATTAGAGTTTTCTAAAAGAAATCATTGTTTACTAAAATAATTTGTATTCAGATAAAAAACGTTGATCTCAAAGAATTCCCAGTTTGGGTATATTTCCTCAATTCAATCAATTTCTCAAAACCTTAATTTTCATGTCAAGATTCTCTTGATTCATAAATCTTCCACTCAAAATTCTCAAAACTGAATTTCTTCCACGACTCATAACCAAAATCTGATTGTAATCACAAGATTCAATTGTTCATCCAATCCCTTATTGTCATAATCATACTCAAATCCTAAACATGCTTTCTAGCAATAAAATTTATCAATCAAGATCTATTAAGCATTCATAGATTTCACATACATAATACAACAACAACCATTGCATCGCTCACATACAAAATACACTAAATGAACGAAGATGTCAAAACAAACAACAAAACAATCACGCACATAATTCAAAACAACAAACCAAATTTACATCACTCACATAAAACATACACAAAGCAAAACAACATGTCACTCGCCTTTAGAAACGACGAGATCCAACAATAAAACCTCTCCTTTTGCGAGATCCAAAACCTCCTCTTGATCCTCCCAAGAAAAATCACAAAATTCTATATTGTGCAGCGAATGATGGCTGCATTTTCTTTTAAATACCCGGGATAGGAAGTTTAGGGTTTTCCAAACACTTTTGCAAAATGATCCCTTCAAAATACAACTTCATATATATAGCTCTATTCTTGGAAATTCAATAAAATTCATTTAAATTAGGATTTAAAAGAAAAATATACTCATTAATCTCAACCGGTACTGTTCAAAATGTCCAGAAAGTAAATTTTACATTTTAACCCCTAAAATGACAAATTTGCAAAAAGGTCATTCTTTTCTCAAAATTTGCAAATAGATCCAATTAATTTCAGAAAAATCTGGAAAAATTATAAATAAATCCCAAATATTAAATAATAATTTTTCATGAAGAAAATTTGACTTTTGAACTTCTCAAGAAATTATTTGCACGTATTTTGCACGTGTAAAAAGGTAGATTTTCAGAAAATATTTATAAATTCTCCAAAAATCATTTTAATTCATCATAAACATTTAAAAAATAATATTTTAAAAATACGGGGTTCTACACTCGCTACCCACTACCCTCTTTTACCCAGTCTCCCTCAAATCTCTCCCTCACGTTCACCTCTATCTGTCTAACAGGCAGATCATTCCCCCATTATCTCCCCTTTGATTCCTCAAATCTTAACTTTCCAAAAATCTCATTATAATCACAACCAAATTTGTTTCTCTTTTCCCTACAGTCATTATCTCCTAAAAACCTACTCTCTCTCTCTCTCTCTCCAACTCAGCTTCTTTCTCCCTCTCACTGCACCCGTCGACCCAACCCGCCGCTGGCCGTCTTCCTGCCGTCGCACCACCCGTCGCCCCCCTCACAACCGCCCATCGTGCCTCCATCGATGCCACACCCGCACCCCGCCATCTCCACTTCCTCATCATCCCGAGGCTCCACCCGATCACCCCTGCATCTCATCCTCCACGACCTTCATCCACCCTTCACTCGGTCGACTTCCACCGAGCATCCCCATCGCTGTCGCCGTTGCGCTACCGTCCTCCCGTCGTCCGTTGTATCGTTGACGTATTCATCCCGCAAGCCCCCGTTATTCGCGAGTCATTATATTTGTGTTCGTTACCTGGGATCTGTTCCCGTTATTCTATTCTCGTCGGATTCGTCGTCTTCACCAAGGCAAGTAACTTGTATATTATTTTGTTCGTATACAAGTACAAATACCGCATGTTGTCTTACTCTCCTTTTTGTGTTCGTTCTCATGATGATCTCTTGAAATTCTTGGTCTCATTGTTTGATCCGTCTTCATAAATTCGTAGTCATGATCATTCATAATAAGTTGTCACACGCACACACACTACATGAAAATAAATTAGATCTAGATAGAATTCTTGATGTACATATACTTTTTCGTGATCTATTGTATGTTGTGAATTTTTGTTACATGATTGATGTGCTAGATGTGTTATCTCGTAGTAGACTTGTCAATACCTATGCCATATTGATTTGAATATCTAATATATCATGTTTTGCATCATACTCTAATTTGGACTTATTGTAGATGAGTTGTTTGATTAAATTCGTGAAAGAAATTTCGTTTTGCTGCTGCCCTGATTTGGTACAGCGTTTTAGACCCTGTTAAGGTCAGTAAAATAAAATATTTTGTGAATATGATTCGTAGGCCTCGATGTCTATTTTTCAGAACTTTCGACGGATCTCATTTTTGTTTTTTAAATGTGCAAGTTATCGCTGTTTTACTGCAGTTGTGTCGTAATTTCTAGATTCTGTTTAATGAGATCGCTGCAAGTCTTATTATTTTAAAATTGATGTTAAAAGTAAAATTTGGATTTAATATTATTCTGAGTACATCTAGACATGACTGGGATCAAAAACTAATTTTTGTAGAATTGTTTAATGACTGTTATAACTTATTTTATGCTTGTGAAACAAATCAATATATTTCCAAACAACATGTTGTTCAGTGAAAAACTCTATTTTCAATCCGATTCCAGTCACTTTCGATTAAAACTTTGTGAATATGAAATGTAGCCCGATATGTCTATTTTACAACAATTTTGACGGATTTGAATTCCAAGTTGTATTTTGTGATTTATCACTATTTTAGTGCTACTGTGTCTAAAATTTCAGATTCATAAATTTGCTGCATCAATATGTTTTCCAAATTAATTTGACTATACTATCTGTAATGGGATTTTATGAAATTTTATATGCTGAGACTAGACATGCTAGGGAACTTTCAAAATTTTTCCTGGATTTAATTATGGTGTTTTTATACTTTTTTCATGCTTATAAAGAAAACTTTACAAATTCTGGCTGAACATGAATTCTGTGTAAAATGCTGTTTTGAACCTTGTTGTTGCAGTTGTTATATGACTTGTGTATATGCGCTGGATTCGTATGAGATTATAATTTCTATATTTTTTGAAGGATCCAGATTTGCATTCCTGTGGCAACAGGAATCTCAGATTTGGTGCAACAGTGTCTTGCTGTCCAGAATTGAAAGTCTCGTTGTTTCTAACTATTATAGGTTGTTTTGTCACCCGATCATGTCTTCCATCCAACTTGAACTTGTTCCTTGTTTCTTGTCATGTTTATCTTGCCCTGTTTGTGCACGTCCATGCTTGCTTTAATAATAATAACAAGTAATTAAAGGAAAGATCTAGTAGTGGAAAATACATAAATGTGTACTTGGAAGGGGGCCGTGTTTCCCACTTGCTTACCCGACTACATACTTTCCTGAAGGGGAGGTGTACTCGAAGGGGATCCGTAGATCTTACTTGATACTTGACTACTTGACACGTAAGAACTTGATACTTGGCTACTAGACACGTGACTACTTGATACTTGATACCTAAGTACACGATCCTATATAATCCACTACGAAATCTAAACGCAACTTGCCTTAATGTAGCAACCATGTGGTAAAATTTGGGACGCATGAAGTGCTACCTAGATAGGATTAGATACAAGACTTGAGAATAATATGACCACTTGCACATTCCTGTTACTTGTACATGCTACTTGACACATGTTTGTTACTTGCTTGCATGCTACTTGATACTTGTTACATGCTACCTACACCCTGTTATCTTATCATGTTACTTGATTCTATTTCTTGGTTTAAAAGTTAGTTGCTCTATTTTGCTGTCACATTCCTTCCATGCTTACTTCAGTACTTGCTTCTTATTGCTACTCTGTATTTTGTTTATCAGTTTTCCGTACTTGTTGCCTGTACTACATACGGCCCGTAACTTGCACTAATGGGCGCATTGTTTTATGTTTCTCTTTTCTTGCAAATTGTTAAATTTGCAGACTTTGGTAACCGGCTGCCCGAAGGAGTAAGTGACCAAGTGTTCTAAACTTGGCTAGAGTTCCTGCTTGAATTATTTTCCTGTTTTGAATAAATTGTATTTATTGCTACTTGGATATTGTATTGGGCACTTTGTCCCAGAACATATAACTTGTTGTTTCCAGATCTGGTTATTTGAGAATCATGTATTTTGTTTTCAAGTAATTCTGTTGATTATATTAATTTGTTTCATGCATGCGTGGATGATATTTCCTGTTTACTTCTTGTTTATTTCTTGTGAACTATTGAAAAGATCCTTACAGCTCATGAATGGTGAAAGCCATTCGCTGGACTTTGTCGCGTATCTGTATTCCGTATTCCTTTTTGCGAAGCGGGGTGTGACACTATTACTGCTCTGTTTTCTTCTACTCTCTTCGACGCTTCGACCTCTGTGCTTCATCTTGCCATCTCTAATCTGAACCACGAGTATTCAAGACACATTCCTAACAAAATCCGCCTTTGATTGCATACGAGTGCTATCACATGATGTGATTATTCATATCCAAACTCTAATGAACTCCACTTGCAAAAAGACTTAGAACAATGGCTTCTTATTCTAGTTGAATTGATCTCTACCCAATCTCATCGATTCCAGTATACCCCTTCAAAGGTACACCTCCGTAGGTGCACTCACGGAGTTGCCAATCTCCGCACGAACTCCACCTACCTTTAGACATCCACCTCTCGACGATATTCGAACGTCGTAGTCTCATCTCGATGATATCGTCTTAGTTGACGAGACTAGAGCAGGAGTCAATGCTAAATTAGAAATGTGGAGAGAAACTTTGAAAGCTAGAGGCTTTAAAATGAGCAGAACTAAAACATAGTATATGGAGTGTAATTTTAGTGATATTTGGAACACAACTGAGGAAGTAGTGAAGCTTGATGGCCAAGAGATACCTAAGAGAGACCATTTTCGATATTTACGCTTGATTATACAAAGAGATGGGGAGATTTGTGAAGATGTTACACATAGGATCCAAGCAGGGTGGCTTAAGTGGAGAAGTGACAGTGGTGTTTTGTGTGACAAACGTATACCTTTGAAGTTGAAGGGAAAATTTTATAGGACGACTGTTAGACAACAATGATGTATGGAGCAGAGTGTTGGGCAACAAAGAAACATCATGTCCAAAAAATGAGTGCAGCAGAAATGAGGATGCTAAGATGGGTGTGTGGTAAAACAAGGAAGGATAGAATTAAAAACGAGTATATATGAGACATCCTAAAGGTAGATCCAATCCAAGATAAGTTAAGAGAGAATCACCTCAGGTGGTTTAGACATGTCGCACGTAGACCTAGTAGTGCCCCGTTAGAAAGAGTGATTTGATAAGTATTGAGGGTAGAGTTAGGGGTAGAGGAAGACCTAAACTAACTTGGATGAAAACGGTGAAAAAAGATATGATAGCTTGTGACCTTACAGAAGATATTGCACTAAACCGAGCAGAATGGAAAATCAGGATTCATGTAGTCGACCCCAACTAGTTGGAAAAAAGGCTTTGTTGTTGTTGTTGTTGTATCGTCTCGATGATGCTAGTTGCGGCAAACTAGATGAGCTTGCAGGAAGAACGAGAAAAGAAGTAACAACACCTGCGCAGGTATTTCGGATGCCCCAAAGCTTGTAGAGATTGTTTTGGCTTGGCTCAACCACTCTCATACCTCTAATTACCTTACGACGACCCTGAAAAACAGATAGAACTCCACATTGAGCTGTGTACCTACAACCCCGTGCATCAAGAGTTTCTAAGGAAATCAGATTCTATTTCAGCAGAGGAATATGCAAAGCATTCTTTAAAGTGAACATGTTTAGACCTGACATCTTCAACTCAACTGTCCCCTCACCTTCTACTTCACAAATCTCCATAGTTCTCGTTGTCACACAACGCCCCATAGTAGACTTATAAGTAGCAAACAACACCCTCTCGGAGCAAATATGAGAAGAACTCACTGAGTCAAGAAACCAACTAGAACCCACTTCTAAAGAATTTGAAACAAGAAGACACAAATCACCTGAATCAAATGCACTAACCACATTAGCGGTTGAATTCCCATTCTATGCGCTCTCATGATTTAGCAATTTCCAACAGTCTTTCTTGATATATCCTGCCCTCTTGCAATATCGGCAAGGATCGAATCCTTTTGCAATGTACTTTTTCTTCCCCCTGAAGGACCATCCACTTCTAGATAACTTAGGAAAGGCGATGATTTCTGAGTCTCCTTAGTATGGTTAATTTTTCTTCAATGCTTTGATTACACCATCTACTGAAATACTCTCCTTGGCAGATCTATCGTGTAGCATGGTAGTGATCAAAGGCTCGTACGAATCCGGTAGTGAATATATCAGGTTGAAAGCTTTATCTTCCTTACACACATCCGCGTTGATTGTCCGAAGTTCACATAATACCTTATTGAACTCTGTAATGTGGACTTGGAGATCGGTACCTTCCTTCATAGATAAACGGAATAACTTTATCTTCCAATGCATCCTATCTAATAACAATGAACCAGAGTAGTCAGCTATGAGTTGTTCCCACAAACTCGCCGCATCAGTTTCTTCAAGAAATATGCACTTGACCTCGTCCGCCAATGATAGTCGGATCAGACTTATGGCTCTTTTATGAATATCTTTCTAACCGTCATCCTTCGTATTAGTTGGCTTTTCTTTAATCTTAACAGCTAACTGCAAGCGTTCTTGAATAAGGATATCATACATGTTAACCTTCCAAAGATTGAAATTGATCTTTCCATTGAACTGCGTGATCTTCAAAATACTGTGGCCTTTCATCTTTTAACCAAGGGACTCGACAACCTGAAGCTCTGATACCAATTATTGGGATTGGGGCATCAACGAACGCCCTTTTCACAGCGGAACTAAATAGAGCAATGAGGAAGTCGAGGTAGATGAGACAAATCAATTGAGCAAGCAAGTAGATCCATCAATCTAACACAAACACAACGATGATTTATCTCGGTTAGCTTTTGCTTAATCATGGGGAAAATTTAGGGAGATCTGATATTCAACTAGAAGAGTTTACAAAGAGTTACTGATTCACTCAATACAAGAAATTAAACTCGCTCACCAAGAACTATCTCTCTCTCGAGCCTATCTTTGCAATGGAGAAAATAATCTATAAAGTACTCTACTCTCATAGAGAAGGGGTTTACAATATATATAGAAGAATTAGAGAGAAACCTAGGTTTAATCTTGATTCTTAGTCGTCCGATATAACCTAGAAAAGAAGTAACTAAATAGGAGCCGTACGATCTAACTTGGAGTTGAAGATTGGGCTGAAACGACCTAACAAATCGAGGCCCAAAATAAACACAGCACCACAGTTGGTCGGCCGTCCAACAAGACCGGTCGACCATTCTCCTCTCGGCCAAATCCTGTGCAACTGCGATTAGGTGTGCGATCGGGGGTGCGGTCAACCGCAACTTGGGACAATCGACCACAACTATGCCTACACTATTGTTGCTCTGTTTTCTTCTACTCCCTTTGATGCTTCAACCTCCGTACTTCATCTTGCCTTCTTCTAATCTGAACTATGAGTATTCAAGACACATTCCTATTTTTTAGGTCGGCCGAATCTTTGACGAGAACGATAACAAATTTTCACTGATCACTGACACAGTAGACTACGAATATGTCAATAAATTACACATACTTTTATATAACTTTTTATTTTATTCATTTTTTTTGAATAAATTGTTTCCCAGAAAAAAAATATGGCTTCACCCTATTTTCATCATATCCTCACCACAAGCAGCTCACGTGATCAAAGATTGAGATGGATAAAGAAAGATCTGTAGTTCGGCTCTGACATAGCTCGTGGATGTGTGTCTTCTTTTGAGTGTCCTATTTTTTGGAGGGAAAAGGTGGAATAACGCCACCCTGTTTCATTAATAAGAAGTTAATAAAACAACCCCGGCATACCGGGGGAGAAATACAAAAAGAAACAGTGCAGAAAGTAGAACATAATCCCCCAACAATACCCTGGGGGGTGGGTCCAACCAAAAGTACAAAAGTACAACCCAAGGTACAATAGACCTAAACAAAATACAAAATATAGCTAGCTGCAGACAGTGGGCTTCCCAAATGTGTCATGTGCCCTGTGAGTATCAGGGGGGCCTACCCCTCAGTCCAGCGTCAGTCCAAACTCGACCTCTTCATCATCGAATTCCTCCACCTGGAAAACTCTAGCAATCCTCCCTCTTGCTCCTGTAGTAGCAGTTGTGGCCCAAAAGGAAATAAGATGCATGATATGAGTAAGATTACCAGAAATAACATTACATGAAGCACGAAAATAAAAATTATTTATGTCTAGCCATAACACCCAAGTAGCTG
Organism: Hemerocallis citrina; assembly: GCA_017893485.1. Taxonomy (NCBI): domain Eukaryota; kingdom Viridiplantae; phylum Streptophyta; class Magnoliopsida; order Asparagales; family Asphodelaceae; genus Hemerocallis; species Hemerocallis citrina. Next base: position 223,571,458 of record CM030363.1, on the reverse strand, counting down.
CCGCAATGGCTATGTACTAAGCATCCTTCATTTCGTGGCGGACCGAGGCGAATTTAGGGCCAACCCACAATTCCTTGTATTTGCTAGGGTAGTCACAAGTCCCTAAGGCCCGTAATACTTCTATCATAGTTGCCTTACTTCTTTGGAAATGAATGAAAAGGTGGTTCAGATTCTCCGTATGTACATTACAGAATCCACAGTTGGTCTGGGGTTGTCTTTTGGCAAGGTTCTCTCTGGTGAGGATTGCATTATTGAGCACTAACCAGAGGAAGACCCTGACTTTAAGGGCGTTTTGGCTTTCCATAGCACCTGTGACCAACTGGGTCTACATCCTCAATAGTGAATGCGATGATACAGAGACCTAACAGTGAAAGCTCCTTTGGTCTCTAGTCCCCAGCTCATCTGGTCTGAGCCTTGAGCGCACATTGCTCCATTCCGTGTAATGTGTGTTTGCATTTCATTCAGTCGCTGCTATAACCCTGGGCTAAGAAGTCATCGGAAAGGCGGCTTCCAATTGCCCCTCTTCCATGTCTTGGCCACTGCTATATTCGGGCGAGTTATTTTCTCATACAAATCTGGAAAAGACTCTTTAAGGGTATAGGCACCACACCATTTGTCCCACCAGAATCTGGTGGACTATCCATTCCCAATAGTCGATGTAACTGCTGAGTTGAAAGGCTCGCTAGCTTTGGCAATCCCTTTCCAGAAGTGAGAAACTCTAGACCCTACCCGGAAGCCTAAACTTCTCGTACCTTTTTCCCTAAGGTATGGTTGAATGAATTCCTGCCATCCTTCCCCTCTGTGGTGGAAGACCTTCCACCACCATTTCCCAGTAGGGCAAGGTTCATGTCTCTCAAGTCGATGATGCCTAGCCCTCCAGGTTTGTTCATCATGCATGCAATACCCTACTTGATCAGGTGGTATCCCCCCCTATTCGAGTCCGCCCCTTTCCAGAGAAATTATTTTCGGATTCAGTCAATCGTTTGGATCACCCACTTAGGTAGCTCAAAGAACGACATGTAGTAAATGGGCAGATTAGACAACACCGAGTCGATGATGACCACTCTACCTCCGAGGGAAGAGACTTTCCTTTCCATCCAGACAATCTTTCCTCCACCCGATCTATGATGGGTAGCCAGTTCGTCTTGGTAAGCTTCCCTGGTCTGAGTGGCAGACCTAAATATTTGATTGGAAAATCGTCTTTCATACAATTCAGTATGGTAGCATGGTCCTGTGCTTCTGCATCTGAAAGTGCAATCGGAATCAAAGCACTCTTGTGGAAATTAATCCTGTGACCTGACCAGGCTTCGAAACAGTAGAGGTCCCCTTTAAAGCAATCTGTTTCTGACCTGTTCCCGTTACCAAAGAGGAGGGTCTCATCAGCATACTGGAGAATCGTGCACCCTTGGGAAGCGGTGCTGCTAGCCACCGGTTTAATCCAACCTTTTCTCCTACAGTTCTCGAGCATGCCCCTCAGAACGTCTGCTACGATAGTGAATAGAAGAGGTGATAGTGGATCCCCCTGTCGAAGACCCTTCTTACAAGAAAACGGTAGTCCCGGCCTCCCATTAACCGAGATTGCCGTTTTACTAGTGTATAAACATTGTTTGATCCACCTGATCCATTTAACCCCGAAGCCTCTCCCTCTGAGAGCTTCCAGCAAGCAATCCCATTCGACGGAATCATATACTTTCTCAAAGTCCAGTTTGAGGAGGAAACTCTTAGAATTGCCCGTGTGGCAGTGGTGGATAACTTGTTCTGTGATGGCCATACAGTCCATGATACATCTGCTCTTGATGAACCTAGACTGTGCGTTGCTGATTAAACTGTCCATTATGTTTCCTAGACGGATGGCCAGGACCTTTGTGATGATCTTCACTGAGCAGTTTATAAGGCTAATAGGTCTAAAATCCCGCACCAGAGTAGACTCCACCCGTTTAGGTATCAGAACCACTTCCGCAAAATTGAACATACACAGCCTGAGGTTGTTGTCGAAGAATTCATCCATCAAAGCCATAATATCCCCTTTTATTTCTTCCCAGAAAACTTGGTAAAACATCATTAGGAGCCATCTGGCCCAGGCGACTTCTCTAGTCCCATTTGAGTGATGGCTTTTTCCACTTCTGCCTTCGAAAAAGTTGCTTCCAATGTGGATAGCAAATTAGCTGACTTATTCTGGTGGTCCTGCCAGAAATCGTCCCTAAGTGGGGTCCGGAAGTCATTCTTCTTTCCAAAGAGGTCCTTGTAGTAGTCGTGAAAGGCTTTGGAAATTACATTTTCATCCTGGGATGCTCCCGTTTCCGTTTGTATTGACAGGACTAGATTGGATCTACATCTTGCGCTTGACACTCGGTGGAAGAAGGCGGTATTCGCATCTCCCTCTTTGAGCCACGAAATCTTTGACCTCTGTTGCCATTTGATCTCCTCCAGCTTATAAAGATTGGCAATATTTCCTCGGAGCTCTAGTAGCCTGTTTCTTTCGTCTTGTGTCAGGACTCTCGTTTCTTCCAATCTCTCTAGCTCATCAATTTCTTCCAAAAAGGAATCTTTTGCACACCAGATCGTCGAGAATCTACACTGATTCCATCTACGCAGCCTCTTTCACAATCTACGAATTTTTTCACACCATCGGGTTGCTGCGTCCAATCCAGTAGTTGGGAGCGCCCAGTTTTCCATCACCATGTGGTGAAAGCCCTGGATTTCTAGCCATACCTTTTCAAATCTGAACTTCCTTGGCCTTTGAGATCCCTGAACCCAAGCATCAAGTATAACCGGGGTATGATCCGACGTAGGTCTAGGAATAGATCTAGCGGTTGCCAGTGGGAATTTAGCCTCCTAATCCATCGAAACTAGGATCCTGTCCAGCTTGGCCATGATCGGGGACGCTTGCATATTTGACCAGGTAAATAGTCTGTCATTAATTGGGATATCGATCAACTCTAGTTCCATGATCACCCTATTGAATTCTTCTCTGTGTCTATCGCTCGAGCCACTTCCTCTGTGCTCGAATGCAAATCTAGTAATATTGAAATCTCCCCCCACGATCCAAGCTCCCGACCATCGTTTTCGAATATCGATAAGCTCTTGCCAAAAGGCGTGTCGGTCTGTTGCCACGTTCGGCCCGTAAACCACCGTGATCGTATGCATCCAATTGTCAGACCGTCGTCTTAGTCGGATAGTCAGGGAGAACGTTCTACTATATTTCTCGACACAGGTGAAAATATCCGTGTTGAACCCAATAGCAATGCCCCCCGAAGCTCCTGAGGATGGGCGTAACACCCATTCCTTGATTCTATCGCCCCCTACTCTTTTGAGTATAAACCCGTGTGCGAGCTTGGTCTCCTGTAACCCTACCACCTCTGCCTTGGAGTTCATAATGACATCCCTAACCATATCTCTCTTACCCCTATCCCCCAACCCCCTAACGTTCCAAAATAGTGCATTCATTAGGGAACCGATTCTAGGTTGATCGTGTGTGTGGGACGGGTGCCTTCTTTGAGGACCTCCGTTGACACAGAGGAGGACCCCAGGTCCTTTACTCGCTCAATTTCCCAATCCCTAATTTTATTGAGCAGTAGAGCATTACGTTCTATGTCATACACCTCTAAGCCACAGGCTTGAGCTAGAGTAAAAACCTAAGAATCTGACATGAAATTTAATGTAGAAGCTAAATAAATTTCGTACCTCCGTCATCGAATTTTGTAGCTTTGGCCGCCGCAACCACCTATAGAAAGTCATCCAGGGACTCCCCATGAGCCCTCTTAGGCACCCTCTGTACCCTGAACCCAACTGTCCTGCTTGGCATTCCAGTACTATAGCCCGGCGCAGATTCTGGAAAGGTGGATAGGACCATCTCTGGAGAGATCTCTCTCTGTGTATCAGCAACAAACTCAGGGTCCTCTGGTTCCTCATCCTTATCCATAAATGAGAACTCTTCATCCAAATTTAAGCGCCCCTCCATGTCTTCATCGCTAACTGCGTCCTCATTGACACCACCCTGAGCGGCCCCCATCATGGGTCCCTGCATTTGTTGTTCATCCTCACTTTGGTTTGCCAACTGTATAGTAGGCTCTCCTGAAGTGGACCCCTCAATGGGCCCACCACTTGTCGCCGTTACATTCTGAGTAGTAGGGACTCTCAGTAGGCCCATATATAATAGAGTGGTACTTGAGCCAATTTCGGTTCCCATACTCACATTCCGAAGGCAACCCTTCAGTTGTCACATGATAGGGCTTCTCTCCCTCTCGGTTTAGCGTACCAAGCTCCTTGAAATTCCCCCTTGTCGTTAGTGTCTGCAGGTGCACCCGTTCGCTGTCCCTTTCGCCACGTGGCTCACACAGAGCGGAGGGCGCAGTGGTCGATGCCAATAGGGGGGAAACGAGGCGTTGAAAGTTTTATTCGAAGCATAGGGAGGATTTTCCTTTCTTGTTTCTTCGTTGTCTTCTTTGCCTATTTCGTGTTTCCTCAAAGCCTGAGATACCAAATCCCCTTTCGTCTCGCTTTCCTTTGAGCTCTCTCCCCTGTCTACGAGTAGCTCTTTGCTCGTCGTCTTCCCCAAAACGGCACCTGCAGACTGTCGCTCTTGACCCAAAGAAACCCACTTTTTCCTTTCTGGTGACTTCCTTTGCTTTGTTACCAACTCCCTGGTCGAGGGTGCTTTCTCGCTTGTCTTTTTCCCCAAACTGGTGCTTTCCCGCACCAACTCTTGTCCCGAAGCTTGCATGTTGTTATGGAGTGGGTTTTTGCCATTTCTAGGGTCTGCATGCCCTGTCCCCCCTCTCTGCTCCACTGTACGCACCCCCTCACCTACATGCAGAGATTGACCGCCACTTTGGGTAACCTTTTTGACCCCTTTACCATGGCTAGCCTCTGTCCCTGCGAGACTTACCAAATCTGGACATGGTTGTGGTTGCACCAATTTGTTTCCATCCTGGCTGTTGGATCCCATGGCCAAGCCTCGTCCTCAACTACTGGTGAACGGCCTTGAGTCTTGGGCTTCTGATCCCTCCACCGCATGCTCTCGGCGACCCTCCATCCGTCTTGTTGATCACTTCTCGGTGAGCACGCTCCACTTCATGGGCTCCGTCAATGGTAAGATCCCACTCCGGTGAGACTACCTGTCTGTAAGAGCGGCCACCTCTGAAAGAGGGAGGAGGTTTAGGGGACGTGATGGGTAGAAGCTCCGCCTCTGTCTCCGCTCGCTTGTCGAGCACAAACCGCATGAGATAATATTCCTCGAAAGAGAAAACTTTGGCAAATCTTGGCATAAGGGAGATGTCGCCGCTCCTAAAGAGTATCCTCGCCGATACTATCTCGGAGCGAATAGTCTTCGCGTCGATGGCTTCCACGGTGCCAAAGTCGGAGACAATCTCTGTTGTGCAATCTAGATGATCTAAATAAATAGATAAACTAGACACAAATTAAAAACCTCGCAAGTGTACGAATCGTTTATAGAAGCGTAGTGAAAAGCAAGGGTCAATCCCACAGAATTGTAGTACTTAACTTACTAATCAATAAAACAAAAGAAAACGCAAATCATAAAGTTTGTTCTAAAAGTTTATTTGAAAAGAAATGAAGAGATTAAAAACCTAAATTAAGTAGCATCACAATTTGAGTCACGAATATCTATTAAAGTAGCTGGGCTTTGATTTCCACCTATAGTCAATAATGCTAAGTCGTATACTACTCCAATTACTCATGTTTGTTCCTTTAAGGGCATGGTATCTACTCCTTAAAGTTAATGTTTCCCTAAGCCAAGAATTAGGCATGGTATCTACTCTAATTCGTTTCTTTCCTTAAGTATTTAGCATGGTATCTACTAAGTTGCACTTGAAGAAAGCATATGAACAATGGAAGCGAACAAACACTCAAAGTTCTAGAAATTGGTATCAGATCTAGATCCTTCAAGTTGATTAAACCAAGAACCCCTAAAGATTCCTGTGTTACAAGTTATGAGCACGAGATACGGGTCGTCTCTATACTCATATAACAGATTCAGATTTATAATACGCAAACTTGATAATCTCAGGTTCTGCATGGCAGTCGACTTGCTGTCACTCTCAGTCGACTGCTCTTAGAACTTCTGAACAAGTTTGATATATTATAAATCTATACCAATACTCTCAGGTTTAATCAATAAGTAATAGAGTAACATTCAGAAGAATATAAGCATTACATGACTACGGCTTCAATCTACCCAACTATGAAATTAGTTGCACATAATACAACTTTTATTGATTAATAAAATAGAATTCTTGACTCTACAATAAAAATAAAAGTAAAAGGAAGAACAGATGAACACTGATTTGTATGATGTTGAAATTGAGCCCAATCAGCAGTCGACTTGTTCTCCTTCTTTCTTTGATGCTGGTATCTTGATGCTTGCTGGTCGATCGATCCTTCTTGATGGTAGATGATTCTCTCTTTATTATAGTTTCTCTTGTCCTTGTCTGCAGATATCAAGTTCCTGATTTCTTATCTCTTCACTCATAGGATGATCTTCTTACTTGCCAATCCCGGTCTCTAGCTTTGATTGTTGGAGAAGTTGTTATTCGCAGATAACCTGGGTTTGGATAACTCAATTTTGATTTGGATTTGGATGAGGGTGGATCTTCAACTGTTCTTATCTTTTGACTCTGCCGAATACCAGTCGACTGGTTTTGTCATCAGTCGACTGTGTTGAGACATCTGGAGCTTCGTAATTCATCAGTCAAGTCGACTGTCTTGGAGTAAGTCGACTGAACCGAGCAGCGTCAACCTCTCTGTCCAGTCGCCTGTTGGAAGCACCAGTCGACTTATGCCCTGCAGTTTCTGTGTATCATCCTCAAAATCCTGCATCTGCTTCGTTTTGCTGTTTTAGGCTGTTTCCTATGGAAAAGAGAAAATAAGAGTAAAATACCACATATAGAGCATTTAAATATCCAATTGCATTAAGATTATTGCTTCTAAATGTGCATATTATTGGGTTCATCAATCTCCTGAAGAGCCTCCTTCTTCCAAAAGTGCAGTGGCACGTTGTGAATCCAAATCCAATACTTGTCTCCCTGCGGTAGCTCTGTGCCGAATTTTGGTGACCATGCCTTGAATTCTACTTTGAGAAACCAAAGTCTATCGTGCCCATTTCGGCTACTTCAGTCATCTTTTCTAGTGACGGGAACGACACCAGAAATTGGAATGGCACATTTTCTTTACTACCCAATCCCGGTGAGCTCGCATTGGCCATTTGAGATTCAAAGCTTGGAGAAGGTGGGTTTCGGAAGGGCATCCTGATCTTACTCTTGCCACCGCACACCATTGGCTGAGCCATTTTTCTTCATTCTTGATTGTGTTTAAACTGTTAGCAAGTCTGATTAAGGTTGGGCTTTCTGGCGACCTTCCTCTGCACACCTGCCGCTCATCGTCGTTGTTGGATTTGATGACGTTCGTGCATGTGTATGACATGTGGCCCCACTTCATGCATCTCAGGCACCGCACCTCTTTGGTGCACTCTATTCGGTAATGGCCTAAGTCCCCGCAATTGAAGCATGGTACCGGTTTTCGTTTCCCTTTTCTTAGCTTTTTCCTGTTTTCCTATTGATTTGGTGGTGGGGAACAGTGTACCTTCTTACCCCCTCGACCAACGTCCTGCCACTTCTCCGATGCTTCTCCAACTTGAGCCCGTGTAGCGCCCCGAATTTTCAATATGATATCTTAGAAATACGTGGCACAATTCCCAGCATCAACTTCAATTGCAATAGTATACATAGCCAAAAATACAGATAATTTTTATTTCAAACTTTTATTACAACCATCTTTACAAACACAGCGGAATACAAAACACCTTGAAATACAAACTCTCTTTTTACAACACTTCTTTTACAAAATTTACACAAAAGCTCTATTACATCAATTTATCTCAAGCATCCAAACCCCAAGCTCTAAGCAACAACAACCTGTAAAACATGAGGCTAGAGATAACCCTAACCCCCAAAACTAAAGGGGTCAGCCATAACGGTGTAAGTGACATAAAAACAAAACAACATAAATAAAACATGAAACATGAAGCCATCATCAATATGTATTAATCGGAGGAATAAACGTAATGAGAAATACCAATAAGTAAAGCATGAAAATATCAAGGAATATAAGATAGTAAATAGTAATACACGAAAAAGTGTCAAGTGTAGGGGAAAACAGGAAAACACAAGCATAAAACCAAGTCAAGAAAATACAATCTCTATATGCTGACTCTCTAATGCGTACTTGTCGGATTCTATGCATTCCATAGTACATAGGTCCGGTGCAAGCCCTTAACGATCTCCACCTTATAAGGTTAAATCCTTCGTTATGCAACTAATCCTACTACGGTGATGGAAAACAAGATCCAGAATACTCCGCGAATAGGCACCACAGCCCTCGACGCGCAAGCATCATGTAAGATAGCTAAAAAACAACCGAAGATTCATCTCCCAAACCCGTGTACTCCACGAATAGGCTTGCAAGGCCCTCGACATGCAGATACACCAGGTAAATTCCGTGAATAGGCCTGCCGACCCTCGACACGCGAATGCACCATGCATGCTCCGTGAATAGGCCTGCTGACCCTCGACACGCGAACACACAAATGTCCTCTCGAGACATAACAACAAATAGTCCTGGAACGCATCCATTGGACTAACAAAACCATGAGCCTATGCTTACATTTTCCAAGTTCCATCACATCCCCACGAGTGTCTGTCCTTAAGTTGATTATTATTAAAATACAAAAATCCTCATCTCTAGAGTTAGTATATCATGCCGGACTTAAATACTCAACAACAACTAAACCAAGACCCCACGGGTCTAACTCAACAAATCTCAACTACCGGTTCCAAGACTCCCACTCAACTCCTAGAGACATCAACAAGACCAAAACTCACCAATCCATCGTCAAAACGATCAAAGGAAGAAACCTCTCCAATCAACAAAATTCAAATCTTTATAAAATTTCAGAAGCCAAATCCAATAATAAAATATTTTGAAAACATATGTTCTGTAGAAAGAATAATATTTAGAATAGTAAGTTATAAATCCAAAAACTTTCAAAGAATCGATCAGTTAAAGAACATCAGAATAACTCAAGAAAACATCAGTAACAGTCGACTATAAAGAGTCATCAGTCGGCTGTCCAGAGCGAAAATCCAACATTTTTAAGAAAAAACAATTCTAAGTATTGACGGTCGACCGTAAAAGTCACCAGTCGACTGTCCAGGGCGAAAAACCAACATCTTTGAGAAAATAAATTCTAAGTAGTAGTAGTCGACTGCTAATAGTCACCAGTCGACTGTCCAGAGCGAAAATCCAACACTTCGAGAAAATACCAAAACAGAGCAGAGACAGTCGACTGGAGAAATGGTTCAGTCGACTGTTCCACACGAGATTTCAAGAAAACGAGAAAAACAGCAGCCAGGTAGCGGCGGTCGACTGTCGAAACATACCAGCCGACTTCCACACCTACAAACTGCAGTTTGGGTTGTGCATATTTCAGCTGATACGAAGATTTACTTTACAAAACGAAATCTATAATAAATATATTTCTGATATGATCAAATACAACTTATAGGATATACAAAGATCCATAAAAACCAATCAAAACCGCTTGAATTGATAAAATATCATTTTGATGAATTTCTTCAAAATAAAACATGAATGTGTGCATATATCAAAATTAGAGTTTTTAAGAATCAATCATATATCAAAATAACTTTGTTTTATATTCCAAACCTTATCAGTACCAAAATAAGTTGAGACATAGTAAAATCCTTTGAAAACGCATAAAACTCAATTTCTTCTTAAACAACAAAATACGATAGTTATGAAAAACGTTTGTGCATACTTGTTCACCAAAAGAACTTCACAAACCCATAAACTAAAATAACAAAATTTTCAGATTTAAAACTTAGCATTTGAGTAAATCCAAATTCAAGTAAAGTCTTTCACAAAATCATAAATCCCCAAATTTAATTAAATTGTATCAATCCCCAAATTTAGTCATCACAACTCAAATCCTCAAGACATGGTCTTTTAATCCATAACTCATTCTCAAAATTCCTCAAACTAAATCTCAACTATTCTCAATAGTTGATTCATAAACAAATTTATCCTTAACATGGCCAAGTTGCTTTCATCCAACTCACCAATAGTCCCAAAAATTTATCTTTAATCAATTAATGCATAACTTTCACCATACTCAATCGAATCAGTAAATACTCAAAAGAAATAGCCTACTCATAATTTATATTAGGTTGTCCAACAATCTAAAATCATCCACATGCAATTCTACTCACATACAACCAGGGTTCACTAAAGATCCAATTTTAACTCATCCATTTATTCAATCCACCACATGTATTCATATTAAAAACCCTAGCATGTTTTCTACTAGATGAAACACCACATACAACATTCCAAGAACAAAACAAAACAACTTACAACATGCACAAAACAAAATAAAACAAAACAAGTCACTCACCTCGAATATAACAAAGTAAGACGAAAAATTCCTCCTTTGCAAAGAATCCAAGATCTCCTCTTTAAATCTCCAAGAAAATAAAAACAATAAAACCTTTGTGTTGTGCAGCGAAAGACGGCTGCACTTCACCTTTTAAATAGGTCGGAATTAGGAGAATTAGGGTTTTGAACACATTTGCAAAATAATTCTTTTAAAATATATCTTTACATAAATAGATCTCTATACTTGGAAACTTGATAAAACCAATTTAATTGAGATTTAAAACACAAAAATAACTATCCTAAGTCAGCCGGCCCTGTTGGAAAAGTCCAGAAAAATAGTTTTGCACTTTCACCCCTCAAAATGACAATTTTGTAAAAAGATCCTTCTTTTGTAATATTTGCAAATAGGTCCAATAAATATCAGAAAAACCTAGAAAAATTAGAATTAATCCCAAATAATAAATAATGATTTTCCAAAAAATAATTTTGCCCTTTTGAACTTTTCAAGAAAATATTTTCACGTGTTTTGCACGTGTAAAAAGATAAATCTTCAGAAAATATTTATTAAATCTCCAAAAATCATTTTAATCTATTTTCAGATCTCAAAAATAGTATTTAAAAATACGGGGTACTACATCCTGTTCCTCACTTCCTTGGTTCTCATCGTTTGGATCCCCTTCTTGGGCCCAAACGATGATGGACCTGAGGGGTTCGGGGGCTTCCTTATTTGGTTGGGGGGGGGGGGGGGGTTGAGGGCCTTTGGTGAGAAGGAGGTAAAATGGTGGGTTTTGGAGAAGCATTTGAACTGTGATTGTGGTGGAGGTAGTTAGTAACACTTTGGTGGACCCTCTCTCTTTTGTGGCTATTTCCCTGTTGAAGTCCATGAGCATTGTGACTGTATTGCTTGTGATTGAGCCTCTGTTGAATCTATGGTTGGTAATGGCGATGGTGGCGGTAGTCCCGATCCCTCTGGTTGAAGTGAAACCTCTGGGGGCGATGCTGGAACATGGGGGGGGGGGGTTCTTTCACGCTCATGGTAGCGAGTAGGATGACCCTCTCTATGGGCCCGTCGGAGGTTCGTCCTGATGATGGCGATGATGAGTATTGCCTCTCCCTTCCTGGCGATGAAGTGCACTTTGGTGTGCTCACGGTGGGGAGAGCGCATACCTGAGCCTAGGGGCATCCCCCTTAGGGAGGATATTCGATGAGGGAGGATCTGGGTGAGTAATAGGGATAGAAGGAACAGCCGTTGCTAGGGTGACTGGGGCCTGGGTATGAGTCAGGGGGGAGGTGGGGTCTCAGAGGAAGGGGGAGCATGGGGGGACATTCGGTGTGGCGTGCCCTCTCGTTGGGCTCACACCCACTCCGCTCCAGCTCCAAGAGCATGGCTGCGAAATGAAGCAAGGTGGTCTGAAAGGTGCGCAAGAAAGCGGTAAGCTTATTGTAGTGGTGGCGAAGGACGCAGGGTGTTAAATAAGGTGGTGAAGGCAAAAACAGGGTCTTCTTTTGAGTGTGTCTGTGTGCATGCAACACTCGAGTTATATCATCCTTGATCCTTGGCTGAACATGTAATAAAGCAAGGAATTTTTTTCCCGAAATAGATCTCTTTTTTAAACTAATTTTTCAAAATAAGTATGTTTCGAAACTAATTTTCAAAATAGGTCTGTCATTATAGGTCGCAGTATCGAACTGTGGCATTTTGATAACGAGACCTCAGTACATACCATATAATGCTAAATTTTGACACTTTGGGAAAAAATTCTAAATATAAAATGTGAAAAATACAAGGCCGCAGTTGGGTACAGTGACCTCAATATATCATAGGCTGCAGTATTGAATTGCAGCCACTTCAATTTCAAGGCTGTAGTTCACAACTGCGGCCTAATTACATATCATAGCTAATATGCTCCGAGACTTGGCAAAAAAAAATTCTAAGTGTAAAATGTGAAAAATACGAGGCTGCAGTGATATGGCTAAAACTAGGATTAAATCGGGAACGAATCTTAAAGCTCTCAGGGGTAAAATGGTAATTTCACCTACAAACGGGTCTTAATTGGGAACCGTGTCTTTCTTCAAAGTCCAATAACCCATAAACGGATCTGTCCTATTGGGTATGAGTACCAACCCGTTACAAACCAATTCAGATATTTAAAGACTAATTCAAATTCATGGTTATCTCTAAGAGACGGTTTAAATCAAATCTTTTATCATGAAACGATTTAAACTCTACATCTTATCCAAAAACACCGGGACATAGGGATAAATCATTATCTCTAAACTGTCTCTAAAGGCGACTATAAAAACCCCTCTCCCCCCACCATAACAAGGTAATCAATCTTTTTCCACATAAAGCTCTTTCATAATCTTCCTGATTACTGACAAGAGCGTCGGAGGGTTCGTCACCGGGATCCATCCCGGTGTATCGAACTTTTTTGCAGTTTCACGGCAGCGGCAAGAAATTAGTCAAACGCCGGTGAAAGTCAACAGGTTTTTCTTGTTCGTTTCCTAAAAGAATCCACAAATTCATCTGTTTGCTCCTACACCAAAATCAGCAGCAACAGATTGGCGCCGTCTATGGGAACGAAAAGCAATCCAACCCTATTTCATCAGCGAAAGTCAGTTTCAAGCTATGCCTCCAAAGAAGGGAAAGTCGACGATTTCCAACCGCAGAGCCACTCCCGCTCATTCTCCTCCTCCACTTCAGGAGGTCCTCCCTCAACCCGTCTAGCAAGTCCAGCAACCACAGCCTGGACAGCCTCTCCCTCAGGCTGTCCAGCAACCGCAGCCTGGACAGCCCCTTCCTCAGCAACCTCAGCCCAAGAAGGCTCCTCAAGGGCCTCAAGGGGCTGCCGCGGGACCCTCCCGTCGAAGTCGCTAAAGGCAACCTCCTCATCATGACCATGTCTCGATATATAACCCCTCATCCGACTCCATGGCTACTCACAGTCCTCCAACTCTGCAGGATCTCCAGCACATTATTGTCAATCGACAACATGGGATAGATCTTCAGACTCGCTTGGATGAGAGACAGACCCATGACTGGATTCCCTGCCGTGAGCATCAAAGGGGTCCAGCGATCCGATCCCCTAGAGCCCGATCCCCCCGTAGGCCAGACCGCAGAAGATCTAACTCTCCAGGATGCGAAGGGAGTCACCCCAGCGTCGTCAAAGGAGGAGCCGCACTCCGACCGGTCGACCCGCCTCAGGGGACCACTAAGGTCGGGAGGCGCCTATCACAAAGGCGGAATTCAAGGAGTTTCAAGAAGCCATTCTGCGGGCTCTTAATGTTGCTCCTAACCACAATCGGCGGGCTTCCAGTCCTCAACCTGCCCCAAGCTATCTCCGTCGCACTCCCAGTCCTCAACTTGCCCCAAGCTATCACCGTCTCACTCTCAGTGCCCTTCCGCATGAGGACGAGTCCCGGGGCTCAGCAAGATATGGCCGAAGGGAAGACTTAGTCTACCGTCGTTTCCACGAGATGGAGAGGTGCCTTGGTTGACTTGACAGAGAAGAGGAACAACGGGCAAGGAATTTCTGCCCGAGCAGGCCTCCGTTCTCCCCGACCATCATGGATGCTTCGGTCCCGGAAAACTTTAAGCCCCCTCACTTTGAGTCATACAACGGGAAGTCGGACCCCGCTGACCACATAAAGAGTTTTAAAACTCTCATGATGACCCGCCAGGCTTCGGATGCGCTCCTTTGCAAAACCTTCCCAACCACACTGAAGGGGCCCGCGAGAGAATGGTACTCACGACTCACCCCGGCCTCCATCTTCTCCTTCGAAAAGTTTGAGGAGCTCTTCCTCATCCACTTCGTGGGCAGTCGCAGAGCTGAGAAAACTAGTGCATCTTTGCTAGCACTTAGCCAAAGAAAGGGTGAGCGCCTAAGAGATTACGTTCAGTGCTTCACCACCTAAGCCCGGTCTATTGCCTCTCTCAATCAATCAGTAGCCTCTGCGGCATTCAGACACAGCATCACTAATGCCGACCTCAAGGCGTCCCTTGCCAAGAAGCCCCCTCGGGACTTCTCAGAATTCCTGCTTAGGAGCGAGAAGTACATCCCAGCAGAAGAAGCTCTCAACCCCCAAGTCAAGAGGAGTCATCTTTCGGGAACAAACGGAAGAATACAAGCGAAGAAGGGTCCCAAAAATTCTAGAAGGACGACAATGGCCAGTGCCGCCCAGCTCCTCGTTTTGAGAAGTTCACCCCCCTCAATGCTAGTATATCAACAATACTTATGGAGGTGGACAAGGAAGGGCTACTCTGTGGTCCCCCTAGAATGAATACCCCTGGCAAGAAAAGAAACAGGGATAAGTGGTGTCGTTTTCATAAGGACCACGGCCACAACACAGATAATTGTTGGGCTTTCAAAAAGGAGATCGAAGAACTCATACAGTATGGACACCTAGCCAAGTTCGTCCGAATAGACGGGACCGATCTTCCGCCCCGAGGAGCCTACAAGAGAACCGAAAAGCCCAACGAGTTCCAAGACTCCAAACCAGGGGCCATCCTCCACCTTAGCCATGGAGGTCCAATGGGGAGAGAACCAAACTCCTCCCAAGAGGCCTTCACCCTATCTTAGAAGTAGGATTTCAGTTTTCAATAAGGCTGATGCTTGTAACACGGCCGAAGCATGTAATAATGGCTTGTCCATTGAAGCGGCCACTTAGTTTGTTTCAATAAAACTTAGTTTTTTTTTATATTGAAAATTATTGCATTTGCCTTATTTCCATCTCTCTGAGTCACATCTACGACTCGTTAAACAGCAAGTTCGGAGTCCAGCTTGTCCTACGGGGCTGCTCCCATAACTTACTAAGCTCAAAAAACAAGTTCGGAGTCCAACATTTGGTTCGATGCTGCTTGCAAACAAGCAAGTGCGGAGCAGCTCACCATTCGGAATTGCTCCTACAACTCGTTTAACTCCCTCAAACAACAAGTTCAGAGTCCAACAGTTGGTTCAATGCCGCTTTAGCTACTTGCGAACGAGCGAGTACAAAGTAGCTCATCATTCAAAATTGCTCTCATAACTGTTGAAACTCTCTTAACAACAAGTTCGGAGTCCAACACTTGGTTTGATGCTACTTTAGCTACTTGCGAACAAGCTTGTACAAAGTGACTCACCATTCGAAATTGCTCCCACAACTGTTGAAACTTTCTTAACAACAAGTTCGGAGTCCAACACTTGGTTCGATGCTACTTTAGCTACTTGCGAACAAGCTTGTACAAAGTGGCTCACCATTTGAAATTGCTCCCACAACTATTGAAACTCTCTTAACAACAAGTTTGGAATCCAACACTTGGTTCGATACTACTTTAGCTACCTGCGAACATGCTTGTACAAAGTGGCTTACCATTCGAAATTGTTCCTACAACTGTTGAAACTCTCTTAACAACAAGTTCGGAGTCCAATACTTGGTTTGACGCCGCTTTAGCCGCTTGCAAACAAGCAAGTGCGGAGCAGCTCACCATTCGGAATTACTCCTACATCTCGTTGATAACCCCGTAACAACTAGTTCGAAGTTCAAAATCATGGTTCGAAATTGTCCATACAGCTTGCAAGTATGCGGTTTCAGGGCTCAAAATGAACATTCATACTACTACTACCACTACTGGTTAAATTTTGCAATAGGCAAGTTCGGAGCTCAACTCTCCCTAGAGTTGCTCCTCAAACTTGTCTCCCAAACGACTATCTTCTGGAGCCTGGTGATACTCTTCGCTCCGCTCGCCTCCCAAGTGGCCTTCTTCTCTACGAGTTCGGAGCTCAACTCTCCCCTAGAGTTGCTCCTCAAACTTGTCTCCCAAACGGCTATCTTCTAGAGCCTGGTGATGCTTTTCACTCCGCTCGCCTCTGAGTGGCCTTCTTCTCTACGAGTTCGGAGATCACCTCTCCCCTAGAGTTGCTCCTCAAACTTGTCTCTCAAACGGCTCTCTCCTAGAGCGTGGGGATGATTCTTTGTCCCACTCGCCTCTCGAGTGGCGTTCTTTTCTTCGAGTTCGGAGCTCAACTCTCCCCTAGAGTTGCTCCTCAAACTCATCTCCTGAACGACTCTCTCCTAGCGCCTGGTGAAGCTCTTCGCTCCGCTCGCCTCCTGGGCGGCCTTCTTCCAAGAGAGTTCGGAGCCTAGCTCGTCTAGAGTCGCTCCTTAGACCCACCTCCAAGAACAGATCTTCCCGTGGGTCTTACGACTTACAAGGATCTTCCGAGCTCATCTTCTTAGCCAATAGGAGTGGAGCTCCTCTTCGAAGATTTCGAAGACCTAAGAACTTCTCAACTTCATGAAGACAAAGGTGTTGCGGGACTATTTTGACCATGAAGGAGGATAATTCTTCAACTGACTTATGAAGAGAAATTGTAGTTCTTCGGGTTAGCTTTGAAACAAGAGGTCACACGTCCCGATCGGACATCCGTAGCACTGGGAATGTGGGTTACAACACAGCTGCGCTAAACGTGAAAATAGGAAAAAATGTCGCCTCAAAATGTGAGTTTGATCCAGATCGACGGCTCATATCTTGTCACATCGTTTGGATCCAAAATCCAAGAAAACGTGTCCCCGAACATGAAAATGGGGAAAAAATGTCGCCTCAAAATGTGAGTTTGATCCGGATCAATGGCTCAGATCTTGCCACATCGCTCGGATCCGAAATCAGAGCAAATGTGCCACCGAACTAGAAAGTGGAGAAAAATTCCTCCTCGCGATCCGCACTCAAATAAAGATCAACAGCTCAGATTCGCCAAACAAACAGAGAAACAAACAAACAAACAAAAATTATTAAACGGTTAATCGGTCGGGTTCAAACCCGTTAGAGACCCAAACCCAAAACTCCACTCCTCTTCTTCTTCAGAACCGCCATCTTCAAAAACTCTTCAGAAGCGACCTCAACCCATCACCCTCCTCGTTCACCTCGTCTCGATGAACCCCTCCACTGCCAAGCTCCGACCTCCATCACCTTCGCCACAGAGTTCCACTCCTCGAGCTTCGTCGAACCCAAAACTCCATTGTCGCCAAGCTCTGGTGCCGAGCTCCACCCCTCCTCGCCATGCTTCTTCCTCGTCGAGCTCCACTCCCCCTTCGTCGAGCAACACTCCACTAACTTCGAGCTCCACTTTTGTCAAAGCTCCCCCCCTTCACGAGCTCCTCGCTGCCATACACCGAAGAGTTCCATCGAACTCCACACCGCTGCGGTCAAACTTAGCTCTCCTCCTTCACGAGCTCCTCGCCGCCATACACCAAAGATCTCCATCGAGCTCCAGTGCCCCCCTCCATCTCCAACCTCACTCGTCGACCTCCTTCACGAGCTCACCTCCAACACCAAGCTCCGATCCTGAGCTACAACTCCTCGAGCTCCCCTCTCCTCGTTGCCAAACCCACTCCATCACATCCCCCGTGCCAAGCTCCTCCACACCAGCGAACCCTCATCAACGAGTTCTTCCGTCGATAATGGCTCAGCTCGCCCTCTAAGAAGATTGAGGAGAAGTTGTAGACGTTGGTGGAAGATGAAGACAACGCCGAAAGAGGAGGGCAGGAAAGAAAAAAAGGAAAAAAACGAAAAAAAAGGTGTCCACATGGCAGTCAACGTTGACCATCCACGTGGCGACGCCTCGTTCGTTCTCAGCCCACGATCAGATTGGTTCTGAGAAATGTGTACACCGAACGTCGAATTGCAGCAAAACACCTCGCTTTGTGATGCACGCCCCCTGATCGTGATCAACTCACAGGATTGCGCTGTGTATAGGTAAAATTTTATTAATTAATTAATTTATTTGAATTAATTATTTAAAAAATCCAAAAAATTAATTAAAAATCGAAAAAATTAATTAAATAATCACAAAATTTTCAGAAAGTTTTGAAAATAATTTTGGGCATTTTACAAGCTTAGATTGACACCGTTACACCTCGAGCAAGATCCAAATTCCCTCAAGAACTCCAATAAAATTCTGTACGCCATTAGAACAATAAAACTACTCCTCAAAGAGGAGGACGATGAAGTTTGCTTCAAAATTCATGCCACGAACCAACAAGGAACTTTGCTATGCTTCCGCTGCGCCACTTTGATTGTGATGCTCCAAGTCGTTGACATGACGCAGCAAAAAAGTGATGCCGATTAAAAAGACGGGTAGCAATAAAATCAAAAAGAATATGGTTATGAAAAGAATTAACTAGTAGTATACCCAATAAAGAATCAATGAATGAAGATGAATGTAAGGGACAGATGGAAATAAGCAATGAAAGAATGAAATATGAAGGGATAAAAAATGAATCGAATAAGTTTAATATTAAAGTTCAAACGATGGTTATCAATGTTCATGTGATCAATGCCGCGTGTATACTTGTTGAGCTTAACATGGTTTGAGCCTAGGCTTTGATACCACTAAAAACCTGTTACGTCTGCTTCCCACTATACGGAAATACAGGCACGCAAATGAGGTCTAGCAAATGATATACATCATCCATAAGCTGTACAATTATAAGCTTAACAAGATATTTATATCACATTCACACAGGCAAATATAATGATCACATGAGCTGGAAATAGAATAAGTATCATCTGGATAATACATCAACTACGAACAAGATGTCCGGGAATACAAGGTGCCAGAATTAAAATAGTACGATAAGCCGTCCTCTATAACAACTAAATAAAATAGCGACTGAAAGAAAAACAACATGAAGTAATAAGAAAGCAGCAACGATCGTCTAGAGAGTTTACTCGTCGGGTCCATCAGTACCTGTATAATTATTAACTCAAAGAAAAATGAAAAAGTACTCGTTAGAGCAAGCTTCGCACAGCAAGTAGCAACAAGCAGTAAAAGAGATAATATAACAAGATATAATATGGAAGAAATAAGAAGTAAAAGTACAAATACAATATGGAAGTAAGCAAGGAACTGGGACAATATGATCATGTAACTAATAACCGTAAACTGGTGTAATCAATGCTTCAAAATATAATCAATTGATAACCAAGTCTCAGTTAATCAATGATCATGTAATCAAGAATCGAGAGTCATGTAATGAAGAGTCATGTAATCAAGAATTATGTAATCAAGAATCATATAATCAAGAATCATGCTTAGTGGATAACTCAAGTTTAGCTGTTTTATTAACTTATCTAATGCACGCAATCCTGTGTCCCATACCGCAAGTTCGGTGTATATCGATCATGTGACGTTTAGACTTAAGTAGTGAATTCTACAGGAAGTGATAGTATGAAGACATATAATCAAGAATTATGTAATCGAGAATTGTGTAATCAAGAATCAAGAATCAAGAATCAAGAATCACTATTACGGGAAACACAGGCCCCCTTTCGAGTATACTCCCCTATACTGTCTATTGCTAAGCCTGTAACGCCCCGAATCCCAAATACACTGAATTCGAGATGTTCTACAGGATCTTTTCACTTTCTTAGTACACTTTTACAGGGAAATTAAAACTTTTCATCATACATCAGAGATTACATCATGATTACATCTTTCTTTTGCACAGCGGAAGTAAAATACAACAATTAAATACAAGTACAACAGCTTGATATAATCTTTAAGCATCCAAATCCTCTTTAATCTTTAGCATAACATTTACCTGCATGTTAGACTGTGGGTACGTCAGTTTATTCAACCGACGATCATTATACACGGCCATCCTCTCTATGCCGGAAATAGTATAACTTAACATTTCATATTTAGCAAACACAAACTTGTCACATTTCAAACTAAAGGGACTACCCTATTGATGTCGTGTCGTGATTGTGCACTTTGTCCTTAATGCAGTTACTTATGTTATATGACACTAATGCGCACTTGTTCGGAGTCTATGCATCCCATACTACATAGGTCCGAGGGCAAGCCTTTATCGTCTTCATCTTTATAGGGTTCAATCCCCCGTTATGATCTAATCTACTACTGTAATTACGGTAAGTATCCTAGATGTTATCTGACCTACGAACTCATGTTTAGGCACTCTGGAGTAGTATCCTCACCCAGACGCATCATGGAAATTCCTGGGATACTCTCTCACCATAAACATGACACCACCCGTAGTCTTCAAACATCCCACGAGCGTCGCCACTGGGACGGTACTCTGGAACAGTATCCTCACCCAGACTCGTCATGGGAATTCCTGGGATACGCTCTCGCCGCTACCCAGGGCCCTCATACTCAGTATTTTTCTCTTACTTTCATCACGTCTTCACTATGCACTAGTCCTTAGTTTCATTAAAAATCATGAACAAAATTAATCTCTAGAGTTAGCCTCTCCATCAACCGGACTTATTCATTCATTTCATCACGACCAACCTTGGTCTAATTTCATTTTATTTCATTTCTCGATGCCGGGGAGACTTAGCTACTCTATTTCAAATTTTATTTCACAATCTTTAAGTCATAACCATTTCCATGTCACATTTTCATATTCTTTCTTATTCATGATTACACTTTGTTCACAAGTCCATAGTGAATACTTATAACTCATAAAAATTCATATTCATGGCCAACAATTTCATCAACATGATTTCTAAATTCCAATATCATACAATGGACTCATGCACTTCATAATTAAACACTCATACTTCACATTTTACACAATATCCTCGAGTGAGAATTAATAACATCATGTCACACCACAAAATTCTTTTTGTCAATTACTTCCTAATAAATCCATTTCACTAGATCTTTATAAACTGAAAATTTCCATAAGTATGTGTCTTAGAACCATAGCTTTAATTATACTATTTGTTCACAAACTACATTATATTTTCTTCAAATAATACCCAACTCAATCCCATAAAATTCCTTGTATTTTTATGAAAATTACCGTATTTTTCTCACATTTTTTGGACATCACAAACTCACAAAAAAAAATGTTTTTATAAAGTGCTAAGGGAAAGATTCGAACCCAGCACGGTAGAGAAGAAGGCCAGAGCACCCGCCAATAGGCCAATCGTGTGCTAGCGATTAGAAGAGGGCGAAATAGGTGTATGTGTCGTCAATTCGCAGTCACATATACTTATATACACAGATTGGATAAAAAGATGGTGAGGGCCGGTTTCGAACCACGCCGCTCAGGGAAACCGAACACAGTCACCGACCGCCTGAGCCACTGGCTCAGGTTGTCACAGTACTGAGTTAAAGTCTATTAGTTTCATATTCGCACTGTTTTAGAAAACAACTCGACGTTCAAATCTATTTGGTTCATATTGCCTTTATACAAACCACTGAAAAATTCCAGATTTAATCATCTTTATTTAATCTTCATACAGCAAGTATAAAATAAATTTTTGTACTAAAAACATAATTTTCTCCACCCAAACTAATAATTTGTTTATTAAAACTATCATATCTTTTATTTTCGACATTGGAAAAAGAAATCAATTGATCTTCTAATCTCTTTTATTCCCAAATTTTCCATGATAATTTACTGTTTATTAATCTATATTCACACCACATACAACTTTGGATTTTCCCATACTCATATTAGCAAAGAATTCATGTACCACATGAATAGGTGAAACTCAAAAATTACTAATTTTTGGGTATTTCTATTTTGATGACAACAAGCAATTCATTGGTTCATTTATGCCACTTCTACTCATGAATTTAACATACTCATAACTCAAGCATTCAATATACTTTTTATTCAAATTTCATAGTGTCAATATCTTAATCAATTGTCATGTTTCAACCATACAATTTACAAGCAATTAATGAAGATTTTCACACATCATACTAACCATATTGCATCATTATTCAATTAAACTAACAATCATAAAAAGTGCTTCATATAGTTTAATTTCATGCTAGAATTTCACATACACAATTAATCACATCATTCCAATCCATTCATATACTAACTTTTTAATTAGAGTGAACTCTTATTAGTATTTTCCATGTATAGTGTTGACAATATAACTAGCATGAATCTTATATTAGAAATATGAAATATTTTACCCACCTTAATGGAGAGAAACACAAAAAGCAACAAGTCCTAGTAGATGAGAACACCTCCTCCTAGCCAAAAGAGTGCACCACTCCACGCTTCCAAGTCCTCAACCAATGCCGAAAGCTTCCCAAGCTCCAAACCGAAATGCTACCCTCCTTGGTGATGCCGGCCACTCCAAGTAACAACACCCACACAACTCTTATCTTTTATAACTCACACAATTATAATACTATAGCTTTAGAAATTATACTTTGCATATGAAAAATTAGCCATGAGAAGGGGGGTATTTATACTCAAAGATGAGTGAAATGGAGGGCCTAGATTGTCTAGGTGGTTGTAAAATGAAAGGCTTAGATCAAAGTAGGAGTTAGGAAAACTACCCACCTCCTTGAAACTACCCCCATGTTCTCCACACCAAAAATTCAATTTCCCTCCAAAAAGAATGCTACCGGCCTCACAAAAGAAGTGTGCAATGCACGTGTACGTGTAGTGCACGTGCATGCAACTAGGCCAAATTTGTACATTCCAAAATTGTATAAAAATACATTTGTTAAAAAAAGTCTTCTACATGACAAGTTTAATTAAAAATAACTTAATTCATGGGCTTTCTTTTTGGGCCAAAATAATTTTATAAAAATAATTAAAATAAAAATGTTTTTGGGCTTTTTAAGAAAAGGCTTTTTAATTAAATCAAAGAAGGCTTTTAAAGAAAGGCTTTTGTACTAAAATAATTTGAGAAAAATATATTAAATAATTATACACATTATGATAAAATAATTCAAACAAAATATTGCACGTGCACAACACGTGCAAAATAAATAATTTTTCATTAATTGAAAAATCAGGGTATTACAAAGCCGTACCCTTATAACCCCGGCTTGTTATTCTTTTATAATTAATTATGAACATGCAGTTGGTACGACTAGTGGAATAGTGAAATCAAAACAAATAAAAAATCTAGAAAAATATCAAGGGCAGTAATCATCGTATGAGATGAAACAGGTACATGTATCGAGAATAGTTATTATAAATTATCAAGTGGTATAAAATGCATTATATGAGAAAATCTATATCTATGCAAGTTATTATTACAAGAACAATAGTACATTCAGTTTATTAAATATGAAAAAAATAACGGGTTTATATGCAAAAATGTAGAGGTGAATTTTTAGACAACTTGACATATCTGCATTCAAATTCACTTTTCTGTTGTTACAAAAAAAAATCTGATCCCGTCAGATATTCTAGAAAGTAGACTCTCTTCCTGTTACAACGCATATTTACACGATACATTCTAGAGAGAGTAGCTATGCGTATAAATTCATTCTTCACTGGTTTCGATGTTTCGTGCGCATTCTGGAAATTCAGAGTCACAATACTAAAATCACGATATCTCACAATCTATACATCGGATTGAGAAACTGTAAGATGTTATGAATATCTAGACTCGAAGGGCTACGATTTTCATGTAGAAAGTTCTTCGATCCAGTATTGGGAACATTGTCAAATTCTCAGTACAAGAGACCAGTTAGTGGTCCCGTGCAGGTTCAGAATTTTACAATATGACAGTACTAAAATCGCGATAGCTCACAATCTATACATCGGATTGAGAAACTGTAAGATGTTATGAATATCTAGACTCGAAGGTCTACGATTTTCATGTAGAAAGTTTTTCGATCCAGTATCGGGAACATGGTCAAATTCTCAGTAGAAGAGACCGGTTAGTGGTCTTGTGCATGTTCAGAAATTTACGATATGACAGTACTAAAATCGCAATATCTCACAATCTATATATCGGACCGAGAAACCATAAGATGTTCTGGATTTGGGACTCGATGGGCTACGTTTTTCACATAGACTATCTTCAATCCAGTTTCGGGAACATGGTTGAATTCTTAGTGCAAGGTCAAGAAATTTAGAGATAGTAAAGTTGAATATTCGATATTCGATAACACGATTCGAAATGTGTTAACGGTTCACTCTTGAGTCGATATAGCATGGAACCAGTGACTAGAATGGAATTTGACAATAAAACATGATGATAACTAGACTACTTGCCACGAGTCCAAAAAAATACTTGTATGATAACAAAAAGAGTGTACAAGATACTTGCCTTATAACGTGATGATTACGGTGGTGGTGTTAACCACGGAAAGAAGAAGCGACGTCGATAACGGACGGTGGCACAACAGCGACAAGATGGCAGCAAGACGGCAGCGAGCGAGCAACAATTTCAATGGTGAGCGATGGCGATGAGCGACAACAACAACGAGGAGATGGCACGGCGTCAGGTTGTTTGGGATTGAATTTGTGCAATAGCAGAGGCAATAACAACGGTGAGTAACGGTGTCGAGGTTAAGCGCAACAAGTTTGCGAGGAGCTTGGCTTCTCGGGTTTGAAGAAGGCAGAGGAAGAGAAGAAGAAGGAGACGTAGAGATGGGGGGTTTATGTGTTATGTGCAAGTGTATATATAGAAAGAAAGACAGAATGATGAACGCATGCATGGTGTATGTGTGTGTGTGTGTGTGTGTGTGTGTGTGTGTGTGTGTGTATATATATATGCATGAAAGTATATATATATAATATGCATGTGTATTATTATATAGGTAGTGTAGTGTTAGGTGTGAAAAATGAGAGGGGTCAGTAGAGATTAGGTTAGAAAATAAGAATAAGGAGGAGAAGTCATGAGTAAGAGTTAGGCTGTAGGAGAAAAATGAGAGGGAGAGATTGGTGTATGCAGAAGTGAGGATTATAGGGAGGGAGAAAAAGAAGCTTAGGGAGGAAGAAAATAAGGTGTAGGAGAGTTAGGTTAGCTATTGGATTAAGAATTAGGATTATGATTAATCAAGGTTAGAATTTCTATTTAAACTCCGATCGAAAAATCACAAAATTATGGAATTGATCTGAAAAATTGAAGTACAAAAATATTCTGGTTCTAGATAAAGAGTCCAAAGAGAAAAATAAAATTGATCTGAAAATTGAAGTACAAAAATTTACGTAATAAAATACGTACAACTAGAACAAGGAGTTACAATCGATATAACATAGACCGCAGTTCATAACTACGGTCTCAGTTATATGCTTCGTAGGACCCATTTATAACATATAACTGAGGTCGCAATTGTGGACTGCGTACTATGTTATATCGAGGCAACAGTACCCAACTGCGACCTCATATTTTTAACATCTTACTCTTAGGAAATTTTTTCTATGTGTCGGAGTTTAGCATTATATGGCATGTACTGAGGTCGCAATTAACTGCTACGGCCTCGTTATCAAAAAGGCCACAAATCGGTAATGCGACTTATGAGAACATACCTATTTTACAAATTAGTTTCGAAACAGATCTATTTAAAAAATTAGTTTCGGAAAGAGACCCATTTCGGAAAAAAATCCGAAAGCAAGATGTACCATAAAACTAACGTTCAACATAAGCAAAACTGCAAAAGGTTGTTAGCGGTGCCAGGGCCATGATTACAACTAATTAATATGAATGTGAGAAAATTATGTTTATATAGGCTTTTAGCACCATCTTTGTAATTATTATTACTGATAATTTATACGTGTCTTGATAAATATATATATTTAAAATTAAAGAATCCAATATTAGAGCATCTGTAGTTGTTTATATTCAAAATTTTCATATATGGGATTTTAGAAATAGAAAATTTGACTTCTTCTGTAGTCGTCTAGACTCAAAATTTGGCAATTTTTTTTTAAATGGACAGACACTTGATCATCTTTCGTCCCAATAAAATTTGTAATTTTTTGTTTAGTTTATCGATATGGGATGATGCATCTAAAATCGTCCTATTTAAAAAAGTTAGAAAAAAAAATTTCTCAACAAACGGAAGAATTTTAAGCGTCTGAGATTTATTTTTAGTTTTTTTTATTTTTTTAAAAAGGCATGGAGAGGATATGAAATCCCCTCCCATTTTTTAAATAAATGGGTAAGGGATGGAAGATCAAAGATCTTCACAGCAATCCGTGAGGGAATCTTTTTCGAATGGTGGATCATTTACTGTCCATTTTTTTAAATGGGACGCTAAATGATATGTCGTCGGACACAACAAAACAACTTTTTTTTATACGATGTTTCATCTTGCGTCCGAAATCATTAAAAAAAATATTTTTGGGGGACGGTAATTGATTTACCGTCCGACAATAAAAAATGAAATAAAAAATTAAGACAGTATAAGATCTACCGTCTTAAAACAGTAAATTTTGATAAAGGACGGAGAAAGATATTTCGATTGCCATATTTGGAGATTTCTCATATCACTTCTCAAATATAGGGCTCTACTGTTCCCAAAATCTCATTTTTTTCAAATATAGATAACGACTACAGTTTTTCCCACCTAAATTGTTCAGATTTTTCATATTTACACAATGACTACAGATGCTCTTATTGGATCTCGAATCCGAAATGTTTTTTATATTAGTTAGCACGGACGATGACAACCTCAACTCTCCCATTATAAATTAGACTAGGTTTTTTAATAGTGAATAATAAGATGTAATCTGGCTTCAAACCTGGGACCTCCCTTTATTTATCACATACTTTTTACAAATTATCCCTAGTGGCAAACACTTTTATTTTATATGAGTGACACTTTTGTAAACAATTATGTCGTAAATAAATTTGAACCTTGAGGGTATTATGGTAACTAACAACCGTTAAGTAAATGAATAGTTAATATAACTCCCAATTAAAAACGAATGGTCGAGATTAGATGGTTGAATAAATATCTACAAATTACAGGTTGTCTACAAGTGACAACCTCAACTATTCTATTATTAGTAATATACACAGGCGATGCACGTATTAATTTTTTTTAAAAATTAAAGTAAAAATTTTGATTTACACGTGCGATGTATGTCTTAAAAAATATGATTATATTTTTAAAAATAAATAAATATGAAGACTATAATGGGAGAGTTGGAGTTGTACGTGTGTTGTACGTAAGTAGCTAGATTTACAACTCCAACTCTTCCATTATAATATAGATAGATATAGATAGATTATATATTATATTATAGATAGATAGATAGTAATTTACACATGTGATGCACATTTAATATATTAAAAAAAATTTAAGTAACAAATTTGACGTAGTGAGGACTCAAACCTGAGACCTCCTTCATTTTAGTTATGCACGTATAATGCACGCGGTGATATATTCACAAATGGCACTAAGGTTCTCTCTGATTATAATATTAGAGAGTATATTATTATTTATTAATTTTGCTATCATTAGATAGCGTCCCTTGAAAAAACAATCGACTGCCTCCATTCATTATCATGGACTTTCTTCATGATCATTGAGTCTTCTTCTATTACTTAATTTGCACCATTCTCATTGACCCCTTCGTATTAATGATTTACTAGTAATCTAAAACGTGCGATCGTCCTAATTTTTATTTCTTTCTAAAATGAAATGCTAAGCCGTAATACGGGCTCGAACTTGAAATTTCTCTTTATTCATCACATATTCTTTATAAATTACTCGCAGCGAATTTATTTTGATTGTATTATGGTAACTGATAAAGTTGAGTAGATAAATGATTAATATAACTCCACCTAAAAATGAATGATTGAGATTAAATAATTGATTTTTCTACAACTTACACAACCCAACTCTCACATTATAGTTTTAGAGATTATTGAAAAAAAATACTACATTTCATGGTGCATACGATATCATATAAGGATACATGGAATCATGGATCTACATACCCTTAATAATTGTAGGGGAACTAACTTGAGGAGATCCAAATGTTATTTGTTTGGACGTAGTTTTACCAGAGATAAATAAATTTAAAAAAATAGTAAAAAATAATTGTAGATGAGTACATGAGAATGTTTTATTGATAATATAAAAAAAGAGAGGAGAGAAACAAATTAAAAATCCATGAATTGTGCACTTCCATCAATTTTCTCTCATTTTGGCTTGAAAACTAAAGCTAAAAAAAGTGTTGCAGTCTTCCTTCACCAAAACCAAATCAAAGTCCTTTTACTCATAAAAAAAGTTATTAATCGTACTCCCCCAAAAAATTCATTTATAAATAGTGTTTTTTCATCCACCATCTTTAGAGCATCCACTATCGTTTAGTAAAAACCCAAAATTTAGCATTTGAGTTGAAAAAAACCCTCATCGCTGTTTGCTAAAGACCCAATTTTTAAAATAAGAGTGAACAATTGTTCGCTAAACATAGAAATCGCGATAGAAGTTTTGCTAAATATAGAAGACGGAATAAAAAGTTCCGTTTGAGGAAAAAAAATAATTTAAAAAGAGGACAGACGGGAGAAGATTTTCCGTCCGTCGATTTTTTGCAATTAAAACATATTTTTGAAAACATAATAGATGAGAGACGGATAAATAAGATCCATCTATCATCTTTTCCTTTTTTAAAAATTACGAAAATACCATTAATATAAAAAAAACTCGGACAGAAGATCTTCTTCCGTCTGAGTCATTCTCAAAACTTTTATTTTCATTATTACAAAAATGCCATTAGTCTTAATTACGAAGATGTCATTTTCAATTTAAAAAAAACGATGGACGGAGGAAGTTCATCGTCTGTTTTTTTCTTCTCTTATGATTTAGCACCAATGATAGCAGACTCTGACCTCATTTCTTATTTGCCAATTGCTAAAAGTATAAATTTTAGCAATGACGATAGTGGATGCTCTTGGAACGTGAGGGAGAAGGGGAGAGAGTGGCTGATTCAGAATAATAGGACTTGGAATTATTACTTTGCCTTATTGCATTCATTTTCCTACATATCGTATACAAATACAGTCTCGATTCACGGTAAAATATTTACTCTCTTACAAAGAAAATCATTGGACATAAATCATAATCTCTTGGGGACTTCTACTCGAACTGTTGAGCTCTTCATTTGACCCTTATTTTCTTACTTCCCATGTGTTGCTGAATTACACTTTTATATATTACTTAGAGTATCCACTGTCGTTGCCAACATAATTTGCATATTTAGCAATTGAGAATAGCAATAGAGGGAGAAGCGTGCTATCGTTACTGCTAAATTTGCTAAAATAAATAAAAATAAAAAAATCAAACAGATCTTCATCTTCCGTCCAATCAAACAAAAAAAAAAGAAAAAATGGCATTTTGTTAATAATTCAATGACAATTTGGTAATAAATTTTTTTTAATTAGTGGGGAAATGGTGGGATGGTGTGCCGTCCCATGTTTTATTTATTTATTTATAAAATTTATAATGGTATTTGGTGGGGAAATTTCTAATTACTTAAAAAAAATAAAAATAAAGAGAGAGACGGAACACCCTCATCCGTCTCATTTGTTTTTTGTTTTTTGTTTTTTTCAATTTTTAACAAAAGACGGGGCTACTTGATTCGTCCGTTCGATTAAATTCCTCAAACGGGTGAATTTCGTCCGTCTTTTATATTTAGCATTTCGCTAAGGCGACTGCTAAGTTTAGCGATGCACTGTTCACTTCTATGCTAATATATGGGTTTTTAGAAAACGATTGTGAGCATATTTTCTAAATCGATTTCTATTTTTTGAGATTTTAGAAAACGACAATGGATGCTCTTACAACCGCAACCGTAAAATCACTTTAATTCTTTTAAGGGAAGTTTGATTTTATTTGGAATTTCAAATGTGCATGCATCTCAAATCAAATACACACTTAAATTCAACTAGAATAATACTAGTTAAGCTATATACTCGATGACCAAAGTTAGACTAACAAATTTACCTAGGCCCTGCAATCTACAGTTATGGAAAGTTGGAAAACAATCTACTTCATTCCACACAATCAATAATATATAAAAAAAAACATTTATTTTTGAACAATTAATAAATCTCTAATCTCTAATATTATAATAAATCTCTAATCTCTAATATTATAATGAGACAGTTGGGTTGTCATTCACCCATTTAATTTTAAATATTCATTTTTAAGTGAGAGTTATATTAACTATTTATTTACTAAACGGTTGTTAGTTAGCATAATATCCTCAAAGTTCAAATTTATTTACGACATAATTATTTACAAAAGTGCACTCATATAAAATAAAAAAGATTAATGCTTCATCCGCTACCAATTTCACTACCATTTTGTTCACTACCTTAGGTGGCATATATCTATTGGAGAGTTCCCCGACCCACTCAATCTTCCCCTACCTATTGGAGTGTGCCATATAAGGTAGTGAAGAAAAATGTAGTGAAATTGGTAGTGGATGAAGCATTACTCAAATAAAAATTAGTGTTACCTGAGATAATTTGTAAAAAGTATGTGATGAATAAAAGAAGGTCTACGTCTTATTATTTGCTATATAATAATAAAAAAATAATTAGAACGTGCAGTTTAATGTGAGTAATTTTGCATAGTAAATTGTAATTGTATCAGCTAGGAAAGGCAATAATCAATTTCCCAAAAAAAAAAAAAAAAAAAAAAAAAAAAAATTTCTACGAATTTGACATAGTAATGGCAACTCCGTAATTAAAGAAAGCCCCAGAGGCAGAGGTGCAAAACACCCAATCATCTTCAATCTCCCAGCGAGGGAAACCCGGATCAATCAAATCGAACAACGCAGCACCACCCCACCCCCCATATTTCTCTCTCAAAAAAAAAAAAGAAAAAAGAAAAAAGAAAAAGAAATCAAGAAATCGAGATTGAAGAAAGAAAATGGAGGCTGCAATGGATCTGATGAGAAGAATAGCTCCGAAGCACAGCGAGATGGCGCTCTCCGCACTCCTCACTCTCCTCCCCCATCACTCCTCCGATCTCCTCTCCCAAATCGACCAACCCCTTCAGGCACGTCTCTCTCTCTTCAATCTTCCTTGCTTAGTTCTAGGGTTTTACTGGGCCCCCACTCTTATTTTATTTTTGTCAAATTTTTTTTTCCAAAAAAAAAAAAATACAAATCAAGATTTGTTTCCATTAATGAACCATTTTCATTAATAATCGGAAAGACTCTGTTTGATCAAGATATATCTGTTGGATTGGAAACCGACCGACAGGAACATTTGAATGATTCACTCTTCAATACGAATAAATGAAAAAAATAAAAATAAAAAAAATAACATACTCCATACGGTACACAATTGTTAGATGGCATTTCAAAAGATGACGTGATTTCTTAATAATATGTTAAATCACTTTCAAGATATCTACTGTAAAACTAGGAACCTTTTAAAGAAAGAATTCATTAATGCAGCTTCCAAGTTCCAAAGTAATGAACTACCATATTGCTACCAGACATTCTGATTATTTGGTCCAGTTTGTTCGTCTATAAAATAACTGTGCTTTTTCATTCTTGAAGAGTAAAAGGACTTGAGACTAGGCAGGCTATGAACTCTGCTCCAAATGTTGAATACTCTTGACGCTTAATCAGGGTCTATTAAGATGTTCCATATTTGTTTTCATTGAGTATGGTGGATTACTCATGCGTTTTGGTTCTCCAATTTTACTGTACCTTTAGTTTTTCAGCATCCAAGCAAGTAATTTCATGTTGTTGTTGTTTTTTTTCTCTCTGAGTTTACCATATTTTCTTCATATTTGACTGCTGAGAATCCAAAGGACATGAAAACAATGTGTGTCACGAAATTTGGCTTGATGCCTTTCTACTTTGTTGTTTCTTCTATATATAAGGATTACAACATTTACAGGTAATTACTTACCATTAAGGAGAACTAATCAATTCTTGATTTGTTTAGCCTATTCTAGGAAAATAATTACAATTAAGGCAACAAATTAAGTCCTGATTTGATTCCTCATTCAAAGGAAAGCAAATTAGATGCATTTCCTGATTTGATTGCTAATTCAAAGGAAAGCAAATTAGATGTCTTTCCTGATTTGATTGCTAATTCAAAGGAAAGCAAATTAAGGAATTCCTTATTCACATCCTGAGCAAATCAGGAAAGCAAATTAGATGTCTTTCCTGATTTGATTGCTAATTCAAAGGAAAGCAAATTAAGGAATTCCTGATTCACATCCTGATTTAATTCCTGATTCACATCCCCCCTCCAATTGATGCGGTTGGTCAAGGAGCATCAATTTGCTAACAAGAAACTGATGGCGCGGACGAGGAACAGCTTTGGTCAAAATATCTGCAACCTGAAACTGAGTATTGATGTGAGGGATGGATATAATATGGTCATCATAGGCTTCACGAATAGAATGGCAATCGACTTCAATATGCTTAGTACGCTCATGGAAAACCGGATATGCAACAATCTGAATGGCACTTGTATTGTCAGCATAGAGAGACGTTGGCTTTGTTTGAGGAAATCCAAGTTCAGCCAAAAGACCACGAAGCCAAATTATTTCCGAACATGCATTAGACATAGCACGATACTCCGATTCAGTAGAGGATTTAGAGACTCTTGCTTGCTTCTTACTTTTCCATGAGATTAACGAAGAACCAAGAAACATGCACCATCCGGTGACAGATCGCCGAGTATCAGGGCACCCGGCCCAATCAGCATCACTATATGCAATCAATTGAGGAGATGTCCCAATGGGAAAGAAGAGACCCCGTTGAGAAGTGCCTTTCAAGTAGCGAATTATACGACGAACCGCTGCCAAATGAAGATGACGAGGAGAGTGCATGAACTGACTTACTTGCTGAACAGCAAATGATATATCAGGCCGGGTAATGGTCAAATAATTAAGACTACCCACGAGCTGCCGATACAATAAAGGATCTGTCAACAGGTCACCCTCATCCCGGTGGTATTTAACATTAACCTCAAGAGGAGTATCCACCGGATTAGCTGATTGCAGGCCAGCCATAGAAATAAGGTCTGTGGCATACTTATGCTGATGGAGAAATATACCCTTGGAGGTAGACTGAACCTCAAGGCCAAGGAAATAATGCAAGTTACCAAGGTCTTTCATATGAAACGAGGCTTGTAATTGCTGTTTAAGTTCCTGGATGGATGCCTGATCTGATCCAGTAATGACCATATCATCAACATAAAGAAGAAGCAGAACAATGCCTGTAGATGTGTAGTGAATGAACAAGGAGGAATCATATTGACTCTGAGTAAAGGAGAACCCAAGTAGAGTGGAACGAAATTTATCATACCATGCCCTAGGCGCCTGTTTCAAACCATATAAGGAGCGTTTGAGCTTGCACACACCCTTAGATGAAGAGAATAGGCCCTGCGGAGGAGTCATATATATATCTTCAGTCAGTTCACCATGAAGAAATGCATTCTTCACGTCCATTTGATAAAGAGACCACCCATTAGAAGCAGCTAAAGAGAGAACAGTTCTGACAGTTGTCATTTTGGCAACGGGTGCAAATGTCTCATCATAATCAATGCCATATTCCTGCTTGTTTCCTAAGGCAACCAATCTAGCCTTGTAACGATTGAGGGACCCATCAGAATTCAGTTTCACAGAATATACCCATTTGCAGCCTATGGGTTTGATATCAGGAGGGCAAGAGACAATGTCCCAAGTGAAATTCTCTTGAAGAGCCTGAAGTTCCTCATTCATTGCTTTTATCCAGCGTACATCCTTAACAGCCTGTGAGTAACAAGTGGGAATACATGTGCTAGAGAGAGAGGCAGTCAGAGAAGTATGTGAGGAATCATACCGGTCTGGTGAATATCTATCAGGTGCTCGAGACGTTCTACTAGAACGTCGTGGTGCAACCGGTAAAGGATCAGGTGGTGGATCAGCGTCGGAAGGGGCAGTGGGAACATGCCTGCTACGTTGTCTGACATATGTGATGCCTGGTTTGAAACGTTCTATGGATTGAGAGAGGCTAGAAAATTTGGGAAGAATAGCAATATCATTCAAAGTAGGAGAAATGCAAGGGAACATAAATTGATTATCAAAAAATGTCACATTCCTAGAAATGCGGAAGCGATGGTTAGAAACATCATAACACACAAAACCCTTATGAGAATGACTGTACCCCATAAAAGCACATTGAACCGACTGTGCTCCAAGCTTATGCCTTTCAAGCGGAGGTAGATGAACAAAACATACACAACCAAAAGTATGTAAAGCACTATAATCAGGCTGAGTTTTAAAAAGACGAAAGAAAGGAGAATCAAGATCAATAACCGTAGAAGGAATGCGATTGATCAAGAAGACAGCTGTGGATAGAGCCTCCACCCAAAATCTGGATGGGACTGAAGCTTGGAGAAGTAAGGTGCGCGTCACATCAAGCAAGTGACGATTCTTGCGTTCGGCCATCCCATTTTGTTGTGGGGTATTGGGACAAGATCGTTGAGACAAGATACCTTTTTGTTGTAGGTACTCCTGAAACTCACGAGACATGTATTCACCACCAGAATCAGAGCGAAGGATTTTAACAATGGCTTGGAACTGAGTTTCAACATATGTCAGAAATTTTTTTAAACATAGAAAACACTTCAGATTTAGAGCGAAGAAAGTATATCCAAGTAAAGCGACTGTAATCATCGATAAATGTGACAAAATATTTATAATGAGCATGAGAAGCTACAGGAGACATTCCCCAAACATCACTATGAATCATTTCAAAACAAGTGGAAGCACGATGAGCACCTGACGGAAAAGGAAGTGTTTTACTTTTAGCCAATTTGCAAACAGAACATGAAACAGGGGCAGTAGAAATAACATGTTTATTACCCAACAAACCAGTTTTAAATAAATGAGACAAAACAGCAGAGTTTGGATGACCCAATTTTCTATGCCAAACCTCATAGGAATTTAAAGCATTATTGCAAGCAAGAGATAAATGACTGGAAACAAACTGGAGTGGAAACATTCTTCCCACTTTAGGCCCCTTCGCGATCACCTTCCCCGACACTTGCTCCTGTACAAGACAACCAGCCCGAGAAAAATTAACATTACAATTGTTTTCCACCAATTGTCCAACAGACAGTAAATTGGAAGCAAGTCCAGGAGATACAAGCACATTCCGAAAATCAGAGTTTATGTCACCAATATTAGTGATAGATAGGGTATTACCATCAGCAATTTGAATTTTCTGATTACCATGATAAGAATGTAGATTGTGCAAATATTCAGAGGAACCCGTCATGTGATTGGATGCACCAGAATCAAGAAACCATGGACGAGTAACATTAAAGGACTTACCTCGAATCCCCAAGGCTGAAAGGGCTGAAAGTACCATTTGTTGAATCATTTCAGGCTGTAGAGCACCACCATCAGATGCACCAGTGGTGGAAGGACCAGTTGCGGAGCTGGTTGTGGCATGGAATGCATGTACCGGACGTTGTGTTGGTCGTGGGGGACGCGTGGGACAGTCGGAGATGATATGACCCTGCTGCTTGCAGTAATTGCAAAACTTCTTTGTACAATTACGAGCAATATGTCCAAATTGTTTGCAA
The DNA here is from genome assembly GCA_017893485.1 of Hemerocallis citrina. NCBI lineage: Eukaryota > Viridiplantae > Streptophyta > Magnoliopsida > Asparagales > Asphodelaceae > Hemerocallis > Hemerocallis citrina. The sequence goes on along the minus strand of CM030363.1, from coordinate 223,535,706 downwards.
GAAAAGCATTGGACCTGTCCCATATCACGACCTTTACCCCTATTTTGAGCAGCATATGCAACCGTCACAGGTTCGGAAAGGGCAGCATCATGAGACATGGTTCCTTGGGTAAGTAAGCGTTGCTCTTCCCGGAGAAGTTCACCAACACAAGTATCCAAAGAAGGAACAGGACTCCTATTCAGCAAAGCACCTCTGACAGCCTCAAACTCTGGGCGAAGTTTCATGAGAAATTGATCTCGCCTACTGGTGTTGTAAACCTCTTGGACAGCCAAGCGTGAAGATTCGGGAACAGCAGCACATAAAATGGCAGAGTGTTCTGTCCACAGATTCAGAAAACCAGAATAATACTCCTGAATAGACAAATTACCTTGTTTGTAATTGGCTATCTCAAGCTCCAACTGAAAACGCTTAGCCGTATTATCCTGATTGTAAATACGCTTCAAATATTCCCACATTTCTTTGGCAGTTGTGAAAGAGCGCAAATTATTGATCATCTGAGGATCAATAGAACTGAGAATCCAAGAAATAATCTGAGCATCTTTCACTTCCCACGCATCTAAGGCAGATTTCTCTCCCTGCGCTTTAGAGAGCCCATCCAAGTGACCTGATAATCCCTTCCCTTTGACATACATCTTGAACTGGAATTCCCAAGCAGCATAATTCTTACCGGTGAAACGGACACAGAAATTGTCCTTCTCTGGAGTTGTCATGATGGCAGAAGGAACAACAAGCAACACAGACCAGAAACGAAGGGCCCAGAATACGTGAACCAGGAGCAGCGAAGAGTACCAAGGCAAGAGCGACCAAGGAAGGTGCTGAAGGATTCACAGGTGTGAACGAAAACTTGAAGGAATCACAACTCTGATACCATGTCACGAAATTTGGCTTGATGCCTTTCTACTTTGTTATTTCTTCTATATATAAGGATTACAACATTTACAGGTAATTACTTACCATTAAGGAGAACTAATCAATTCTTGATTTGTCTAGCCTATTCTAGGAAAATAATTACAATTAAGGCAACAAATTAAGTCCTGATTTGATTCCTCATTCAAAGGAAAGCAAATTAGATGCATTTCCTGATTTGATTGCTAATTCAAAGGAAAGCAAATTAGATGTCTTTCCTGATTTGATTGCTAATTCAAAGGAAAGCAAATTAAGGAATTCCTTATTCACATCCTGATTTAATTCCTGATTCACAATGTGGCAAATTTGAGATTGGTCGAGCCTACATCACACACTTAGACAAACCTTCCATCTTCTTTTCCCCTTCATTTGTGCCCAATCCAAGAGTAAATAATTTCATGTTTGAGCATGCTATCTGGAGCTAGTGGTAAATGTAGGATTGAAAGAAGTGACAATCAATCTCAGTATTTTGTTCAGTTAAGTATAGGCGTGGCATCCGGGCCACCCGGGCCGGGCCGGCCCGGTTTTTGAGTATATATATTTTTTTATTTTAAAAGGAAGATGAAAGATCAATTATTAAATTGTAATTTCATAACAATTGCAAATAACTAATAAATAAAAGAAATTGAAACCAAATTTAAATTGATTTAATAAATTACAACTTGTTAAATAAAATGAAGTTCACGAATATAATTTCATACAAATTAGATCAAATTACAAAATAAGGGAATTATTTGAATTTAAAGATCGAGATGACCTCTATTTAGATTGAAGAGAAGGCATTGAACTATTGTCGTGCACTTCTATTTAACCTAAATATAGAATCTCATCCCCCTAAATTTCCCAATTATTTACAATATATTGTACATCATTTTAATGTAAATCGACTAAATCTAATTGTTCATTCATCTCCACTTGTTGAGTCAGCTTGTGCTTCAAGTAAATCTTGGGTTCTCTCCTTCGCTTTCATCCAATCTTCGGCGCATACGGCATCTTCAAATTTTTGGCTGTTAATCGATTCCTGTTCGGGCCCATTATCCTGTCACCAAGAGAAAAAACACTTTTCGATGCAACGGTTGACACCAAATCTCTAGCCATACGAGAAAGAATATTAAAAATAACTTCATTGCTCTTCCAAAACTATAACACATCTACTACATCTTCAATCGAACTTTGTGCATTATACCAATTCAACTTATTCGGTGAATTGGTTCTCGGTTTTTTTATTTAATAAGATTTAAAACACTACTAGTTGCATGACTCTTTCTTTTTGCTAATATGGAGGAGGAAGAAGAAGAATCAACATTTTGTGTTTGTGTTCTTGTAGTGTTAAATGAATAAAGTCTATCATAAGTATCATATAACCTAGTCAAAATATGCTCAAATTGATGAGTAAAAACAACATGATCAAAATCTTGTATTGCATCGTGTGGGGCATAAGTGTAAAAAATTTCAATTAAATTTTTTGTGCCATCTAATTTAATCATGAGATTTATTATACTAGCTACACAATATAACATAGGAAGTGGATGAAAATATTTTAAAAATTTAATATATGCCGCATTAACCATATCCCCAATAAAAGGGTCATTTTGCATATCTTTAATTGTTGTCATCATAGTGACAATTTCAAGTAAAATACTACTAGATGTGGATGTATATGTTTTTGAAAATTGCAAAGTAGCATCGTTAAAAGGTTCAAAAAATTTATACAAACTATCGGCAAAAAATTAAAAATTATCATCTAACATACAATTTTGCATATCCATTGCAACACAAAAATCTTTAAGATTAAAACGATAATGAAGAACAACACCTAATAAATCAAATGTAGAATTCCAACAATGTCTAACATCTCTAGGAAAACGTTTATATACAATTCTCCCAAGTTTACACAAATCATGAAAAACTTGGTATATTGGTCCACTCAGTATAATATAATGAACACAATCTCTCATTGCATCAAGTTTATCGTTTCCATATTTTAGTGCATCTTGTACACAAAGATTTAAAATATGACAAGCATACCTAACATGAAAATTTTTGGGTTCTATAAGATCTAAAGCAATTTTCAAACTATCAATTGCTTTAGTTGCTTTAGTATTATTAGAGACGTTATCAAAACCAATAGCAATCACTTTATCATAAATACCAAAATTATTACATGCTTCCATAATGTGTGTGGCTATAATTTCACCGTTATGTGCGTACCTAACAAATCCAAATGAAATTATCCTCTTTTGAAGTACCCAATCCGAATCTATCCAATGACATGTTAACACACATCATTGGAACACCGTTTACTCCTACCCACCCATCCGATGTCAAAGAAATTCTAGTGTTTAGTGATGTTAGTGTTGCTATCAAAAAATCTTTAGTCTCATTGTAAACTAATTTACAATTATCCTTAACTACATTCCTAGCAATCTTTTTGTAATGGGGGTTTAAGGAGGTTTGTGCAAAAGTCTCTACATACCTACTTTCACCAAATGAATATGGTAATTCACCCCTAATTACTAACTTAGCCATTTCCCTACGAACAATATCGTGATCGTAGTTATGACTATCTACTTGACCGGTTCTAGGATGTATTTTTTGTTGTGTGAGATTGTCTTTCAAAAATTCGGGTTGACATTTGTTTAAGTGACGTTGAAGTGTACCCATGCCCGATCCCATTTTAAACTTTTATGGTGTTTGACACTTCTTACATATTTTTAGTCCTACACTCTTACCATTTTGTGAAGGGACAAAATTGAAATAGTTGTGTACTTCGGAAGTAGTCCCTCTTGTTTTACAGGTTAGAGAAGGACCTTGTTCCGATGGTTGTGGTTCTACATGATTTTCTATTTTTATAGGATTTGAGTGTGTTTCATTCAAATCGGGAAAACTATCATAATTCATGAATGTTTCTTCACTATCTATATATGGAATTGGAATGGTAGGAATGTGATGACTAGTGGACTCTTGACTACTATGTCTACCACCGCGTGATCGATTAGAAGCCATTTAAATATTAAAAACTAGTGCATGTATAGTTAAAGAGAAAGCAAGTGTACGTTTTAAAATTGAAATTAAAAGAAACAACTAAATGTATGACAACTAATAATTTAAAACAACAAAATTAAATAAAGAGAAACAACAAAATTTAAAACGAACAACAATCTATCTCAACTAAAAAATAACAATAATAACAAGAACTAGTGAGTAGTGTATGTATGTTTACCACTTTACCAAATTTATAAATAAAATCTAAAAAAATAAGAGGAAGAAGTTCAAGAAAACCCAAACTAATTAAGAGATATAGATGAGAATAATCAACTATGTTAAATCTACAAATTAAACATATACTAAAATATAAAAATACCGTATGAGTGTTTGGTGTTTAAAGAATGAAAGTGGAGAGAGTTGAGACTTGAGAGCTTGTAGTAGTGTTGATTGTTGTTGTTGATCACTTGATTGTTGTTGATTGCTGATCCTTATAAAATGTAGTAGAAACTTGATTTGTTGAGAGATAGTGGAGAGATTTGAGAGATAATAGAGAGATTTGAGTGAATTAGTGAAGAGAAATACAATTTTTTTGATTTCCTAAAGTACCCCCAAAACTAGCTAGTATAGATCCGTTGGGGGGCAATTTGGTAATTTTCAATTTTTAAAAAAAATTCTGAACCAAAAAATTAAAATAAAATAATAATAATAATAATAATTACCCAACGGTCGGCCCGGACCAGCTCGGGCCCCGGGCGGGCCGGTTCAACCGGTCCCGGTCCGAAATCGGGTCAGGCCTAGCCGGGCTTCTTCGGAAAAAAAGGGGGCCCGAACCGGACCCTGGTTTGGGGGGCCGGTCCCAGGTTGAGCCCACAAAAGAGGGGGCCGGTCCGGGTCGGTCCCGGGCCGGCACGGACCTGTTACCACCCCTAGTTAAGTATTATGAGGAATGATAATAATTGAAGTCATGGAGAATTAGGGTTAGCACAAAGTAATATGGTGCTTGATATATTATACCGTAGTATAGAGATTGAAATACCTAGACCACTACCTCAAGCGAGTATTTATAGGATAAATATTAGTTTTGGGTACTGGGCTGTAGGCCCACCCTACCTTGGTCCGATATCTCTACATGTAATACATGTAACATATGTGTTACCTATACGATATTATTATAAAGAATAATATGCATATAGTTATACCTGTATATTTAACATGTTCAATTGTAACATCTTCCACTGTTTTAGAGAGGGTATTCCGGCAGGAAAATTTTAATTTTTAATTTCTTATCTAATTATATTTTCTTTGATTTGTGTTATGAGTTCCTTATTGAGTCCAAATTTTCATCGATAGAGGAGTTGGGCTATTTGTCTATCCTTTCCATTAACATTCTACTTTCTTATTTTATTGTGTATACATTGAATATTAGGTGGACCGTTCCTGTTTAAACATGGTTTTAGATTCCTTTTTGTGAAATATGTTGACTCAATCCGCCGAATTGGTTATTCATTCCTGATGATGTAGAAAGCCTTTTTGGTTTAGGTAAAGCCTAAAGGGCTAGAAAATGTGTAAACAGCTCTCCCTTGTTAGGTACAACATGCGCTTCAGATAGCCAGTTCGCAAGTAGAGAAGTCCTTTGGTTATGAAGTTCAACTGAGAGTCGAACTCCACAAGTCTTCCAGACTAGTGGAATATCTGTCAATGGAAGATGACAACTTGTTGAAGGCAATTTCATTCATATATAGATATTCCTTGTATATTTGTGAATTATATCTTATTTTTCTTCTTTATGTATTCTTAGTTCACATGTGTTGTTCCCCTTGAGCCCATGTGTCCAGTAAATCGTGTTAGCTATGATATGAGTTAGGGCCGGCCCTAGGATTTTGGGGGCCTGAAGTAAACTCTCAAAAAGGGGCCCCACATATAACCAAAAAAAACGAAAATCGATTCATGTATGAGAATTTTTTTCACATATACCCCACATATACACATTTCCAAAAAACAAAAAAAATTCTGAAAACGGGGGCCCCCTTTTATTATTAAAAAAAAATCGATTCATGCATTAGAATTTTTTTCACATATACCCCACATACACATTTCCAATTTTTTTTTCTTTTTTTTCTGAAAACGGGGGCGCTCTTTTTTGTTTTTGATTTGGGGGCCTGATGCAAATGTTTCACTTGCATCAGGGCTGGGCCGGCCCTGATATGAGTGCAGGTCACATTTTGGACTGCTTTGAAATGCAATCTTGCTTGTGTTAGACGTTGCCATTAAAATTTCTGGATAGATTCCATAACAGATGTATTTTGATTAGTTTATTCATGTCTTTATCTTACATCTCATTTATCCAACTATTATCTTTTGTGAGAGCAGGTTTGTCTTGACGAAGAGTCTGGAAAGGAGTTCATACAGTGTGAATACAACAGAGATGCTGATTCATATCGGTAATTAAAGCCTCTGATATATATAATTCTTTAGCTTCTGAGTGATTGTTTCCCTCTAATTTTCACGCAACTTTCAATTTTGTTGTTGTATTGTGCAGATCCCCATGGTCGAACAAATATCACCCGCCTTTGGAAGATGGACCTGTCCCTTCTTCTCAGCTGAGGGAACTTGAAGTTGAAGCAAATGATACTTTTGCTATCTACTGTGACCAGTGAGGTCCTTTGCTTATCTGTTTTTTATTATCTTTCTGACCCTTTTGGATATTTATTAATGCACATTTCTTCTGTCAGGTCTTTATTATGACTGCCCTAGATTTTAATAGTCGTTTGTTCATTCTTAGATATTATGAAGGGGGTGTCTCATCAGTGTACATGTGGGAAGATGATCACTTAGGGTTTGTGGCATGCTTCTTAATAAAAAAAGGTCCGTTTCAAGACTGATTCCCATATTTTTATAACAAGAAAGCAGTCGCATGTAAATGAGGTTCTAACTTCAAATGGCTCTTTAGATGGATCGAAAAATGCACACGGAAGAAGAGGTTATTTGCAAGAAGGTTCGTGGGATGCTGTTCATGTTATTGAGGTGAATAAATCATGCCTTTTGCTTTAGATCATTTAAACCTTACATGGAGATTAATTTCCTTTTCCTTTCCTTTCTTCTTCTTCTTATTTCTATTTTCCTTGTATTGTAATCATATAATCCTATATTAATAGGTTCGCGTAGAGGATGAGGGAACAGCTCATTACTGCTTGACCGGTACGGTGATGCTATCTTTGACTACAGAAGAGAAGTCATCAGGAAGTTTCAATTTGTCAGGATCAATTAGAAGACAGGTATTTCTAAGTTAGGATCTTTGTTATTGTACCGTGTGCCATTAGCTTGGCTACAGTTCACAATTAAGATATAGTTTGTGATCAGATTCAGTATTTACGAGTAGCTGATGGCTCAGACTAAATTTTGTTTCAGATTATCCAATTTTATTATAGTTTCCTAATACAGTATTTTTAAATGACTGAGATATAAGACTACATCTCATACACATGCAATCACTAAAAATTGTTCAGCGCTATCCAAAAACTTGTGCTAAACTAATTATTATAGCACAGCAAAAGGATCTTCAAGTCAATAGTTAACCAGAAATTTCATTTATTTTTTGTTATAAAACGAAACTGAGTCTATATTTATACCCGGTATCTAGTATATCCCAATGTTTGCAATGCCAAATTTATATAAAATATCACTTGTAGATGTGTCTTCATTTTACTTGCAATTATTTTGCTCTCATTTAGCCTTAATATTTTTATCTTTATTATTATTTTTTAGCCGTAACAATCCCAATATTGACGGGGAAAGGCTTACGAAAGATAAGATTAAGAAGATATGACCATTTCATGCTTCTGAAAAGGTTCTCTAATTGAATTGTTCCCAGATCTGGACAAGCGTACTTGTCTCTGTGTAGGAAGAAGTGCTTGTCTCTGATCCGGTTTCTTTTTTTTGCACGATCTTCAAAACCAGTTACTACAATACAAATGGGTTATTTTTGCTTTGTCTGTAGCTGCTATTCTAACCTACAGTAGTTGGAGACTTGGAGTTGCGGCAATAACATATATACTGTAGTTGGAGTTGCAACCAATTTGGTTACAACTTGCAATTCTAACAAAAATATTTGGAATATTTTATCATTCAAATACAACATCATCCATTTCTTCAGCTACACCTGCTAGTTACATCAAAACAAAAACAGTGGAAATATATTTCCTCGACTTGCAAACAGAATAACGATTGATGTGCTCTAATTACAATGGTTACAGCCATGGTATCTAGTCCTTGTCGATTCCTAGACGATACTTCGATTTCGTCCTGGTTTTTTGCCTACCCGATATGAAATTGGCCTGGAAACTCGGTATTTTCTAATACTCAAGTTAACAAGAAAAGGAAAAAAAAAACATGATTGTAAGCAATTGAAACGCCCCAAGCGGAATTTCCGATCAAAATATAGGAGGATATGTCTAGCAACATATAAAAGTTATATGCTAAACAGCCTAAACTTGCTCTCACTTTTAATAATAAATACTAAAAGAAACTTTATTAAATTCAATAAATAACTTCCTAATACAATACCAGAGTCTTATCCAACCTAGGACACTCATCTCATCCATACAATAAAAGGATAGACTTAAAAGACAATTCAATTACCAACACAACTAAATCAATCCAATAAAAGTCAACTCCTAGCCTTTATTGCAAAAGTGCTTCTCAAGAATGAACTTGCTGCCTACTCAGTAGTAGTCTCTGAAATAGATTTAAATAACGAGTGTGAGAAAAACTCCGTGAGGTTTTAAACATCTCCCTCTAGCGGAATCAAAGTGTTTCAATATACAATTAAAATGATCATTTCTCAAGTCAAAATATTTCAGTTATACATTATTCACTTTGCATTATCTCTCGTTCATTAATGTCACTGTCTATGTCCTACTAGGTCCTATTATGACTACGAATTATAGCCCGGTAGCACGGGAAACAAACTGTCGTTTGGTCACTTCAATGTGGGTGTCCTACTAGGTCCTATTATGACTACGAATTATAGCCCGGTAGCACGGGAAACAAACTGTTGTTTGGTCACTTCAATGTGGGTGTTACTTAGCATTTCATAGGTCACTTGGTTTGCCTTATTTCACTCCGATAATGGCCCTCCGAATGTCAAGTTATCTCACATTCATTTCACTTGGGGTTCTTTACGATAGAACACTTTACGATAAATCTCTTGGTCTTGCATTTCACTTATTCATTTAAAGACATTAATAATTTGAATAAATCAAACACATCAATCGTTAAATAGGTTATAGATAATATCTCAATTCATAGGCACTCGATATCATAACAATACATTCATTATTACACAGATACATGCTTAATTCCAATATTTGTATATGATAAGCTATGGTTCGTAAACTTGAGTTTCATTTTGTTTACTGTTGCCGCTAAATTTGGTGTGGGGGCAAACAGATAGTATTTGTGGATTCTTAGGAAAACTGAATAGCAAACCTGTATACCTGTTCTGCCGGAGTTTGATCGTCGCTCCCGCCATACTCCTGCAAAAAGTGCGAGACACCGGGGTTGTTCCCGGCGACGCACCCTCCGACGCTCAAGTCAGTAATCAAGGAAGATTATGAAAGAGCGTAAATTGGCAAAAGATTGATTACCTCTCAATGGAGATGGATGGGGGGTATTTATAGGCGCCGCTGGGATCAGATTAGGAATGTAATCCCTGTAGTTAGATAAGGAATGTAATCCCTAATCCCCAGTGAAAGGATAGATATGAATCAGGGCCGTTGATTAGAATTAACTAGAAATCCTAATTCTATCCTTTCTGGACTGGGTTCGCTGCGGGTTGAAATCCGCACCAGTTGAGGTGGATCCGTTCGCGGGTTAGTGGGTCCCCAAGAAGGAGAACCAGTACCCGCTTCAGACCCATTGGTAGGTGAAATTACCGTTTTGCCTCTGGGCTTCAAGATTCGCGTCTGATTTGGACGGTTCCGATTAAACCCCCTTTTTAGCCATATCACGAGCCCCCCACTCCCGAAGACTGAGCTTGATCAGCCTTTGAGGAGTAGTTTCACTGTTTTAATGGCTAGCGGAGTTGTATCGGGGTCCAAATAGGAGGCTTTGAATCTTGAAGGAGGTAGTGTGGTGATTGTCCAGGTTGGTGGAACTCTGGGTTGTTCCTGAGCTTCTCTGGATATTTGGTGATTTTTATCTATTTTTTCGGATTATTTATTTAATTTTGCGATGTGTTAACTAGTCGTTCGGGGGTCTTAACAACACGTTCTAGGTAATAATTGTTCGTTCAGAGGCTCAAAAATGTTTTCCCGAATTTGTAATTATTTTCTAGAATTTTTAGTTAATTTTCCCGAATTTTTAGTAATTTTTCGCAATTTTTTAAGTAAATAAAACGATTTAAATAAATAAAAACTAATTTTTAATACCGATTTATGGCGTGGCGCGATCTGGGCCCTTCATCAGCGCCGAGCACGATTTTCTGGGCGATCAGACGATCCGCGCTCCTCGGCAGATAGTTTCTTCGCATACGAGGGTCGGTTCCTCGTCCCTTCGGCTCGGCGGGTCGGCACATGGCTCGGAATCAGCCGAACTACGTGGCGTGATCCTGGACGCCCATCTCAGCGCGAATCCCCAAAAAAATGCTATCTTGTCGTTTAGTGAACGTGGCAAGATCTGAAGCGTTCATCATGACGAGTGCGTTTTTTGACAAGATCCAACGGCTGAGGAGGGTCGGCAGGTTTTTTCTCCATATACGAGGGTCGGTTCCTCGTCCCTTCGGCTCGGCGGATCGGCACGTAGCTCGGAATCAGCCGAACTATGTGGCGTGATCCTGAACGTCCATCTCAGCGCGAATTCCCAAAAAACGCTATCTTGTCGTTTAGTGAACGTGGCAAGATCTGAAGCGTCCGTCATGACGAGCGCGTTTTTTGACAAGATCCAACGACTGAGGAGGGTCGGCAGGTTTTTTCTCCATATACGAGGGTCGGTTCCTCGTCCCCTCGGCTCGGCGGATCGGCACGTAGCTCGGAATCAGCCGAACTATGTGGCGTGATCCTGAACGTCCATCTCAGCGCGAATCCCCAAAAAATGCTATCTTGTCGTTTAGTGAACGTGGCAAGATCTGAAGCGTTCGTCACGACGATCGCGTTTTTTGACAAGATCCAACGGCTGAGGAGGGTCGGTAAGTTTTTTCTCCATATACGAGGGTCGGTTCCTCGTCCCCTCGGCTCGGATGCTCGGTGCTGATTGCCGAGGCCTGGAGTTAGAAATTTTGAAGCGTTCAGATTTTGAATCAGTAGCTACCTTTTGACCCAGTGGCTTGGTTGCTCGGAAGGTACACGTGGCCATATCTCGAGCGTCCATCATTGCGTGAATCACGAGGGTTAGGTTCAGATCACGAGAAAACATTATTTTGTCGTTTTGTGAGCGTGGCGCAATCTGAACCGTCCATCGTGTCTTGACACGAATTTTGGAGAGATCTGACGGCGATTCTGCTTTGGAAGAATTTTTCTCCATATATGAGGGTCGGTTCCTCGTCCCCTCGGCTCGGAAGCTCGGTGCCGATAGCCGAGGCATGGAGTTGGACGTTTTGAAGCGTCCTGGATTTGAAGCGTCGTCGCCCTTCGGCTCGGCCGCTCGGCTGCTTAGCCAGGCTATTCAGTAGCTCGGCTAGGCGAACCGGTGGCATGCAGCTCGGAAGGTACACGTGGTCAGATCTGGGGCGTCCATCATTGCGTGAATCACGAGGGTTGGGTTCAGATCACGAGAAAACGTTATTTTGTCGTTTTGTGAGCGTGGCGCAATCTGAACCGTCCATCGTGTCTTGATACGAATTTTGGAGAGATCTGACGGTGATTCTGCCTCGGAAGAATTTTTCTCCATATATGAGGGTCGGTTCCTCGTCCCCTCGACTCGGGAAGCTCGGTGCCGATAGCCGAGGCATGGAGTTGGACGTTTTGAAGCGTCCTGGATTTGAAGCATCGTCGCCCTTCGGCTCGGCCGCTCGGCTGCTTAGCCAGGCTGTTCAGTAGCTCGGCTAGGCGAACCGGTGGCTCGCAGCTCGGAAGGTACACGTGGTCAGATCTGGAGCGTCCATCATTGCGTGAATCACGAGGGTTGGGTTCAGATCACGAGAAAACGTTATTTTGTCGTTTTGTGAGCGTGGCGCAATCTGAACCGTCCATCGTGTCTTGACACGAATTTTGGAGAGATCTGACGGTGATTCTGCCTTGGAAGAAGTTTTCTCCATATATGAGGGTCGGTTCCTCGTCCCCTCGGCTCGGGAAGCTCGGTGCCGATAGCCGAGGTATGGAGTTGGACGTTTTGAAGTGTCCTGGATTTAAAGCGTCGTCGCCCTTCAGCTCGGCCGCTCGGCTGCTTAGCCAGGCTGTTTAGTAGCTCGGCTAGGCGAACCGGTGCCATGCAGCTCGGAAGGTACACGTGGTCAGATCTGGAGCGTCCATCATTGCGTGAATCACGAGGGTTGGGTTCAGATCACGAGAAAACGTTATTTTGTCGTTTTGTGAGCGTGGCGCAATCTAAACCGTCCATCGTGTCTTGACACGAATTTTGGAGAGATCTGACGGCGATTCTGCCTCGGAAGAATTTTTCTCCATATATGAGGGTCGGTTCCTCGTCCTCTCGGCTCGGGAAGCTCGGTGCTGAAGCAGACTCAGTAGCTCGGTTGCTTAACCAGACTGTTCGGTAGGTCGGCTAGGCGAACCGGTGGCCGAGTCGTGGACTTGAGCGCTTTGTGGAGTCTTTGTTGTGAAACTGAAACATCGCAACTCTCCGCTTTGGTGCTTTGGCTTCTCAGCGGGCTTTTAAGTTCCAAAGGAGGCCCAAACGTTGCACTGGGGTTATAAATTCTAACTCCCCCACCCCCAAGCTCATTTCTCACTTTTCACTCCAAGATTTCACTTTTACTCTCTGTGCTCTCTGCTAGCGGCGATTTTTGCTCCAAGGCGGTTACGTTAGCTGTCGCGTGGGCCAGGCGATTTCCGGCAAGCTTATTCCGACCGTGAACGTCACTTCAAGAGCACGTCACTTCAAGGTCAGTCTACTTGCCTTAGCTTTTTTCTAGAGATGTTAAGGGTGAACTCGGGGAGTGAGGCCTCGTCCTCGGGCGATAGTGGTGCCGAGGAGAGGAGGCAGATGGAGATCCGAAGGAAGGGGAAGCAAGTAGCCGAGCCGTCTGTGGCCGAGGCGAGGAAGGAGAAGAAGAGGAGGGTAGTGGCCCAATCTCCCGTGGTCGAGGTGATTGTGGAGAATCCGAGGCAAGCCCCTGAGACGGGCCGGTACCCTTGTGTACTGTCCGGGCACGCCGGGGTTAGGCAGTACGAGGGCGACCTCTTGAAGAAGGCGGTCATCGGTCAGTCGGAAGTATACGAAGAGAACAACCCGAACCTGACCACCGAGGCGGACGAAATTGGAACGGTGCTGTCCGAGAGGGACCTGCTCCGGATCAGAAAAGGGTTCGCCATCCCTTCGGAGTACAAGTTAATTCTCCCCGGCGTCGGAATGCGAGCGAACTCCAAGCTGTCGTCGTCGGATATGTGCATGTTCGACTACGACTCTGAACGCCGGACTGCGTTTTTCCCTGCATCCCTTCATTCTTCTGGTCCTCGGGTGGTACTGCCTCGCACCGACCCAATTCATGCCGAACACATGGCGTCATGTGAACACCTTCCTGCTCCAGTGCCGCAATGCCGAGGTCGAGCCGGACCTAACGGTCTTCCGAAGCATGTATCGAATAAACCGGATGCACAAGACCGAGCATCGATACTACCTGGCGCCGAGGAAGGGTGTTCGGATTATAGAAAACCCGGACTCGATCAAAGGCTGGAAGGAAAAGTTCTTCATATTGAGGGAGCCATCGATGCTGCAAGTTCCGAGCCGATGGAAAGTAGAGGTGCCAAAGTTTGCGAGGGCCGATCCGGAACTGACTGCGGCCGAGGAGGAAGTGGCGAGGAAGATCGTGGCCCTTCCGATGTTGAGTTGGAGGGAGATGACCGAGGAGGTGTTATACGGGTCAGGCCTTAGTCCGATCGACCCGAGTACGCTCCTGACATCTCGCATTTTTTTTCCTAAGCCTTTAGCTCGTTTTACTGACTCTCAATTTGTTTGTTGTTTGGTACAGAAGCGCCGAAGATGGACTTTACGGCCATGATGAACGAGAGGGGTAAGGTGGCCGATGGAAGGGAGAGGAAGAGGCCGAGCACGACCGCCTCGTCAGGTCGGCCTCTCAAAGTTGCTTCGGCAGTTGTTCCACCTCCCCCCGTTGCTGATTTCCCCTCGTCGATGGTGGTTGTTGTTGAAGAGCCCTCGGCTCCTGTCGCTTCTACCCCGGTCGGTGAGGCCTTCGACGTCTCTGCGGCATTGTCGCTTGAGGCTCCGCCACTGACTGCTCAGGCCGAGGTAATCTTGATCGAGCAGCACAAGCGGCTGTTCGTTCCGAACTGGCGGGTCAAAAATCATGATGGGTTCCTTGGGAACTCGCAGATGTCGATGCAGGTCGTCAAACACCTGGCGACCCCGAAAGATCGAGCCGCGCTGAAGGCGGGGACGGTCGGCGACGATACCTATGAGGTTGCTCGGTCGCTCGTATCGGTAAGTTTCTCTTGAGAATTTCTTTAAGTCTGTCATTCGGCCCTTGTGTTCACCATTGTTTTGTTTTGGCAGGCCACCTGTCACTTCAACCATCTCCTTGAAGCGTTCGCCGAACAGGAGGAGTTGAAGGCCTCCAGTGATAAAGACAGGGCGGACAAGGTGAAGGCGATTCGGCAGCTCGAAGCGGAGCAGAGGCGAGCCGAGGGCTTGGAGGTCCAGGTTGCCGATCTTGTGGCCGACCTGGAGCGAGTAAAGGGGCGGCTCACTGAGGAGTCTGCCAAAGCCGCCAAGGCTGCCGAGGAGCTGGCGACGACAGCCAAGGCTTTGGCCGAGGTGAAGGTTGAGAAGGAGGCCTTGGCAACGAAGATCAAGGCCGAGGTCGAGGCCGAGGCGAAGAAGCACATGGCCTCGAACATGGAGAAGTCCTACCAGAGGGCGCTCGACCATGTTCAGGACCGCGTCCCCGGCTTCGAGCGGGTCGGCTACAGGCTGTGGCCCGGGTCAGCATCGGACGGCGAGGAGGGGGAAGGCGAAGAGGAGGAAGGTGACGAGGGAGAGGGCGGCGGAGACGAGGAGGTGGTCGCCGATGTAGTGGTGACAAACCCCCAGGCTGGGGCGAGAAATGATGGGCCGTCCGGCGAAGCGCCTGTGGTCGAGCCGATGACGCAGGTGGACCCCTGATCTTCTCGTCGTCTTTTTTTTTGTTTTCCTTTAAAAAATGTAACGCCTTTTTTGCGGACTGGCCACCGCTTCTTTTTATGAATGAAAATTTTATTTCAAATTTGTCCAAGTGTTTGGGTCGGTGTATAGTCTCCCAATTGTGACGTTCTTGTATTTCAGATCCTGGAACATCCCCCAAATACCATAGCAGCTCGGCGTCGTGCCGAGCTGTTTAAGCAGTCTCGCGAGGCTCGCCTCGTGGGTGAGATCGAGCTCACCAGGAGGTTGATGTTCGACGTGGAGAAGAAGAACAGCGAGCTTCTGGCCGAGGTGCACCATCTCCGGATAGTTGAGGAGGAGCTCTCGGCGAAAGAGGCAGAGCTAGCCTCGGTGCTGGCCGAGCGAGATGAGCTCGAGAAGAAGGTCGAGCAGCTGCAGAGGGTCACGGTCGACAAGAGCATCGAGGTGACCAACTTACGTCGCATCATATCCGATAGCGCTGAGTGCCCCGGTTCAGCGAAACTCCCTCGATTCAAGATAATGGTTAAGGCGATACTCTGAAGGATAGGATTGTCGAGCTCGATGAGGAGGTGGCTCGACTGAAGCCTCAGCCTGTGAGGGCTAATGTCCGCAACACTTCCTGCACTCGCGAAGAGAGAGAACGGGGGATCACCTTTTACGAGCTAGCGACTCGTGGCCAAGTTATTGGTCGGACAGCAGCCGACGCACAAAGCGGAGTAGCTGTTAGCTCGAGTGGAGCCTCAGTCGGAGCCACCGTTAGGATTAGTGGCGAGGCGGCGTCGCAGTTCGTCGGCCTAGAGACAAGCTCGGAGATAAAAAGACGGAAACCCCGATTGTCTCTGAATCGGAACGTCCCTGTCTCGAGGAGGCACTGAACGAGTTGCATCGAGCCTTTTACTTCTTGCATCGTCTCTGTTGTTGTAATAACATGCCTTGTAAATTTATTTAGTTGCTTTCCTGCTGTAACTGTCTGCCTTGTAAATTTACCAAGTGTTTTAATGAAATCGAAGTTGTTTTGTTCATCGTTGTGCCGTGGTCGCCTTATTCTCGACGCCGAACCATAAGGACCCATAGTTGTCTTTTTCGAAGGTTTTAGCTGCGGAACGGGTGCGTTTGTTTTGATATTTTGAATAGAGTATTCTGAATTGAGTATTCTGAATAGAGTATTCTGAATAGAGTTATTCTGAATATGAGCCAAAAAGCTGTTTGTTTAGCCTATATTCTGAATATTGATATTCTGAAAGCTGTTTATCTGAAAAAGAGAGTTTAGAAGCTGTTCGGTTATATTTCTAGCTGAAAACTGTATTCTGAAAGCTGTTTTTCTGAAAATGAGTGTTTAAAAGCTGTTCGGTTATATTTCTAGCTGAAAACAGTTATCTGAAAGCTGTTTTTCTGAAAAAGAGAGTTTAAAAGCTGTTCTGCTATATTTCTAGCTGAAAACTGTTATCTGAAAGCTGTTTTTCTGAAAAAGAGTGTTTAAAAGCTGTTCGGTTATATTTTTAGCTGAAAACTATTATCTTAAAGCTGTTTTTCTGAAAAAGAGTGTTTAAAAGCTGTTCGGTTATATTTCTAGCTGAAAACTGTTATCTGAAAGCTGTTTTTCTGAAAAAGAGTGTTTAAAAGCTGTTCGGTTATATTTTTAGCTGAAAACTATTATCTGAAAGCTGTTTTTCTGAAAAAGAGTGTTTAAAAGCTGTTCGGTTATATTTCTAGCTGAAAACTATTATCTGAAAACTGTTTTTCTGAAAAAGAGTGTTTAAAAGCTGTTCGGTTATATTTTTAGCTGAAAACTATTATCCGAAAGCTGTTTTTCTGAAAAAGAGAGTTTAAAAGCTGTTCTGCTATATTTCTGACAATTTTGAATATCAATTTGAATATCAATTTTGAATAAGCTGTTTTTCTGAAAAAGAGTGTTTAAAAGCTGTTCGGTTATATTTCTAGCTGAAAACTATTATCTGAAAGCTGTTTTTCTGAAAAAGAGAGTTTAAAAGCTGTTCTGCTATATATCCGACAATTTTGAATATCAATATTTAATAATAATAATAATAATATATATAATAATAATAATAATATATATAATATATATAATAATAATAATAATAATAATATATATAATAATAATAATAATAATAATAATATATATAATAATAATAATAATATATATAATATATATAATAATAATAATAATATATATAATATATATAATAATAATAATAATAATAATAATAATATATATAATAATAATAATAATAATAATAATAATAATAATAATAATAATAATAATAATAATAATAATAATAATAATATATATAATAATAATAATATATATAATAATAATAATAATAATAATAATAATAATAATAATAATATATATAATAATAATATATATAATAATAATAATAATAATAATAATAATAATAATAATATATATAATAATAATAATAATAATAATAATAATAATAATATATATATATAATAATAATAATAATAATAATAATAATATATATAATAATAATAATAATAATAATAATAATAATAATATATATAATAATAATAATAATATATATAATAATAATAATAATAATAATAATAATAATAATAATAATAATAATAATAATAATATATATAATAATAATAATAATATTAGCGGTTCGGATTTGTCATAGGTGCTCTATTTCGTGAGTGCTCACGGAGTGCTCACCAAAGTAGTGTGCAACCGAAGATTTCTCATATATATAATAATAATAATATATATATATATAATAATAATAATAATAATAATAATAATAATAATAATAATATATATAATAATATATATAATATATAATAATATATATAATAATATATATAATAATAATAATAATAATAATAATAATAATATATAATAATATATATAATAATATATATAATAATATATATAATAATAATAATATATATAATATATATTAAAATAATAATAATAATAATAATAATAATAATAATAATAATAATAATAATAATAATAATAATAATAATATATATATATAATAATATATATAATATATAATAATATATATAATAATATATATAATAATAATAATAATAATAATATTATATATAATATATATAATAATAATAGAGAGTAAAGGAGGTGTGAGAAGAGAGTAAAGGAGGTGTTTTGGAAAATAGGGGGTATGAGTATTCTGAATAGAGATTGGGAATAAGACTTAAAACAAACGCCAACTCAGAATAGAGTATTCTGAATACTCTATTCTGAGTTGCAAAACAAACGGACCCTAAAGTTTTTCGGCTCGGAGTATACTGAGGTGTGATAGTTCGGATTTTAGACGCGATCCACGTGGCTCAATCTAGACGGTCGATCATGATCGTGGAACGCATCGCGAGGCGGGAGGCACAAATTCCCAAAAAACACTATCTTGTCGTTTAGTGGAAACGTGGCACGATCTGATCCGTTCATCACGTTCTAGCACGCATTTTGAGATGATCTAACGGCGAAATTGGTTCGGCAGAATTTTTCTCCATATACGAGGGTTCCTCGTCCGCTCGGCTCGGGGTATTGAGTGAGCGCAGTCGAGCCGAACGTTGGACTCCGAACTACCGCTAGAGTTGCTCGACGGTTGTGAGAGCAGTTCCGAATGGCGATCTGCTTCTAGCTCGCTTACGAGCGAGCTTGCGAAGTAGAGTCGAGCCAAGTATTGGACTCCGAACCATCGGTAGAGTTGTTCAACGGTTGTGGGAGCAGTTCTGAATGGCGATCGCTTCTAGCTCGCTTACGAGTGAGCTTGCGAAGCAGAGTCGAGCCAAGTGTTGGACTCCGAACCATCGGTGGAGTTGTTCAACGATTGTGGGAGCAATTCCGAATGGCGATCTGCTTCTAGCTCGCTTACGAGCGAGCTTGCGAAGCAGAGTCGAGCCAAGTGTTGGACTCCGAACCGTCGGTGGAGTTGTTCAACGGTTGTGGGAGCAGTTCCGAATGACGATCTGCTGCTAGCTCGCTTACGAGCGAGCTTACGAAGCAGAGTCGAGCCAAGTGTTGGACTCCGAACCATCGGTGGAGTTGTTCAACGGTTGTGGGAGCAATTCCAAATGGCGATCTGCTTCTAGCTCGCTTACGAGCGAGCTTGCGAAGCAGAGTCGAGCCAAGTGTTGGACTCCGAACCATCGGTGGAGTTGTTCAATGGTTGTGGGAGCAGTTCCGAATGGCGATCTGCTGCTAGCTCGCTTACGAGCGAGCTTGCGAAGCAGAGTCGAGCCAAGTGTTGGATTCCGAACCATCGGTGGAGTTGTTCAACGGTTGTGGGAGCAATTCCGAATGACGATCTGCTTCTAGCTCGCTTACGAGCGAGCTTGCGAAGCAGAATCGAGCCAAGTATTGGACTCCGAACCATCGGTGGAGTTGTTCAACGGTTGTGGGAGCAATTCCGAATGGCGATCTGCTTCTAGCTCGCTTACAAGCGAGCTTGCGAAGCAGAGTCGAGCCAAGTGTTGGACTCCGAATCATCGTTAGATTGAAGAGCGAAAGCAGAGAGATGTAAACAATAGTAAAGTATGAAAAAGCTTTCTTTATTAATGATTAATAGTTGGCTGCTTCTAAAGTTGCTAGTCGTTATTACAAGGGAAAAATAAAAGAAAATCATTACAAGTAATAGGAGAGGAACGGTTCGACATCTCGAAATACTTAGAGAGGTTGGTGCTCTCTCTTGGTATTTTAAGAGATGGTCGGCATTCCATGTCCTAGGGATCTCCCTGCCTTCGAGGTCTTCTAGTCTGTATGTGCCGGGCCGAACTTCTTTGACGATCTTGTAAGGTCCCTCTCAATTTGGAGCGAGTTTACTCTTTTGACCAGGAAAGGAGATGGCCAACTTTCTGAGGACCAGGTCCCCTTCTTTGAGGTCCGTGGGGCGGACTCTCTTGTTCTATGCCAACTCGATTCTTCTTCGGTAGCTTTGTTGACGAATGGCAGCTCTTTCTCTGATCTCATCTATCAGGTCTAGATTTGCTCTGAGCTCTCTGGCATTTTGCTCTTCTTCATAAGCTATTAGACGAGGAGAGGGTATTCCGACTTCTAGGGGATGATGGCCTCGGACCCATAGGTGAGATTGAATGGGCTCTCCCCTGTGGGGGTCCGTTTTGTGGTGCGGTAGTTCCACAGCACGTTGGGAAGCTGATCGACCCATAAGCCTTTGGAACATTTATCCAACCTCTTCTTAATGCCGGAGAGGATCTGTCGGTTAGCATTTTCGGCTTGGCCATTCGTCTGGGGATGTGAAACGGAGGAGAACCTGTGTTGGATGGCAAGGTCTTCGCATAGAGCTCGGAGGGCAGCCCCGGTGAACTGAGTTCCGTTGTCTGTTATCAGGACCCGAGAGACGCCGAATCGGCAGATCACGCTCTTCCAAAAGAACTGAACAACCTTGTTCTCGGTGATCGTTGCTAGGGGCTCGACCTTTATCCATTTTGAAAAGTAGTCGATCGCCACGACTAAGAATTTGAACTGTCCGGAAGCTGGTGGAAATGGCCCTAGTAAATCCATTCCCCACATTGCAAAGGGGACTGGACTTGATAGGGAAGTTAGTGGAGCTTGTGGGAGGCATCGGATGTCAGAGTACTTCTGACAGGAGCTGCATCGCCGAACGTGTCGTTCGGCGTCTCGTAAGAGAGTGGGCCAAAAATATCCGTAATTCAACACTTTGCGGGCCAAGGATCTGGATCCTGAATGTGCCCCGCCGATGCCCTCGTAAAGTTCTTGCAGGGCGTAGTCGGCCTGCTCGGGGGAGAGGCATCTCAGGTAAGGCCGGCCGTCTACCTGTGTGAAGGAGCGTTTATATAGGATACCTCCGATTAGTGTGTAACGCTCAGCTCGAGTTCTCACTCTTCGAGCTTCCTTGGGATCCTCGGGGAGGAGTCCGTCCCTTAGGAATTCGACGAGGGGTTTCATCCAGTTATCTCCGAGCAGGACTGGCAGCGACTCTATGGAGTCGGAGGTTTCATCCTCTATACTTGGCTTCAGAAGAGCCTCTATCAGGACGGTCTGCTCGAGACCTTGAAGGGAGGAAGAGGCTAGTTTGGAGAGGGCATCGGCCCGAGCATTTTCTTCTCGAGGGATTCGTTCTATGAGGGCTTCTTCAAATAAGGCCATGAGGCTTCTGACCTTGGCTAAGTACTTAACCATCCGGTCGTCATGTGCTTCATATTCGCCTAGGACCTGATTCACGACCAGCTGAGAGTCGCTAAAGATCCGAAGGCGTTGTGCCCCTGCATTGCGGGCCATTCCAAGACCGGCTGTAAGTGCCTCTTATTCTGCTTCGTTGTTGGAGGCCTTGAAGTTGATACAGAGGGAGTATTGGAGGACGAAGTCATCTGGACCCGCCAGAATGACCCCTGCTCCGCTTCCCTCGTTACAGGAGGATCCGTCCACATAAACCGACCAGATAGGAGGTCCCTTCACTGCTTGACTAAACTCGGGGATGGTACTTTCAACTATGAATTCTGCTAAGGCTTGAGCCTTGATCGCGGTCCGAGGCTGATAAGTTATATCGTGCTGGCTCAGCTCGATAGACCACTTCATAAGACGACCGGAGGTCTCCGGCTTGTGGAGCACTTGCTTCAGCGGTTGGTCGGTTAGAATGATCACCGAATGGGACTGAAAATACGGGCGAAGCTTTCTCGCGGCCATCACCAGGGCATAAGCCATCTTTTCTATCCTCGGATAGCGGAGCTCGGCATCCCGAAATACCTTGCTCACATAGTAGATGGGCTTTTGAGCCCGGTCTTCTTCCCTTACCAGAACGGTGCTGAAGGTTTGCTCGGAGGCTGCTAGGTAGAGGTAGAGGGGTTCTCCAGGAATTGGTTTGCTGAGGAGAGGAGGATTGACGAGGTAAGCCTTGAGCTGGTCGAAGGACTCCTGTTGCTGTTGACCCCATTCAGAACCTTTAGCCCCCCTGAGGGCCTTGAAGAAGGGGAGGCATTTCTCCCTGGACTTCGAGAGAAAGCGCCCTATGGCGGCCAAGCGGCCTGTCAACCTCTGAACTTCCTTACCATTCTTGGGAAGTGCCATGTCTAGTATGGCCTTGATTTTCTCAGGGTTAGCTTCAATTCCTCGTTGACTGACCATGAAGTCGAGGAACTTTCCTGACGAGACACCGAACGCACACTTGTTCGGATTGAGTCTCATGTTGTGCTTTCTCAGAACATCAAACGCCTCTTGGAGGTCGGTTACATGATCGGGACCTCGGATGCTTTTTACAAGCATGTCGTCAACATACACCTCCATATTACGGCCGATTTGAGCTTGGAAAACCTTGTTGATGAGGCGTTGATACGTTGCACCTGCATTCTTTAGATCGAAGGGCATAACCCTGTAGCAATAGAGGCCCTGATCAGTCACAAATGATGTCTTCGGGATATCCGGGGGGAACATCCGGATCTGGTTGTAGCCTGAGAAGGCGTCCATGAAGCTGAGGAGTTCATGTCCCGAGGTGGCATCGATCAAAGTGTCAATACTCGGAAGAGGGAAGGGGTCATTGGGACAAGCCTTGTTGAGATCGGTAAAATCGATACAAATTCTCCAAGTCCCGTTAGACTTCTTCACCATTACTACATTTGACAACCACTCGGGATAGTTTACCTCTTGTATGAACCGGGCCTTCAAGAGCTTGTCCACCTCCTCTTTTATATCTAGCTGGCGCTCGGTGGCGAACTTGCGCCTCTTCTGTTGAACCGGTTTGGACTCCGGAACAACGCTGAGGTGGTGGACTAAGAGCTCTTCGGAAATTCCGGGCATGTCTGCAGCTGACCAAGCGAATAGGTCTCGGTTCCTTCGGATGCACTGTACAATATCCGAGCATAGGGCGGACGGGAGGGTCTTGCTAACAAAGAACTTGTGAGTTGGATCCTGCTCAGAGAAGAACACTTCCTCCAATTCATCCACCGGCTCGGACGTTGGTCGGGTAGCGTCTTGGGGGATTTCCAGAGTTTCTAGGGAGAGGACTGGACCGAGGGTAGAGGTCATATAGCACTTGCGGGCCGCTTCCTGATTGCCTCTTACTTCCCCTACTCCGGCCCGAGTGGGAAACTTCATCTTCAGATGGTACGCCGAAGGAACGGCTTCTAGAGCTGCTAGGCCGGGTTGGCCTAGGATGACATTGTAAGCTGCAGGGACATCCACAACCATAAAATCCATCGACTCCGTTCGGGTAGTAGGAGTCTTGCCAGCGGTTACATCGAGGGTGATTACCCCTTCAATAGTCACTGGCACTCCCGTGAACCCGTGGAGTGTGTAGCCGGCGGGCTTAAGTCTCTCT
Source organism: Hemerocallis citrina (assembly GCA_017893485.1). Classification (NCBI taxonomy): domain Eukaryota; kingdom Viridiplantae; phylum Streptophyta; class Magnoliopsida; order Asparagales; family Asphodelaceae; genus Hemerocallis; species Hemerocallis citrina. The sequence continues at coordinate 223,512,217 of CM030363.1, read as the reverse complement.
CTTGACAGCTTGAGGCCTTTAAAAGCGGCGAGGAAGAGGATGTTAACGGAGCTGCCATTGTCCACTAGGATCCTCTCCACTTTGAAGTTCGCCATGTGGAGGTTGATGACGAGTGCGTCACAGTGGGGGGTGCGGACACCTTCAAGATCTTCGTCTGAGAATGTGACGGGCACTCCGAGGCCTTTGGGAGGAGGGGTGGCGCGGACCGAATTGACTTCTCTAATGAACGCCTTTCGAGAGGAGTTTGAGGAGCCCCCCATTGGCCCCCATGAATGAGGTGTAGGACGCGCTCCTCTTCGAAGTCGGGCGTTTCATCGGGCTCCGGGCGCTTATTAGCCCCCCGAGGCGGGGGAGGAAGGTCGGCTCGGTCCTTTCTCACGAATCTGGTCAGCTGCCCCCTCTGGATGAGGGCTTCTATCTCATTCTTCAAGGCCCGACAATCGTTGGTGTCGTGGCCGTGGTCCCGGTGATAGCGGCACCACTTTTCTTTATCCCTTCTTTTGCCGGGGGTGTTCATTTTTGGAGCAGGGGGTATGATCCCTTCCTTCTCAACTTCCATCAAAATGGTAGAGACATTGGTGGTGAGAGGAGTAAATTTCTCGAATCTGGGGGGAGGTCGGTGCTGGCCGGCATTATCCTTCTGAAGCTTCTTCGTTCCTCCTTCTTCTGTTCCCTTTCTCTTAAACCCGGAGGAAGACCCCTCCAAGTTAGGGCGGTGCTCGGTTTCTTCGGCCCGAATATACTTCACTTCGGAGGAGGAGGTCAGAGAAGTTCTGTGGGGGCTTTTTGGCGAGGGAGGAGCGGAGGCTGGAGTTGAGGACATTGGATTGAAATGCTGCTGCAGCGACCGACTGATCGAGGGATGCTATGGACCTGGCCTCAGCTGTGATCCTCTTCACATAGTCTCTCAATTTCTCACCCTTCTTCTGGTGGAGGTACAGTAGCGAGATGCTGGTCTTCTCAGTTCTGCGGCTGCTTACGAAATGGGTGACGAAGAGGGTCTCGAATTGCTCGAAGGAGAATATTGAGGATGGGGCGAGGTGAGAGTACCATTCTCGAGCCGGACCCTTGAGAGTTGCGGGGAAGGTTTTACAGAGCAGAGCATCGGAAGCTTGATGGATGAGCATTAGGGTCTTGAAGCTTTCGATGTGATCGACGGGGTCAGTCTCCCTGGAGTAGGTCTCAAATTGAGGAGGCTTGAAGCTGATTGGTACAGGTGCATCCATTATGGTTCGGAAAAAAGGAGGTCTGCTAGGACGGAGAGTCCTTCCTCTAAGTTCTTCTTCTCGGTCTAACTGACCCAAGCGCCTCTCCATCTCATGGAGACGGCGGTACACAGCGTCGTCCCTTCGACGGTAATCAGCCGAGCCTCTAGACTCGTCTTCGTACGAGGGAGAGCGGGGGCTACGACGACGGTAGCTCCTGGAGCGGCGAGGACTTGGCGTATGCCGGGGGTTGCTAAGAGCGGGAGGAGGAGTTGGGGACCGTAGGCGAGGACTTCGAACCGGAGGAGGAGAGGGAATCTTTGGAGCATTAGTATTAGGACGGAGATTGAGAGCTTGTAGGACGGTCGCTTGGAGCTGCTGGAACTCGGCACGAGTGATGGGTGCCTCATCGTTCCTAGGCTGTTGCCGACCTGCAGGGGAGTGTGGTCTCCTTCTGTGATGCTCGGGGGACTCTCTCCGCCCCCTTCGGGTAGGGGACCTTCTGTATTCCCGGCGGCGAGGAGATCGCTCATTCGGACGGTGTTGGCGGGAGGTTCTCTCTCGGGCCCGCTTTTCAACCAGATAGCGGCGAAGATCCTCGTCCTTCTGCCAGTTGAGGGCGGTGTTGCGGTGATCGGAAGCTCGGGGATGATGGGAGGCCATAGAGTCCGAAGAGGCGTTGTGGATGGAGACGTGATCCGGATGGAGGGGCTGTTTCTGCGGATTGGGACCCTTAGGAGGTTGTTGGTTTTGCGGAGGAGGCAGGTCCTGTTGGAGTGGGTCTTCCGCTGGAGGAGGAAGGTGCCCTTGCTGCGGAGCGGGTTGGATGGGGATGTCTTGTTGCTGATCGGGGTTGGGTCCTCGGTTGGACCCTCTTGATCTGACTTTCCTAGGAGGCATGGCTGGAGAAGATCTGTTCAACGGGAAGAGGGGAGGTTGCTACTCGTTAGTTTTCCACAGACGGCGCCAATCTGTTGCCGCTAAATTTGGTATGAGGGCAAACAGATAGTATTTGTGGATTCTTAGGAAAACTGAATAGCAAACCTGTATACCTGTTCCGCCGGAGTTTGATCGTCGCTCCCGCCGTACTCCTGCAAAAAGTGCGGGACACCGGGGTTGTTCCCGGCGACGCACCCTCCGACGCTCAAGTCAGTAATCAAGGAAGATTATGAAAGAGCGTAAATTGGCAAAAGATTGATTACCTCTCAATGGAGATGGATGGGGGGGTATTTATAGGCGCCGCTGGGATCAGATTAGGAATGTAATCCCTGTAGTTAGATAAGGAATGTAATCCCTAATCCCCAGTGAAATGATAGATATGAATCAGGGCCGTTGATTAGAATTAACCAGAAACCCTAATTCTATCCTTTCTGGACCGGGTTCGCTGCGGCTTGAAATCCGCACCCAGTTGAGGTAGATCCGTTCGCCGGTTAGTGGGTCCCTAAAGAAGGAGAACCAATACCCGCTTCAGACCCATTGGTAGGTGAAATTACCGTTTTGCCTCTGGGCTTCAAGATTCGCGTCTGATTTGGACGGTTCCGATTAAACCCCATTTTTAGCCATATCATTTACAATGTCACGTTTATTTATAAAAATAAACTAGCGAAAGAATAAATACAAACTCAGCTGGAAATGCTTGCTGAATGCTCCAATTAAAGGGGAATTAGATGCTATTCAATAGCATATACAACACGTAAATACGCGCACAATTCTTAAATAATTAAAGTCATAATCATAGGCATACCCACCACAACAAGCCTATATGAAAGGACCGATAGGATTTATTCAATTATTCAGAGGTTTATCGGTAAGATTTGGTCCCTATGCATAAGACAAGGTATGTTTGTAAATATCTGAAAATAGAGGGGCGAACTGTAATAATTTACTTATTATTTACTAGAAATGGGGTCTATTCGTAATTATTGGAATATCAGCGACCAACATGAAATTCTTCATATTTATTAAAATCTGGATTTTAAATAGGTGAGCCTTTTTGGGTTGGGCCAACACTAAATAAAACACCAATTTAAATCAATTAACAGATGGGCCAGATCAAACCATGAGATGGGTTAAAAAATAATCATGAAATTTGGCTTAAAAATAACATGCATATCTGAATTAAATCAAAATAATAATGGAGCAATAAACAATTGTTAGTCAACTAGGGCCCCAGGGCTTAAGATGAATTTTCTAATTAATCATCTTCTACCTCATTCTGTTCTTTCTCTTCACTAAACCTGTTCATGCCGTAAATGAGTTCCGGGTACGGGTCAATGGGGTCGGAGGTATGGCCGTCAATTACTGCCGACTAGGGGGGTCGTTGGAGGGATCGACGCCAGCAAAATGATCGGTAAGTCTCTCTCAACCATTACTAATACTACTATTAACCCATTCTATTTAGTAAATTAAAAGAACATGAAAATACTCGATGGGTCTGGGAGTTACCTTACCCGAGTGGTTGAAAATTTTGTTCTTCTGCACTTGTGTTCTCTCTAATGATTGAGGTTTAGGGTATAAGCAAGGACCAAAGGCTTGAACACTAATTAGGGTCAATTAGGCAAAAATAAGAAATGAATAATCAATGATTTATTTCTATTTCAAGAAAAAATTATACTGATTGAAATATTAGAATAAAGGAAGGAATTGGCTTTTAAAAGAGTTGCCTTAGGTTTAAGTTTTCCTAATTTAGAAAACCCAAATTGACAATTATTGCAATCTCAATTTAGAAATGTTTTTCCCCAATCTTAGCCGTAACTGTAAATTTCGAAATTAAACTCAGTTAAGGTCTAAATTACAGCCATTATTATGCACTAATTGGCCACTAAAAATCACATTACAGCCAATATTATACCCTAAGTGGCAACTAAAAATTACATTCAAATTTGGGTAATTTATTTGATTCACATTTTTGCCCTTAGTGTGAAACCGTTTGAGTTGTTGAATGAAATAATAAATCATTACTTTTATATAAGAATGTGATGTTATTTAACTCTAGTGCTTATATTTTTCCTTCAAGATTCATCGATAATAACATACCTAGTGTTGCATAATTTTTTTTTAAAATTTAATTTTTTTTCTTCTGTGGGCAAACTGTGATAGTGTTAAAAGGGTAGATCTCTCAAACGGTGGTTGAGGAAAATGTTGGTGTTGTGTTGTGTTATTGGGGAGTTTAGTCTTCGAAGTTTCGAGGATGAAACTTATTTTAAGGGAGATATAGGATGTAAAACCCGCCACCCAAGTTACCCAAATTTCAATGTAATTTTTACTTGCCTATTAGGGCTTAATATTCGCTGTAATTTAAACCTTAATTGGGTTTAATTTCAACAATTAGGGCTAAGAATGGGCGAAAACATTTCTAAATTGAGATTGCAATAATTGTCAAATTTAGTTTTCTAAATTAGGTGAACTTAAACGGTTAAACCTATGACAACTCTTTTAAAGCCAATTCATTTCTTTGTGTTACTGTTTTAGTTAGTAAAAATCTTTCCATAAATAGGATTAAATCATTGATTATCATTTCTTATATTGCATAATTGGCCCTAATTAGTGTTCTTGGTCCCTATCTATTCCCTAGACCTCAACCATTGGAAAGAACATAAGTATAGAAGATTTTTTTCGGCCATTGAGGTAACTCCTAGACCCATCAAGTGTTTTCATGTTCTTTTATTTTACTGAATAAAATGATTTAATAGTAGTATTAGTAATGGTGGAGAGAGAGAAAAACTTATCGGTCCTCGTGCCAGCCTCGATCCCTTTCTGCGACCCCCTCTCGTCGGTTGTAATTGACGGCCAAACCCCGACCCCATCGGCATGTATCTGAAACCCATTTAGGGTATGATCGGGTTTAGCGAAGTGAAAGAACAAATGAGGTAGAAGAAGATGATTAATTGGAAAATTCATTAAAAACCTGTAGTTGACCATACAATCTTTTATTGCCCTTTTACTGTTTTGATTTAAATCATTTATGCATGTTATTTTAAAGCCCAATTCCACGATTATCTTTTAGCCCATCACATGGTTTGATCTGTCCCACCTATTAATTGGTGTTTTATTTATTGTTGGCCCAACCCCAAAAAGCTTTCAATAAATAGACATAATTTCATGTTGGTCCCTGATATTTCAGTAATTACGACTAGACCCCACTGTTAGTAAATAGTAAGTAAATTATTGCAGTTAGCCCCTATATTTTTGGATATTTACAATAAGGCCCTTTCTTATGCATAGTGATCAAATCTTACCGAAAATTCCTTGAATAATTCGATAAATCCTATTAGTCCTTTCTTATAGGCTTGTTGAGAGGTTAGAGACTTGTGGGTGGATAGGCCTTTAATTATGACTTTAATTATGGAAGAATTGTGCGTGTATTTATGTGTGTTGTATATATTATTACATAAGATCTAATTATTTTGATTGGAGCATTCAACATGCATTTATAGGTGAATTTCTATTTATTCTTTGCTAGTTTATTTTTATAAATAAATGTGATAATGTTCATAGACTGTATTTTATCATATGCAAATATTAGAATCAAGCATGTATTTGTTTAATAATGATGGTATAGTTATGATAGCAAGTGCCTATGAATTGTGATATTATCTCGAATATATATAATGATTGATGTGTTTGATTTTTCAAATTATCAATATCTTCAATTGAATAAGTAAAATGCAAGATTAAGAGATTTATCGTAAAGTATTTTATCTTAAAGAACCCGAAGTGAAATGATAGTGAGATAACTTAGTGACATTACTGGGTCTATTATGGAGTGAAATAAGTTGTCATTGGGAGGGTGTTACGAACTGAGTGGTTGTAAGGTGAAGGCAAATAAATGGCCATAAGGCAAAGCAGTTGGCCGTAAGGCAAACCAGAAGACATGTGACATGCAAAATGAAGTGAACAAATGGCGATTTATTTCCCGTGCTACCAGGCTAAAACTCGTAGCTATAATGAGACCTAGTGGGACATACGTAGTGACATTCATAAACGAGAGATAATGCAAAGTGAATAATTTATAGTTGACATCATTTGACTTGTGAAATGATAATTATAATTGTATGTTGAAACTATGTGGTTCCGCTAGAGGGCAATGTGTACAACGTCGCGGAGTTTTTCTCACCCTTGTTTAAATCTCTCTCAGAGACTATTAAGTAGGCGGCAAGTTCGTTTGTGAAGCGCTCTTGCCTTCGAAGCAGAAAGGTGGGCGATTAGGATTTTTAGGGTTCAACTGGGTTTTTTTTAAAATAGTTTTTTCCAGAAAGGGCACTCACATGAGGCGGATGGAATAATAAGTTGGAGAAATACAAAGTAATGGAGATGAGATTCAGTAAGATTGAAGATGAATATGCATGAGGTTTCTAGGGATAAGTCTTATCAGCCGTTGGATAGAATGAGTAAGGGGGGAGTTTCTCATCCGTTGGATATAAGAGACATATGATTAAGTGAGGGGGAGGAGTAACTTACACATATTAGTCATCTCCTGTTAGAAAAACAATATATCCACCACTGTTTCAACACCATATCACTCAAGTGTTGTTTTTGGAGTGAGCCTAACATTGTGGGTGTGGTATATGGAAAAAGTGTGTAACGCCTCGAATTCCAATACATGGTAATTCGTAGCACAACAGGATCTTTACTTCATTTCGTACAATTTTACCAGGAATTTAAAAACTTTTATTCGTACAACACTGTTCATTTTACATCAACGCAGCGGAAAAATAAAGATTACAAATCACGTACAATTTAATTATAAACATTTAAAACAATCTTTAGCTTCAAATTCATCTTCCAGTCTTAGCCAATCCAAGCCCTGTATTGAATACTGTGGGCACGTCAGTTACATACAACTGACACAATACTATACACGGCCATCCTCGCTATGCCATAATATAGCGACTCACTTATTTTAGCATACACAAACTTGAATGTAAAACAAAGTGGGAAAAATGACTATCCTAAATATGTCGGTGTATGCAATGCCTTAATGCCTAATGCAGATGTTTACGCTATGATATCACTAATGCATACTTGTTCAGATTCTATGCATCCCATACTATATGGTCTGAGGGCAAGCACCTACATACTTCACATTAAAGGGTTGAATCCCTCGCCATGAATTACTACTACGGTGACTAAGGTAAAGTTTAGATGTTCGGTGAATATTAAGCCCACGCCCTGCTCCGGAGACGAATCCCACACCGCCGATGAGTTGGGGACAACTCCCAATCACACATCGATAATTCCGGGGAAACCATCTCCCACCGCAAGCTATGACGCTTCCATAGTCCCAAAACACCCCATAGGCGTCGCCTCGATCCCGATAATTCCGAAGATGAATTCCACACCGCCGATGCGCTGAGGACAACTCCCAATCACACCTCGATAATTTCGGGGAAACCATCTTACACCGCAGACCAACTGAGGCCCTCATACCCATGTTTGCCCATACTTCATCATGTCTCTCCTTAGTGTCCGTCTTTAAGGTTTTTTTATAGTTTTAGAAGAATCATCACAACCTAGAGCTAGCTTATCCTACCGGATTTAAACCAACACGAGAGACAGTCAGCCCAACCTGGCTACTTCTCAAGAGATGCTCATTCTACACTGGTTAGCTCTCAAATTTCATTAATTATAACTGCCGGTTTCTAAGGGTCTCGCCTAGTCTTTAGATTCCAACAACCATCCGTTCTAGAGATTAATTTGGTTATATCTAACCTCATCATAAATATCTTTATCAACAATTCATCTTTATCACATTTGGATTCTTATTCATTAAACTTCTTTCATTCAATCTTTTGCCAACACATTCCATCTCTTATATTCACATTCTACATAAATTTCTCAATCAAAAATAAATTATACTTATTAATTAATCAATCAACTAGTCACCTTCATGATATAAGGTCTACACAATCTTTTCTCATATTAGACTCCAATTTGTTGAATTTTTTAAATCAATTTCATCACGAATCAACTCTTATTATCTGAATTATATACGTCTTTCTAGTATATCAACCTTACCAATCACATGAATATAACTTTTAAATTCCCAAAATATAATATAAAACAGTGAGAAAATATTTTTCAGTTGTTCCCACAATATTTTTAAAGTATTTATATAAATTTTCTGGTTTTTTAAATCTCCAAAAATATAAATGAACTCCAAAAAATAAAAAAAGAACCCATCAGGCTCGAACCCGAGACCCCCCTCGTGCCACGTGGCGACTCCAGAGTGCCGCTCTAGCCGTTAAGCCCAAGTGCTTATTCTGATATAGTATGGAGTTAATTTCTTGAAGTGTTTAAACTACCCTTTACTGACTTTTTAAAAAAGAAAATGTTTTCTCCCACAAACGGCAGACCCAAGCCTAGAACCAGCACCAACAGAGAGGCGACCAAGCGCCTACCCACTGAGCCGAAGCTCAGATCACAACGTCTATAGGTTTTAATTCATTAAGTATTGGGTCTCGTTAAATCACATTTTTTTATAAAAAATAGTTCTAGACTCCAAAACTCCTTTACTGATTTTAATTGTATTTAAGAGGATTTATACCCATTTTATGTACATAATCATTTTTGGGAAAATATTACATATAACTTGATTTTTTTGCAAATTAACTCTTTTCTTCAAAATACTACTATTTTATATCACTAAAACTCCAAAATTGTAATCCTACTAATTTTATTCATATCAATGAAAATTTACTTCAATTTTTTTTCCAAATTAATCCTTTCTTTCTCTTGTATGAATTATAATACAAAATGCAACTAGTTAATCATTTTCTACTAACTTAATGCAACATTTCTTTTGTATAATTTAAAAAAACGTCACAATAGTTTGGTGCTGTTTAAAAAAACGTCACAAAACTTTGACTTTTTAAAAAAACCGCACAAAGTTTAACTCTCAACTCACAGAGTTACTCAACCGTTAACTGGGATAATAGTTATGTGATGTTTTTTTAAAACAAATGGGAACTTTTGTGATGTTTTTTTAAACAGAATAATAGTTCTGTGTTGTTTTTTTAAACAAAACAAAAGTTTTGTGATGTTTTTTTAAACATTACGTTTAACCCAGTTAACGGTTGGGTAACTCTGTGAGTTGAGAGTTAAACTTTGTGCGGTTTTTTTAAAAAGTCAAAGTTTTGTGACGTTTTTTTAAACAGCGCCAAACTATTGTGACGTTTTTTTAAATTTTGCCTTTGTTCCACTACAACTATTCCTTCCCCCAAAATTGTTTCTAATTTTTCATTTCTATTAGTTTACATTTCATACACATATTTTAGCCAACTCTTAAAAAATCACCACATTTCATGCATTAATCAAGTTGTTCCTTTGTGTCTAACAACTATACATATGCCTTTAATTAAAATTTCTCCATTCTACTCTACTAATTAATTCATATACTCCACATCAACATACAATGCATTCTATGGTTTTCAACAACTAGCAATCTTCTCACCACAACATGCATCAAATTTCTCTAATAAGAACCATTAAACTAACAAAAAAATCAACCATAACACCTAGGCATGATTTCTATACTATTTAGAAAATAAGAAGAGACCCACCTCAAATTAGATTTTTCCTAGTTGTAAAAGAACCCCTCAAAAGACTCCAAAATGCACCTCCTCGAAATCCATGCTCCCAAAAGAAGACCACAGCCCAAAACTTCTCCCGAAATGCACAGCAAGAGCACCATATCATCATATATATGTATATACATATATATAATGTGTAGAATATAGGTTTGTATATATATATATACACACATATTTGCACATGGTGAGTGAGTGGAGGAAACAAACTGAGTTTGCTAGAGGGTTTCGGAAAATGGCAGAAAAGAAAGAAGAGAAAAGGAGGAATGAGTAAATGGTTGGGGGGGGGGGGGGGGTAGTTTTATGAACTTAATTAATTAATTAATTAACTAATTACCCAACTAATCTTTAATTAACCACCCACTACTACCCACTCTCTCCACTTCTCCAAAGGCAGCCGGCCCTTCTCTCATGCACAAAACACGTGCACGTGCACACCCTTTATTTATATATATTCTTATTTAATTTCAAACATATGTTATAATAAATGTTATGTATTTAATTAAAACTTGTTTAGTTTAATTAATTAAAAAAATAGATTTGTCTTGCACAAATAAAAATAAACACACACACTTCAAAATTTTCTTTTGAAAGGAAACACAACCGACACGTGCACTGCAAACACGTGTCACACGTAAAAATATAAAAATGCGAAATAGAGTTTATCCACGGGGAAATATTTATAAATAATCGAACTACAACATACAAAAATATATTTCGTTATACATATACCAGAATATAATCAACACGTACATAGAAAACACGTGCACCGCACGTATAAAATATTTTAATCAAAATAGGAGAAAAATGAATTTCCGATTATAAAACGAATTCGAACACGTTATAAAATAAATAATTGAAATACATAGAAAATATTACACGTAATGGTAGAATATATGTAATTGACGCGTGCATCGATAACACGTGCAATGCACGTAAAAACGCAAAGATTGAAAATTTAATATTTGAGTTGGCTCAAATTTGATAAAAAATGAATTTGGAGAAGGCGGATATGCATAAATAGTCGAAATACAAAATATGTATTGAATTACGTTACGGATATTACCCGTAACGGTACAAAATACACGTGTGTAACACGTGAGGGGCAAAATTGTCATTACTCAATTTTGCGGGGTGTTACATAGTGAATTATAAGTGTTTTATTTGGAATTTAAAGAATTATGAGTGCCATTTTTAGAAAAAAACCCTTTGAACTGGGTTCAATATAAGAAGGGGACTCATTTACTTATATATATATATAGGGAAAGCTTCGGTTGTGCTCTACCTCTAGTGCACACGGCGTGTGCACTAGGCCTTCGGAAGTTTATATCGACGATCCGAACCGTTCACATTGATCTACACATCTAAATTAGTCTAAATATGTAAAATCAAATCATTTGAAATTCATTTACCCATCCATTGAAGTGTTACAAAATTGTATGGCTTTCAATGGATGGGTAAATGAATTTCAAATGATTTGATTTTACATATTTAGACTAATTTAGATGTGTAGATCAATGTGAACGGTTCGGATCGTCGATATGAATGCTCGAAGGCCTAGTGCACACGCCATGTAAACAGACATGTAATCAATATGTTTTTTCGACGTTATTTAGCCCCTTCTTTCATCAATAAACTTCGTACTATAATTTTTGCTTAGTCATAACAGACATAGAGATGCAACCTTGTTTACCCTCAAAAGGTTGGTAATTATCTAGGACTTTACAATTGCAGATGACACTGGACCTCCCCATAGAAGACGGCCACCTATGTAACATGGGGAAAATGATAGAAGAACTGGAAGGCAAACTGAGAAACTCACTGGATCAGGTATTCTTCTCTAATATTCTTCCTTTTTCATAAACAACTGCAACATTCTATTATTAGTCCTGACTGTTTTAATGCCTCTAATAATGGCCTGTTTTTCATGTATATAAAAGGTTTATTTTGGGAAGACGAGGGAGATGGTCTGCACTCTAAGGCCACCACCGGAAGGGGTACAATTCAAACTGCCAGAGTAGACCAAGTAATGTTAGCTGATGTAGAAGCATCACGTGGTGGTTTTACCGGTTAAGGCTAACATAATAGGTTGTAGTAAAGTGAGATATTTTGCTCTGTTCAGAAATGACACAACTCAATGTTTATGTTGTTTTTTAGGAAGTGGAGTGATCTGATATGTGAGGATGATACATTTTGTGAGGTTTGTGAAAAAAATCCTTAAATATATTAAGTACACTAAATACTAATGTTGTTACCTTCTATATTAGCCGATTATTTCTTTACACATTCAAATCCAGAATCATCTGGTTTAGATCCAGCACTATGAACTTCTGCGGTAATGTATGCGTGCTTGCTCATCAGAATGCGTCCTTTCTCTTTTCTTCTAGTGTAAGGTATGTTTAGTCCACTTGTTTTCTAATCTCGGTAAACGAAAACATTTTTCTTAGCAGTGTGTAGCAGCGTAGGGCATGATTTTTGCCTGTTCTTAAACCTTAAACTCTTTGCTTACAAGAAATTGGTGTTCATCTGGGCGTTACACCACATTTTCTAAGTTTAATCTCTTAATGTTTTCCTTGGTCACTTAATCTTTGTGAATTCCCTCAAGGATTAACTCAGACAATATAATGCAAAGTTCTTAAAATTTTGCAGTGCACAGATGATCATATTGAGTTAGTTAATACATGTGATGATATATATATATACATACATACATACATACATACATACATACAGAGAGAGAGAGAGAGAGAGAGAGAGAGAGAGAGAATCTTCGGTTGCACACTACTTTGGTGAGCACTCCGTGAGCACTCACGAACTAGAGACCCTATGAAAAATCCGAACCGCTCATATCGTTCTATATGCCTTAGATAGCCTAACAACAAAAAATCAAGTAATTTGAAGTTTATTTGCCCATGATTTACATCATCACAAAATTGTATGGCTGAAAATTCTAACAGCTTGATGGATGGGCAAATGAACTTCAAATTACTTGATTTTTTATTGTTAGGCTATCTAAGGCATATAGAGTAATATGAGCGGTTCGGATTTTTCATAGGGTCTCTAGTTCGTGAGTGCTCACGGAGTGCTCACCAAAAGTAGTGTGCAACCGAAGGAGTCTCTCTCTCTCTCTCTCTCTCTATATATATATATATATGCACACACCAATAAACAATTATATATACACACACCAATAAACAATACAGAGACGACAAGACCGAAACAGAGGCCTAACCCAGATATTTGCTTCTACAATATATTTATAAAGTAAAGATCACAAAAACAATTATATAGAAACAGACCTAAAGCCCTAATATTACAATATTACGCAAGATATCACATGTATTAGCCTTATATATATACTAGTAATTTACACGTCCGATGCACGTCTTAATAAATATAGTTTTTAAAATAAAAATTTAGACATAGTATGGATATGAACTTAGAACCTCCTTTATAATAATTATGCACGTGTATTGTACGGGTTGGTAGAATGACAAAATATTTACAAATGACACTAAGGTCTTCTCCCATTATAATATTAATTATATATTATTAGTGCGTTGCACGTGGGAAAAATGGAGAGGGGGAATGAAAGGGAGGGGGGGGGGGGGGGGGGGGGGGGGGGGGGAATCTATTATTATACACGTGCGTTACACGTGGAGAAAATGGGGAGGGGAATGCAAAGGACAAAAAAAATCTACCAACACGTGCGCTGCACGTGTTGACAAAATGACACAATGACAAATGACACTAAGCCCTTCTCCCATTATAATATATATATATATATATATATATATATATAGGGAAAGAATCGATTGAGCACTCCTCTAGTGCTCACCGCGTAAACACTAGGCCTTCGGGCGTTCATATTGAAAATCCGAACCGTTCACATTGATCTACACATCTAAATTAGTCTAAATATGTAAAATCAAATCATTTGAAATTCATTTGCCCATTCATTGAAGTGTTACAAAATTGTATGGATGAAAATCATTGTTTTTATGGTCACATGATGGATGGGCAAATAAATTTCAAATGATTTGATTTTACATCTTTAGACTAATTTAGATGTGTAGATCATTGTGAACGGTTCGGATTTTCAACATGAACGCCCGAAGGCCTAGTGTGTTCACGCGGTGAGCACTAGAGGAGTGCTCAACCGATCCTTTCCCATATATATATATATATATATATATATATATATATATATATAGGGGAAAAGGGGTATGAGCAACTTGCTCATTTAGTAGATGAGCAAGTGATGAGGTGGCATGCATGTGATTGGGAAATTCTAAAAGTGATTAGATACTCAATGTATCACATGCATGCCACCTCATCAATTGCTCATTTATTAAATGAGCAAGTTGCTCATATCCCTTTTACCCATATATATATATATATATATATATATATGGGTAAAAGGGATATGAGCAACTTGCTCATTTAGTAAATGAGCAATTGATTATGTGGCATGCATGTAATACATTGGACAACTAACCCTTTTAAGGATTTCCAATCACATGTATGCCACATCATCAATTGCTTATTTACTAAATGAGCAAGTTGCTCATACCCATTTTTCCCTATATATATATATATATATATATATATATATATATATATATATATATATATATATATATATATATTTTGAGGTTAAAGGTGGAATAACGCCACCCTGTTTCATTAATAAGAAATTAATAAAACAACCCGGCGTACCGGAGGAAATACAAAAGTAAAGTGCAGAAAATAGAACATAACCCCCCAACAATACCGTGGAGGGTGGGTCTAACCATACGTACAAAAGTACAACCAAAGGTACAAAGATCGAAACAAAATACAAAATAGAGCTAGCTGCAGACTGTGGGTTTTCAATTGTATCATGTTCCAAGTGAGTATGAGGGGCGCCTACCCCTCAGTCCAGTGTCGGTCCAAATTCGACCTCCACATCATCAAATTCCTCCAACTGGAAGACTCTGACAATCATCCCTCTTGCTCCTGTGGCAGCAGCTGTGACCCAAAAGGAAATAAGATGCATGATATGAGCAAGGTTACCAGAAATACTATTACATGAAGTACGAAAATAGAAATTATTTCTGTCTAGCCATAACACCTAAGTAGTTGCCTCAATGGCTATGTACCAAGCATCCTTCATTTCGTGGCGAACTGAGACAAATTTGGGGCCAACCCACAAATCCTCGTATTCGCTGGGGTAGTCACATGTCCCTAAGGCCTGTAATACCTCTACCATTGTTGCCTTACTCCTTTGGCAGTGAATGAAAAGGTGATTCAGATTCTCCGTATGTATGTTACAGAATCCACAATTGGTCGCTATCTGGGGTTGTCTTTTGGCAAGGTTCTCTCTGGCGAGAATTGCATTATTGAGCACTAGCCAGAGAAAGACCCTAACTTTAAGGGGTGTTTTGGCTTTCCATAACACCTGTGCCTAACTGGGTCTACATCCTTGATAGTGAATGCGATGATACAGAGACCTAACAGTGAAAGCTCCTTTGGTCTCTAGTCCCCAGCGCATCTGATCTGGGCCTTGAGCACACATCGCCCCGTTCCGTGTAATGTGTGTTTGCAGTTCATTTAGTCGCTGCTGTAATCCTGGGCTAATAGGTCCTCGAAAAGACAGTTTCCAATTGCCCCTCTTCCATGTCTTGGCCACAGATACATTCGGGCGAGTCGTTTTCTCATACAAATTTGGAAAAGTCTCCTTAAGGGTATGGGCACCACACTATTTGTCCCACCAGAATCTGGTGGACCGTCCATTACCAATAGTCGATGTAACTGCTGAGTTGAAAGGCCCGCTTGCTTTGGTAATCCCTTTCCAGAAGCGTGGAACTCTAGACCCTACCCGGAAGCCTAAACTTCTCGTACCTTTCCCCTTAAGGTATGGTTGAATTAAGTCCTGCCATCATTTCCCGCTGTGGTGGAAGACCTTCCACCACCATTTTCCCAGTAGGGCAAGGTTCATATCTCTTAAGTCGATGATGTCTAGCCCTCCATGTTTCTTCTTCATGCATGCAATACCCCACTTGATCAGGTGGTATCCTCCCCTATTCGAGTCCACCCCTTTTCAGAGAAATCGCTTCCGGATTCGGTCAATCCTTTGGATTACCCATTTAGGCAGCTCAAAAAATGACATGTAGTAAATGGACAGATTAGACAACACCGAGTTGATAAGTACCACTCTACTCCCGAGGGAAAGCAATTTTCCTTTCCATCTAGACAATCTGTCCTCCACCCTGTCTATGATAGGTAGCCAGTCCGTCTTAGTAAGCTTCCCTGGTCTGAGCGGGAGCCCTAAATATTTGATTGGAAACTCGTCTGTCATACAGCTTAGTATGGTAGCATGGTCCCGTGCTTTTACATCGGAAAGTGCAATTGGAATCAAAGCACTCTTGTGGAAATTAATCCTGAGACCTGACTAGACTTCAAAACAGTAGAGAGCCCCTTTAAAGCAGACTGTTTATGACCTGTTCCCGTTACCAAAGAGTAGGGTGTCATCAGCATACTGAAGAATCGTGCACCCTTGGTTAGAGGTGCTGCTAGCCACGGGCTTTATCCAACCTTTTATCCGACATTTATCTAGCATGCCCCTCAGAACATCCGCTACGATAGTGAATAGAAGAGGTGACAGCGGGTCCCTCTGCCGGAGTCCTTTCTTGCAAGAGAACGATAGACTCGACCGCCCATTAACCGAGATTACCGTTTTACTAGTGTATAAACATTGTTTGATCCACCTAACCCATTTAACCCCGAAGCCTTTCCCTCTGAGAGCTTCGAGCAAGCAATCCCAGTCGACGGAGTCATATGCTTTCTCAAAGTCCAGTTTGAGGAGGAAATTCTTAGAATGGTCCGTATGGCAGTGGTGGATAACTTGTTCTGCGGTGGCCACACAGTCCAGGATACATCTGCCCTTGATGAAATCAGTCTGGGTATTGCAAATTAAACTATCCATTATGCTTCCCAGGCGGATGGCTAGGACCTTTGTGATGATCTTAACCGAGCAGTTTATGAGGCTAATCGGTCTAAAATCCCCCACCCGCGTAGACTCCACCCATTTAGGTATCAGAACTACTTCCGCAAAGTTGAACATGCCCAATCTAAGGTTGTTGTGGAAGAATTCATCCATCAACGCCATAATGTCCCCTTTTATTTCTTCCCAAAAAACTTGGAAAAACATCATTGCGAAGTCGTCTGGTCCAGGCGACTTGTCTGTTTCCATTTGAGTGATGGCCTTTTCTACTCTCGTTTCCGAAAAAGGTGCTTCCAATGTGGACAGCAAATGAGCTGACTCGTTCTGGCAGCCCTACCAGAAATCGTCCCTAAGTGAGATCCTGAAGTCATTCTTCTTTCGAAAGAGGCCCTTGTAGTAATCGTGAAAGGTTTTGGAAATCACATTTTCGTCTTGGGACGTTCCCGTTTCCGTTTGTATTGATAGGACTAGATTGGATCTACGTCTTGCGCTTGCCACTCGGTGGAAGAATGCCGTATTCGCGTCTCCCTCTTTGAGCCACAAAATCCTCAACCTTTGTTGCCATTTGATCTCCTCCAGCTTATAAAGATTGGCAATATTTCCTCGGAGCTCTAGTAGCTTGTTTCTTTCGTCTTGTGACATGACTCTCGTTTCTTCTAATCTCTCTAGCTCATCAATTCCTTCCAAAAAGGAATCTTTTGCACGCCAGATAGTCGAGAATCTAGACTGATTCCATCTACGCAGCCTCTTTCGCAATCTGCGGATTTTTTCACACTATCGGGATGCAGCGTTCGATCCAGTAGTTGGGAGCGCCCAGTTTTCCATCACCATGTGGTGAAATCCCTGGATTTCTAGCCAAACCTTTTCAAATCAGAACTTCCTTGGCATTTGAAATCCCTGTACCCCAGCATCAAGTAGGACGGGGGTATGATCCGAAATAGGTCTAGGAATAGATTTAGCGGTTGCCAATAGGAATTTAGCTTCCCAATCCATCGATACTAGTATCCTATCCAATTTGGCCATAATCGGGGACACTTGCATGTTTGACCATGTAAATAGTCTGTCATTGATTGGGAAATCGATTAGCTCTAGCTCCGTGATCACCCTATTGAACTTTTCTCTGTGTCTGTCGCTCAAGCCCCTTCCCCTGTGCTCGAAAGCAAATCTAGTAATATTGAAATCTCCCCTAACGATCCAAGCTCCAGACCATCGTTGTCGAATATCGATAAGCTCTTGCCAAAAAGCGTCTCGATCTATAGTCACGTTCGAGCCATAAACGACAGTGATCGTTGCACCCAATTGTCAAACCATCGCCTCAGTCGGATAGTTAGGGAGAACGTTCCACTGTATTCCTCGAAATAGGTGAAAATATCCGGGTTGAACCCAATAGCAATCCCCCCCGAAGCTCCTGAGGATGGGCGTAGCACCCATTCCTTGATTCTGTTGCCCCTTACTCTTTTGAGTTTAAACCCGTGCGCGAGCTTGGTGTTCTATAACCCTACCACCGCCGCCTTGGAGTTCATAATGACGTCCTTAACCATATCTCTCTTCCTCCTACCCCCAACCCCCTAACGTTCCAGAATAGTGTATTTATTGGGGGAACCGTTTCTAGGTTGATCGTGCGTGTGGGACGGGTGTCTTCCTCGAAGACCTCCATCAACCCAGAGCATGATCCCAGGTCTTTCTGATAGCTAGCCCTAGCCCATTCAGTTTCCCAACCTCTAATTTTATTAAGCAATAGAGCCTTACGTTCTATGTCACACACCTCTAAGGCACAAGTTTGAGCTAGGATAAAAACCTCAGAATCTGACATGAAATTTAATATAGAAGCTAAAAAACTTCTTGTACCTCCATCATCGAACTTTGTAGCTTTGGCCACCGCAGCCATCTCTAGATAGTCATCCAGGGACTCCACATGAGCCCTCTTAGGCGTCCGCTGTACCCTGAATCCAACTGCCCTGCTTGACATTCCGGTACTATAGTCAGGCGCTGATTCTGGAAAGGTGGATAAGACCATCTCTAGTGAGATCTCTCTCTGTGTATCAGTAACAAACTCAAGATCATCTGACTCCTCATCCGTAAATGAGAACTCTTCGTCCAAATTTAATAGCCCTTCCATGTCCTCATCGCTATCTGCGTTCTCAGTAATTGCAACTGAGACCCTTCTGTTGGCCCACTCCCTAAAGATGAAACAAGAGTTGATATTTGGACACACTCATTTGTGCCCACTAAATCACCATTTGAGCCCATAACTCTCACTCCCCCTGGACTTGGCCCCTCTTTGGGCCCAAGACCAATCTTCTTTTATATACCTTGCAGCTTGGTCTGAGCGCTCCATTCTGAGACGGGCCCATCAGCAAGCCCATCAACGAGCCCAATCCCAAGCCCATGACCCTCCTTCTGTTGCATTGAAATAAGATCCAGGGATCTGGTCCCCTCATTGGGCCCAACGCTCAATATCTGTATTTGTTTCTTCGCTATAGTTGAAGCGCACGTTGGCTCGCCAGGTGGCGTCTTCTGATATGTGGGTGCAGAGGTCGAAAGTGCTGCCTTCGAGGGGGTGCAGTGTCTCTTCATCTGCTCGAGACCCTCAGATCCAAAAGCGCTAAAGCGCGCTTCACTTTCCACCCTCTCCTGCTCGTCTTCCCCAAAATTGGCCTTCATTGGGGGCGACGCCCTCGATGCGAGCTCTATTGCACCAAAACAGAGCGTATCTTCTGCTTGCCCTCCTTCCCTTATCTGTTCGCTTTCCACAAACTTTCCTCTTTGTTTACTTGGAGCTTGTCCTCTGGCTTCGATAGTCTCACCTTTTGACCTGTTCCTCCCGAAAGTCTCCAAAGATGCCATCTTTAGATTGTTGTTACTCATGGGTCTTGGATGCTTTCTATTTCCAGCTAAGTTGTTAGCTTTCTCTGGTATCTGCTCCTCTCTGAGCGCTCCGACCCTCTTTTCAGGGGTTTGACTTCCTTTTTTTGCTTTGATGGGGGTGAGATTCCCAACATTAGGGTCTTGATGTACGAATCTTTCCATTAATGTCCTTGGTTGTGGACCATTGGATTTTCTGGTGAGGTCTCCATCTTTGCTCCCGTTGATCGGCAGCGATGCTTGAGCCTCTCCGTCCAGCCTGCATGTCTCTTTTCCCTTTGCCTCTAGGATGAGCTGACGGTGCGCTCGCTCCACATCATGTGCCCCATCCATTGTGAGCTCTCACTTAGGTGCAGCCACCTGCAAGAAAGAGCGCCCATCTCTGAGGGCAGAGGAAGGGGAGGACTGGAGTTCTTTCGTCTCCGGTTCTGCTGGCTTGTTGAGGACGAACCTAATAATGTAAGAGTCTTCAAAAGAGAAGACCTTTGCAAATCTTAGCATGAGGGCGATGTCGGGGCTCCGGATAAGAATCCTAGTGGAGACTATCTCCGATCTCCGAATCGTCTTGTTGTCAATATCTTCTATGGTTCCAAAGTCGGAAATGATTTCTTGAAGAGCTTCCTTCTTCCAAAAGTGGAGGGGTACGTTGTGTATCCAGACCTAGAAAAGCTCCCCCTGCGGTAGCTCCACTCCGAACCTCGGCGACCAAGGGAAAAATTCCACTTTGAAGTGTTCGAAGTCTGCAATGCCTAATGCTGTCACCTCCCTCATTTTTTGCGGCGATGGGAACGACACAAGGAACTGCAAATGACACATTTTCTTTGCCACCCAGTCCCTATGCGCTGCCGATGGCCACTTGGCATTCAGGGCTTGCAAAATGTGGCTCTCCGATGGCCTTCCAGCTCTTACCTTTGCTATGGCACACCACTCCCGAAGCCACTTTTTCTCCTGTTTATGGTCGCGAGACTGTTGGCGAGTCTGATGAGAGTTGGATTATCTGGCGATCTGCCTCTTCTCACTGGCCGGTCGTCGTCGTTGTTGGATGTGGCGACATTCGTGCAGAAGTATGAAAGATGCCCCCACTTCATACACTTCAAGCACCTCACCTCCTTTATGCAATCTTGCCGGACATGACCCAACTCACCGCAATTAAAACAGGGTGTTGGTTTGCACTTTCTTTTTCTTTGATTCTTTCTGTTGTCTGTTTGTGATCTGGGGGAGATGCTGTGACTATTTTGTCCTTGTTCTTGTTTCTATTGACGGTCTTCCACTCCGACGTTTCCCCATCAGGGATAGGTGCCTCACTTCCTAAGATTTCATGGTTTGGACCCCCATCGTGGGCCCATCCAACCACGGATTTCATCGGAGCTGTGGTTTCCTCTTTCGATGGCGAAGGCTGTTGGTAGAGGGAGGTTGCGGGGGGTTGTTGTAGAACCCCGTATTTTCAAATATAATTTTAAATATTTGAAAATGAATTAAAATGATTTTCTGGAGATTTAATAAATATTTTCAAAAATATTTATCTTTTTACACGTGCAGAACACGTGCAAATAGTTTCTCGAGAAGTTTGAAAGTCAAGTTTTCTTTATGAAAAATCATTATTTAATATTTGGGATTGATTTATTATTTTTCCAGATTTTTCTGAAATTAATTGGATCTATTTGCAATTTTTGAGAAAAGAAGGATCTTTTTGCAAAATTGACATTTTTAGGGGTTAAAAATGCAAAATATATTTTCTGGACGTTTTGAACAGTACCGGTTGGGATTTAGGATCATATTTTACTTTTAAATCCTAATTTTAATGAATTTTAGATGAATTTCCATATATATATATATATATATATATATATATATATATATATATATAATTGTATTTTGAAGGGATTGTTTTGCAAAAGTATTTGGAAACCCTAAAACTTGATTTCCGGCCTATATAAAGAGAGTCGCAGCCGTCATTCGCTGCATAACTCAAGTTTTATTATTTTATATTTTTGGTGATTGAAGAGGAAAATTTGGATCTCGCAAAAAGAAAGGCTTTTTTCGTTGGATCTTTCAATTCTAAAGGTGAGTGATATTGTTTTGTTAGTTTTGTTTTGTTTTGTGATATGAACTTGGGTTTTGTTGATTGATTTATGTGAATGATTGTGTGTTGTTTTGTCTCGACATCTTTGTTTATTTAGTGTATCTTGTATGTGAAAGATGCAATAGTTGTTATTTATATTATGCATGTGAAATCTAGGAATGTTTAGTAGATCTTGGTTGACAAATTCTTTATTGCTTGAAAACATGTTAGGATTTGAGTATGGTTATAAGGAATTGGATAGTTGAATATCTGGATCTTGTGGTTACAAATCAGACCTGGGTTATGAGTTGTGAGAGAAATTTAGTATTAAGAAACCATAATGAAAGAATTTGGAATCGAGAACATGAGATCTGAGTTTTGAGATATTGGGTGATTGAGCACCGTATCCAATCTGAGATACTTTGAGATTTGTCATTTTTACCTGAATACGAATTAATTTCATAAGCAATGAATCCTTAGAAAACTTTAGTTTTGATTATTGTATCCAGACTTAAATCATGAAAACTGTAGGCCGACAGTCGACTGGTCTACTATTCAGTCGACTGGTACGAACCTACTGCTATGTCTTTAAATTATTGAAAATACGATCTGGACAGTCGACTGAACCCCTTTTACAGTCGACTGGTATGCTTAAGATTTATTCTGCAAGTTTAGTTTCTTTCCTGGATAGTCGACCTATGACTCCTTAAGTCGACTGTTAGTGCTTAGAATATGAGAATTATTGGAAATTGTCTCGGGTAAGTCGACTGATGGTTTCTTAAGTCGACTTATAGTACTTGTTATAATCTTGGATATTGGTTCTCGGGGCAGTCGACTTATCACAGTATGAGTCGACTGGTGTTGATGAGTTTTTCATAATCTTGAATGTCCTTTCAAGTTTGTTAGTGTTTGTAGATGGATATATTCTGCAGTATTGGGAGTCATTGAGCTCTGGGGTTGGGTATACTCTGCGGTGTTGGGAATCACTGTTAGTGGTTGATAACCGGGTATCCAATCTGCAGTGTTGTGAGTGACCGATAACCGGGTATCCGATTTATGGTATTGTTAGTGTTTGTAGATGGATATATTCTGCGGTATTGGGAGTCATTGAGCTCTGGGGTTGGGTATACTCTGCGGTGTTGGGAATCACTGTTAGTGGTTGATAACCGGGTATCCAATCTGCAGTGTTGTGAGTGACCGATAACCGGGTATCCGATCTATGGTATTGTTAGTGTTTGTAGATGGATATATTCTGCGGTATTGGGAGTCATTGAGCTCTAGGGTTGGGTATACTCTGCGGTGTTGGGAATCACTGTTAGTGGTTGATAACCGGGTATCCAATC
Organism: Hemerocallis citrina; assembly: GCA_017893485.1. Lineage (NCBI taxonomy): Eukaryota > Viridiplantae > Streptophyta > Magnoliopsida > Asparagales > Asphodelaceae > Hemerocallis > Hemerocallis citrina. The sequence goes on along the minus strand of CM030363.1, from coordinate 223,489,169 downwards.
TGCAGTGTTGTGAGTGACTGATAACCGGGTATCCGATCTATGGTATTGTTAGTGTTTGTAGATGGATATACTCTGCGGTATTGGGAGTCATTGAGCTCTGGGGTTGGGTATACTCTGCGGTATTGGGAGTCACTGTTAGTGATTGATAACCGGGTATCCAATCTGCGGTGTTGTGAGTGACTGATAACCGTGTATCCGATCTGTGGCATTGAGAATGACCGATAACCGAATATTGGCAGCGAACAGTCGACTGGTCCATTAAGCAGTCGACTGTACTGCACAGTTGAGCTGTAATTGTTTGAGAAGGATTTTTCTGACACTTAGTTAAGCTATACCCGATGTTTTCATGTTTTCCTGTCATTTCTTACTTCACAATACATGTTTAGTATATGTTTCCCTCGTTCAGTACATGTTGTTTAAGAAACCATGCTTATTGTTTAATTATGTTGTTTGTTTGTTTATATCACTCACACCATTTATGGCTGACCCCTTTAGTTTGGGGGTTAGGGTTCAACTCTAGCTTCATATGATGCAGGTTGTTGCTCAGATTAGTCTGGAGGTTGGATGTTTGAGTTAGCTTTGAAGAATATAAGTAATGTAATAGAGCCTTGTGTAATTTTGTAAAGAGAAGTGTTGTAAAAAAAATGTTTTAATTCAAGGTGTTTGTATTTCCGCTGCATTTGAAAAAGATTATTGTAATAAAAGTTTGGAATAAAATAATTTGTGTTTTTGGGCTATGTGTACTGTTACATTGAAGTTGATGCTGGGATTGTGCCACGTATTTTCTAAGTTATTATATTAGAAATTCGGGGCGCTACAGATTTGGTATCAGAGCATGCTTCAATAGTAATAATAGACATAGTATGAAAACCAACCTAGGTGTGGACACTAGAGAGTGAGTACCTAGGTGTGGACATTAGAGTGTGAGTATCACATAGAATTGGAACATGATGTTTGGTTTGAGGTTATGGTTTGGGGTATGGTGATAGTTTTGTCATAGGGTGTGGTTGTGAATGTGAATTGTGTGTGATGCTCTAACTTTTCCCTCATTTTGCAGTATTCAGAATGGTTTCACCGAGAGGCAGGAATGGTGGTAACAATGAGGATGGATCTGGTAGTTCTCGAGGAACGGGAATTGATCTTGAGGCTGAATTCGCCAAAGTGTATCAGACCCTGAATGCGCTGATGGCATTCAACTTGGCGCAGCAGCAGAATCAACAGCAGGCTCAGCAGCAGAATCAGCAGCCAAATCATGGAGTTGGACAGGGATTGGTTAACGCCGACCCTATCAAGCAGATTGAATCCTTTAAGAGGATGAGGCCGCCAGTCTTTGAGGGTCAAACTGATCCAACCGCAGCTGACGACTGGATCAGGAGGATGGAGACGATCTTCGAGGTATCGGAGACTCCGGCAGCCAGCAAGGTGAAGTTGGCTACGATGCAGCTGGAGAAGGACGCTGGTGTCTGGTGGGAATCACTGAAGAGGACTTTGGGAGATCAACCGATGACTTGGGAAGCTTTTCTGGAGGAGTTCATAGATCGCTTCTTTCCCCTAGATGTTCAGGAGAAGAAGGCGACTGAGTTTTTGAACCTTCAGCAAGGCAGCATGACCGTGCGGGAGTATGAGACCAAGTTTGCTCAGCTTTCGAGGTATGCACCAGAGTTGGTCGTGGACGAAGCGAAGAAGGCCAAGAAGTTTGAGCAGGGCTTGAGGCCAAACTTGAGGTCGAGAATGATTCCGTTGGGCATCAGAAGGTTCGACAAGCTGGTCAGGAGAGCAGCTATGACCGAGGAAGACATGGACCAGTCTCAGGAGAAGCAAGAGACCGGGAACAAGAAAAAGAGGCCAGCAGATGATCAGAATGGGAAGGAATTCCCAGTGAAGCAGGGCAAGTCCAGTGATCCAGTGCAGAAGGCATTGGCAACTCAGGAAGTAACTTGTTTTTACTGCAGGAAGGCAGGTCATTACAGGTCAGTGTGTCCGAAGTTGGCAAAGCAGACTTGTTTTCATTGTGGTCAAGAAGGGCACATTCGACCAAACTGTCCGCAGTTGAAGAAAGATGGGGCAGGGAAAGACAAGGATCTGAGGCAGGGGCGAGTGTTCGCATTGACTGAGGAGGATGCGGGCAACCCAGAAATGTGATCCGTGTGTGCAAGAATTTAGAAATTTATTCATTTGTATTAAGTAAAACTTTTATTTGGGGAATAATTGAAGATTGAGTATTTTCTTCATGTAACAAGATTTATTTGGATTAATGGAATAAAGACAAAGTTTTAATTTGATACTGTTATCTTGCATGCAATTGTGTCGCCCATTTATTGCTAGTCTTAAGTGTGGAGCTTAAGGTGTTTCCAAGCAAGGTCTTGAGGTGGTTATCCTTAGTCATGTCCTTTCTAAGGAGGGAGTGGCCACTGATTCTCGGAAGGATGAAGCAGAAGGTCAGAGTTAGATGCAGGAGTTCAGAGGTTGTTGCAGCGTGGCTTCCGATGGCAAGTTATCAGAGTTGCGCAGCGGAAGGTCGATTTTCTGAATTCTTTGCATGAGTGTGTTTCTTCTGTATGATGTATTTATTTTGTTGGAATGCATTCTTTGGTGTGACTGTATTTCCTAAAATTATGTTTCTACCCATGAGTTTTTATTCTTTGTTGGTGGGTTTGTTCGGACCCCATTAGCAGTAGTTCTGAGGACAGAACTCTTCTATGGAGGGAGTGATATAGAACCCCGTATTTTCAAATATTATTTTAAATATTTAAAAATGAATTAAAATGATTTTCTGGAGATTTAATAAATATTTTCTAAAAGATTTATCTTTTTACACGTGCAGAACACGTGCAAATAGTTTCTCGAGAAGTTTGAAAGTCAAGTTTTCTTTATGAAAAATCATTATTTAATATTTGGGATTGATTTATTATTTTTCCAGATTTTTCTGAAATTAATTGGATCTATTTGCAATTATTGAGAAAAGAAGGACCTTTTTGCAAAATTGATATTTTTAGGGGTTAAAAATGCAAAATATATTTTTTGGACGTTTTGAACAGTACCGGTTGGGATTAAGGATCATATTTTACTTTTAAATCCTAATTTTAATGAATTTTAGATGAATTTCCAAATATATATATATATATATATATATATATATATATATATATATATATATATATATATATATATATATATATATAATTGTATTTTGAAGGGATTGTTTTCCAAAAGTATTTGGAAACCCTAAAACTTGATTTCCGGCCTATATAAAGAGAGTCGCAGCCGTCATTCGCTGCATAACTCAAGTTTTATTATTTTATATTTTTGGTGATTGAAGAGGAAGATTTGGATCGCGCAAAAAGAAAGGCTTTTTCGTTGGATCTTTCAATTCTAAAGGTGAGTGATATTGTTTTGTTAGTTTTGTTTTGTTTTGTGATATGAACTTGGGTTTTGTTGATTGATTTATGTGAATGATTGTGTGTTGTTTTGTCTCGACATCTTTGTTTATTTAGTGTATCTTGTATGTGAAAGATGCAATAGTTGTTATTTATATTATGCATGTGAAATCTAGGAATGTTTAGTAGATCTTGGTTGACAAATTCTTTATTGCTTGAAAACATGTTAGGATTTGAGTATGGTTATAAGGAATTGGTGTAATACCCCAGATCTTGGCGAACAGTCGACTGGTGGGAGATCAGTCGACTGGTATGCGCGGGATTTGAGAACTTGAGATTGAGATTGAGAAATTTAGTCCCACATGGGAGGTTTGATATGATAATTTGAGTATAAATACTATTAGCCAATGATCAAGAGTCACCAATCTGGTTAACCACCTTTTGAGAGGCAGCCTGTGGTGGGCAGTTGTACTACATAGTATTTATAATTTGTCTGAGTATTGGGGCGGGGCGTTACAAATGGTATCAGAGCCGACTTTCGACACCGGGTGTAGTAGAGGGCCTACGATCTGCGGTGCTGAGAGTCATTGATCTCCGGTATCGGTGTTGAGTGTGGTATCCGATCTGCAGTGTTGAGAGTGACTGATCTCCGGGATAAGGGACTATACTACATCGGCTAGAAAGGGCGGTCCTACACTTGAGGTGTGCCCTGTACTCAGCGAGGACGCTGATCCCTAAGGGGGGGTGTATGTAATACCCCAGATCTCGGCGAACAGTCGACTGGTGGGAGATCAGTCGACTGGTATGCGCAGGATTTGAGAACTTGAGATTGAGATTGAGAAATTTAGTCCCACATGGGAGGTTTGATATGATAATTTGAGTATAAATACTATTAGCCAATGATCAAGAGTCACCAATCCGGTTAACCACCTTTTGAGAGGCAGCCTGTGGTAGGCAGTTGTACTACATAGTATTTACAATTTGTCTGAGTATTGGGGCGGGGCGTTACAATTGGATAGTTGAATATCTGGATCTTGTGGTTACAAATCAGACCTGGGTTATGAGTTGTGAGAGAAATTTAGTATTAAGAAACCCTAATGAAAGAATTTGGAATCGAGAACATGAGATCTGAGTTTTGAGATATTGGGTGATTGAGCACCGTATCCAATCTGAGATACTTGGAGATTTGTCATTTTTACCTGAATACGAATTAATTTCATAAGCAATGAATCCTTAGAAAACTTTAGTTTTGATTATTGTATCCAGACTTAAATCATGAAAACTGTAGGCAGACAGTCGACTGGTCTACTATTCAGTCGACTGGTACGAACCTACTGCTGTGTCTTTAAATTATTGAAAATACGATCTGGACAGTTGACTGAACCCCTTTTACAGTCGACTGGTATGCTTAAGATTTATTCTGCAAGTTTAGTTTCTTTCCTGGACAGTCGACCTATGACTCCTTAAGTCGACTGTTAGTGCTTAGAATATGAGAATTATTGGAAATTGTCTCGGGTAAGTCGACTGATGGTTTCTTAAGTCGACTTATAGCACTTGTTATAATCTTGGATATTGGTTCTCGGGGCAGTCGACTTATCACAGTATGAGTCGACTGGTGCTGATGAGTTTTTCATAATCTTGAATGTCCTTTCAAGTTTGTTAGTGTTTGTAGATGGATATATTCTGCGGTATTGGGAGTCATTGAGCTCTGGGGTTGGGTATACTCTGCGGTGTTGGGAATCACTGTTAGTGGTTGATAACCGGGTATCCATTCTGCAGTGTTGTGAGTGACCGATAACCGGGTATCCGATTTATGGTATTGTTAGTGTTTGTAGATGGATATATTCTGCGGTATTGGGAGTCATTGAGCTCTGGGGTTGGGTATACTCTGCGGTGTTGGGAATCACTGTTAGTGGTTGATAACCGGGTATCCAATCTGCAGTGTTGTGAGTGACCGATAACCGGGTATCCAATCTATGGTATTGTTAGTGTTTGTAGATGGATATATTCTGCGGTATTGGGAGTCATTGAGCTCTAGGGTTGGATATACTCTGCGGTGTTGGGAATCACTGTTAGTGGTTGATAACCGGGTATCCAATCTGCAGTGTTGTGAGTGACCGATAACCGGGTATCCGATCTATGGTATTGTTAGTGTTTGTAGATGGATATACTCTGTGGTATTGGGAGTCATTGAGCTCTGGGGTTGGGTATACTCTGCGGTATTGGGAGTCACTGTTAGTGATCGATAACCGGGTATCCAATCTGCGGTGTTGTGAGTGACTGATAACCGGGTATCCGATCTGTGGCATTGAGAATGACCGATAACCGAATATTGGCAGCGAACAGTCGACTGGTCCATTAAGCAGTCGACTGTACTGCACAGTTGAGCTGTAATTGTTTGAGAAGGATTTTTCTGACACTTAGTTAAGCTATACCCGATGTTTTCATGTTTTCCTGTCATTTCTTACTTCACAATACATGTTTAGTATATGTTTTCCTCGTTCAGTACATGTTGTTTAAGAAACCATGCTTATTGTTTAATTATGTTGTTTGTTTGTTTATATCACTCACACCATTTATGGCTGACCCCTTTAGTTTGGGGGTTAGGGTTCAACTCTAGCCTCATATGATGCAGGTTGTTGCTCAGATTAGTTTGGAGGTTGGATGTTTGAGTTAGCTTTGAAGAATATAAGTAATGTAATAGAGCCTTGTGTAATTTTGTAAAGAGAAGTGTTGTAAAAAAAATGTTTTAATTCAAGGTGTTTGTATTTTCGCTGCATTTGAAAAAGATTATTGTAATAAAAGTTTGGAATAAAATAATTTGTATTTTTGGGCTATGTGTACTGTTACATTGAAGTTGATGCTGGGATTGTGCCACGTATTTTCTAAGTTATTATATTAGAAATTCGGGGCGCTACAGTTGTGTTGCTGAACTGTAAGCTTGTGAAGGAGGGAAGGGGATGTTGTAGTTTGGTGTTTGGGTTGAGGGTGAGAACTGGATGTTGTAGTTTGGTGTTTGGTTGATATGTCACTTGATTGTGGGGGCTCCTGTGGTGGTGGGATGGTTGGTGGTGAACATAGAGTTGGTGGTGACGACCTTGGTCGTGGTATCGCAGCTCTTTGTTGATTCTTGATTTTGATGATCACAACACACTGCACATGTATCCCTGCTATACTTTATAATTGCAGGTGCTATACATTAATGGCTCACTACTATACAGCTGAACAAATGAACAAGCACAAAGGCTCCAGATAAAGACAATGGTTAAAGCTTCATTCAAGACTCAAGACTCAAGACAGGACTCAAGACTCAAGCCAAGACTCAAGACTCAAGCCAAAGTCTCAAGCTTAAAAGTGTCAATTATAGTCATGTCTTGTAAACAATGTAATCTTATTTTTGTTGAGTCTTAGTATGATGTAAAGCCTTGTCACACACATATACACTCACTATTTTACAATGTGTGGTTTTAAAACATCAAAAATAAGGTCAAAACAGTTTGAAATAATTTAACTGTTGAGTACCAGTCGACCGACGCTTCTATCAGTCGACTGTCAGTACAAAACTGTTTAAATTTATTCAAACTCTGACTAGTCGACTCATTATGGCAACCCAGTCGACTGTTCGAGTGCTTTTGACCGTTTTCTGTTTTGAATACACAGAACAATCAGAACAGAACACAGTAAACAACTAAGAGGTATTTCTCCCCCTTTGTCATCAACAAAAACAAAAATAACCAGTCTTTTGCAGAAATAAACACAGAAATAACTGTCTTATACATAAACTAACAAGTTCATCAATACATAGGAAATAAGGAAAAATTACATAAAATAAAATTAAAAATAATCATCAATCGTCTTCTTCCGAGTCTTCATCAGCAGCTTGAGATGGAGGGGGAAATTGAGAAGTAAAGAGGTTGGTTAGGTGGGTAATTTTGGAGTCAAGAGAGTCAAGCTGAGAATCAACAGAGATTGAATGTTCCATAAGATAATTGACACATTCATAAAGAGTAGATGGATCTTCATAACTAGCATAAGGATGAGATGAACTAGAAGATGCTGATGGTCTAGCAGAAGATGCTAGAGGAACTTGTGAGGGAGGAGGAGACCTAGGTGAAGTTCTAGGAGGAGGGTCAAGAAGCTTCATACGAGCTAAACTAGCACGATCGAAGCATTCATAGTGCTTAACGACATTGGTCTCGGAGTCGAGATCAATATCATAAGCCTGAAAGACCCTGGTAAGGAGACCTCCAAAGGGTAAGAAATGAGTATGATTTTGTTCAAGTTTGGAAAAGATGACACGACCCCAATTTATGACAATTTTACCAAAAATGGCATAAACAGCTTGTTGCAGTTCCATAGAATACTGATCATAACTTCCTCTTTTGGGAAGAATGTTATAAGCAAGTATTCTTGCAACCAATTTTGCAACAGGTGTTATATTCTTACTAGTCATTGGGGGTCCATGATTGGGCAAGAATATTTTAGATAAAACAGATAAATCATCCATGATAATGTCACCTAGATAGAGTCCCTCGTCATCAATACCCATTATGAGATTTATTCTCTCGAGTGTGAGAGTCATCTTAGTATTTTTGACTGAGGAACGGATCACAACATCTCCATCTTTCTTTTGAACAACTCTCATGTTCGTGTAAAAAAGATAGATAAGTTGGGGATAATAATCGGGTTGATTGGCTAAAGACAGATAGTCATAAAGACTACAGTTTTGGAAAAGGGAAACTAGGTTAAACCTATCTAGGTCACTAAAATTGACAAAACGACCTGGAAAAATAACAATGCTACACATAAGATACCATCGTTCTAATAGATCAGGACTTAAAAGATATTGGGAATAATCTTATGATGATGAACTAGCATCATGAGATCGTTTAGAACGTTTGGGTGCCATAAGAAAGGAGCAAAGGGAAGATTTTACCAAGAGGGAAGAGAAAGAACAACTAGGAATCAAGAAGCAACAGCACGACAGTCGACTTCTTCTTCTTCTCTGGACTTAGGGTTTCGAATTTGGGGGTAATGGTAAAAGGTAAAGAAGGAGGCTGGGAGAAGGGTTTTTAACTGCAGATAGATGGTTGTGATTGAAGGGGAAGAGATCAACGGCTGATGGAGAGAGTCACGGGTGAAAAGAAATGAACTTTCATCTCAAAAACTGTGTGATGAATCGTCGCTGAAGACAATTGAACTCGCGACAGTCAACTGATAGGGTAGAGCAATCGACTTAGTCGAGAAGAAAATTAATTTTTATATCTACTGATCAGTCGACTTGAATAAGGATCAGGCGACTGTTCAGAGAAAAAAATAAGTATATATAAAAATACAGTACTGTCGACTTAATCAAAACACAGTCGACTTAACAGATGAAATTTTCAACAAATATCAGTAAAATTACATATTCCTAGTTCTCTTCTTAAGGCAATAAAAGTATCTTCTTTAAGGGGTTTGGTAAAGATATCTGTTACTTGTTTATCAGTAGAGATAAAGTCTAAAGATATATCTCCTTTTAAAACATGATCACGTAGAAAATGATGTCGAATATCAATATGTTTCGTACGTGAATGTTGAATCGGATTTTTAGATAAATTAATTGCACTGGTATTATCACACATAATTGAAGGTTTTTCAAATGAAATACCATAATCTAATAAAGTTTGTTTCATCCACAAGATTTGTGCACATGACAAACTTGCAGCGATATATTCAGCTTCTGTAGTTGATAGACATACTGAATTTTGCTTTTTACTGCACCAAGAAACTAGTGAATGTCCCAAAAAGTGACATGTTCCACTAGTGCTCTTGCGATCAGTTTTACTACCAGCAAAATCAGCATCGCTATATGACAAAAGTTGAAAATTATCGGTGCGTGGATAAAATAAACCATAATCAGATGTGCCTTTAATGTATCTTAAAATTCGTTTCACAGCTTTTAAATGAGACTCTTTAGGACTAGACTGATATCTAGCACATAAACATACGCTGAACATAATATCTGGTCTACTTGAGGTAATATATAAGAGTGAACCAATCATACCCCTATAGAGTTTTTGATCAACACTCTTACCTAATATATCTTTGTCAAGGGTAGTAGTAGTAGCCATAGGTGTGGATTTACTACTTGTACTATCCATGTTAAACCGTTTGAGTAATTCCTTTGCATATTTTCCTTGATTAATAAATATGCCATTTGAGGACTGTTTAATTTGAAGTCCAAGGAAATAATTGAGTTCACCCATGTGACTCATCTCAAACTCGTTTTTCATGGTATTAGCAAACTCTTGACATAGATTATTATTAGTAGAACCAAAGATTATATCATCAACATATATTTGTATGACTAAGATATCATTCTTAACTCTCTTAATAAACAAGGTAGTGTCTACTTTACCTATCTCGAATCATGTTTCTAAAAGAAAAGTTTTCAGACGATCATACCAAGCACGAGGTGCTTGTTTAAGACCGTACAAAGCCTTTTTCAATTTATAAACATGATCTGGGAATTGTTCATGTTCAAAACCTGGTGGTTGTTTAACATAAACATTCTCTTTAATAAACCCATTAAGGAAAGCACTTTTAACATCCATTTGATAAAGTATAAAATTCATGAAACAAGCAAAAGATAATAAAATTCTAATTGATTCTAGTCTAGCAACAGGAGCATATGTTTCATCAAAATCTATACCTTCTTCTTGATTATACCCTTGAGCAACTAATCTAGCTTTGTTCCTTACAACTTGTCCTGATTCATCTAACTTATTTTTGAATACCCATTTGTACCAATAATAGTCTGATCAGGAGGTCGTGGAACTAAATCTCATACATCATTCCTTATAAATTGGTTTAATTCATCTTGCATGGCATTCATCCAAAATTCATTCTCACAAGCTTCTTGTATATTTTTCGGTTCAAAATCCGACAAGAATGCTGTATGAGAAATCATATTAATATGAGATCTTGTCTGAATACCATGGGAGATGTCACCAATTATTACAACAAAAGATTTTGGTAAAGTTGAAGATATCACAATAGGATCAGTCGACTTGACAGGTTCTTCAGTCAACTGCTTTTCTTCAGTCGACTGGGAGTCCTTATCAGTCGACTTATCAGCCAGACTAGTTTGTTCTAAAAATTTAATCATATTATTTAAAGGTGATGAATCAGTTTCATCATCTTTATTTAAATTTGATGAAGGCAGAGATTCATCGAATGTAACATGCATTGACTCTTCAATAGTCATTGTAGACTTATTGAAAATTCTATATGCTTTACTCCTATTTGAGTATCCTAAAAAGATACCCTCATTAGATCTAGGATCAAATTTATCTAGATTATCTTTAGTGTCCAGAATAAAACACTTACAACCAAATGTCTTAAAATAAGAGACTTTAGGAATTTTGTTAAAAAACAACTCATAACAAGTCTTCTTTAGTTTAGGTCTTATAAGAATCCTATTTAAAACATAACAAGCTGTAGCAACGGCTTCAGCCCAAAAGTACTTTGATAAATTGCTTTCAACGAGCATGGTACGTGCGCATTCTTGCAAAGTCCTATTTTTCCTTTCAACCACTCCATTTTGTGGTGAAGCTCTAGGAAATACAAATGAATGTGTTATACCATTCTTGTTGCAATATTCTGTAAATGTTTCATTCTCAAATTCTCCACCATGATCACTTCTAATAGTGACTATGGTTAGAGATCTTTGATTTTGAATACGTTTACAAAAATTTGCAAATTCATCAAAAGCATCATTCTTATGTTTTAAAAAGAATGTCCAGGTGAATCTTGAAAAATCATCTACTAAAACAAATACATATCTACTTTTATTTAAAGAAGCAACTCTAGTAGGGCCAAATAAATCCATATGAATTAATTCGAGCGGCCTACTAGTAGAAATTACTTCTTTTGTTTTAAAAGTGGATTTGATTTGTTTTCCCAGTTGACATGCATCACATAACTTATCATTTTTAAAGGATAGTTTTTGCAGTCCTTTAACTAGGTTATACTTAGATATTTTTGAGAGATTCTTCATATTCACATGTCCAAATCTTCTATGCCAAAGCCAAGAGTCATTGTTAGAAGCTATTAAACAAAAATCATTTGAAAACTCAATTGTATTCAGACACAATTCATAAATATTGTTTTTGCGAAAACCTTGAAAAATAATATTTTGCATAGTAGAGTCATAAATCAAACATGCATCTTTTTCAAATACTATTTTATATCCTTTATCACACAATTGACTTATACTTAACAAATTATGTTTTAATCCACTAACTAACAACACATTTTCTATAGTGGGGTTAGAATTTTTACCAACCATGCCGATACCTATGACTTTTCCTTTGTTGTTATCACCAAAGGTAACTGTTCCTCCATCGATGCTTTGAATGGTGGATAGAAGGTTGGCATGTCCGGTCATATGTTTTGAACAGCCCCTGTCAAGTATCCAGCGATCTTTCTTGGGTACCTATAAAATATTCACGGTAAATATGGCACTCTTTTTATTGGGTCCAAAACATATTAGTTTGGGGGAAACCAAACCCATAATGAGTTTGATTTTCCTCCATAAGCAGGAATATAATTAATAGAATTACACACATTTAATAAATATGAATTGATATACGCAATTCTATCATTCTGATTTAAGTTAACTGGAACCCATACAAATTTGTTCTGTCCAGTCGACTTTACAGTATCCTTCAGTCGACTTCTAGTGTGAGTCAGTCGACTGGATGATACTACAGGTCGACTTATCTGAGTTTTTGATCTTGTTGAATAAGATTCAATTCCTCTGGACAGACGACTGATGAATGGACTTAGTCGACTTAACCGAACGTCAGACTTGCTTTTATCACTAAAATTTACTACTTTAGGCTTTTCAAAAAATTCATATAATTTATGTGTAACACTAGAAATAGATTCTGATTTATTTCTACTAGTGTTTTTAGAAGAAGATTCCTTTATAGAAGAATTTTTGAAACCAAGACCATATTTTTGACTAGATTTTACTTGATGATGAAGGTCATCATTTAAATTCTCTTTGCCTTTGTTAAACTTAGACACGTTCTTGGATATCTCTTCATAACCCTTTTTTAGAGATTCAAGGTCAGTATCTAAGCTTGCAATGCGAGAATTTAAAGATTTCACTTCCTTATCAAGGTTAAGATTTTCTTGAGAAAGTGTTTGATTAACTTTCTCTAGATTCTTAACTCTAATCTTTTCCTTTTTCAACTCTTGAAAGATTTCATTAAAAGCATCAAGTAAATCTTCTGAATCAAAATCATTACTTACATGATCTTGTGAAGCCATAAAGCACATGTTTGCAACTTCAATGTTTTCATCAGTTTCTTCTTCTGAAGAAGAATCACTATCATCCTAAGTTGCTTGGTAAGCCTTCTTGTTCTTGGCAAACTTATTCTTTGTGTACTTGTCCTTCTTGAAGTTGGAAGTCTTTCCCTTATTCTTTGTATTTTCTAGGGGACAATCCTTCTTCATGTGACCTATTTTATTGCACCTGAAACAAGTAGGAGGATCATTAGAATCTCTAATTTTGGAATTGAACTTACCTTTCTTTAAGAATTTTTTGAATCTTCTAGTGAACATTGCTATCTCCTCTTCATCTTCTTCCTCATCGTCTGAATCTGTCATGGCTTTAAAAGCCAATGATTTCTTCTTTGCCTGTTGTGATTCTGCATCCTTCTTTCGCTCTTCAATTTGAACCTCGTACGCCATTAGATTTACCACAAAGTTCTCAAGAGAAAGTTGTGACAAATCATTTGCTTCTTCTATTGCCGTGGTCTTCTTTTCCCATTCAGGAGTGAGTGCACGAAGAACTTTTCTAACCATCTTTGCTTGAGTGTATGTCTTTCCAAGTGCCACAAGTGAATTTGTAATATCAGTAAATCTGGTGATCATCTCGGACACAGTTTCATTTTCCTTCATGCGGAACATCTCAAACCTGTGAACAAGAACAGAGATTTTAGATTCTTTCACTTTATTTGTTCCTTCATGAGTTACCTCGAGTGTATGCCAGATTTGATGTGCGGTTGTAGCATTTGATACACGGTTGAACTCCTCCTTTGTGAGAGCACAAAATAATGCATTCATTGCTTTTGCATTATTCATAGTTTGGTTCTTCTGATCATCATTCCATTGTGCATATGGAATAGTAGGGGCAGTGAATTCCGTCTCCGTCATGTGCCATATTTCATAGTTGATTGATTGGAGGTAGATCCTCATTCTGCACTTCCAATAATTGTAGTTTGTTCCATCGAAGAGCGGTGGCCTTTGTGTAGATTGGCCTTCATGGTACTGATTAGCATTTGAAGTAGTTGCCATAGCCTTTAACCTTGCTCTGATACCAAGTGTTGGATCCTGTAGGCGAAGCAACAAACACTAGAGGGGGGTGAATAGTGTTAATTAAAATAAACTGTGGAATAAAGAATTTTTCTTCGGTGCAGTCGACTTAGGAGTGAACCAGTCGACTGAGATGACCAAATAAAAGAAAGTACAAACAACTCTGTACAGTCGACTTAAAGTTGAGACAGGCGACTGAAGACACAGTTAATATTCAACTTATACGAGACTGACCAGTCGACTGATAATGTGCTGAGTTGACTATCCAGACAAGTTTCACAGAACTTAAACAAAAAATAAGTAAATGCAAGTTCAAGAGAAACAATCACAGAGTACACACGATATATCCTGGTTCGGTCCTTCCGACCTACATCCAGTCCCCAAGCAACCCACTTGAGATTCCACTATTCTTGAAAAACAAGTTTACAAGAATACCCTACGGTGTTCAGACAACAACCTTGTCTAACCCGTAGTCCTTTCTCTCAACCAGAGAAAGCAGACCCACTCTACCACCAAGAGTGAAACGACCGACTCTACAACCTAGAGTCTAACTCTCTAACCGAGAGCAAAAAGAACAATAAAAATTTACAGTCAACCTATAGCCTTGTTGGTGTTATGTGATGTAGAACGTGGCTAAAAAGAGGTCGACTTCTATACCCAGTCCAGAACGAAATCCGATGTTATACTGGACTGAGTGTAGAGAACCAGAGATTTAGAACTTGAAAGCTTTTTCTCTCAAACACTTAGAAACTCTCAAGAGTGCTCGGGATTGTTTAAAAATGTTGTTAGATCTTTTTCAGTGAGTTCTGAACTCTATTTATAGAGTTAGAACTCCTGTACGTTGGGAGACAGTTATTCCAACTGTCAACCAACGGATCTAAGAGCTTTTAAATTTGAAAATCGATTTTTGAAAACAGAAAACGGTCAAAAGCACTCGAACAGTCGACTGGGTTGCCATAATGAGTCGACTGGTCAGAGTTTGAATAAATTTAAACAGTTTTGTACTGCCAGTCGACTGATAGAAGCATCGGTCGACTGGTACTCAACAGTTAAATTATTTCAAACTGTTTTGACCTTATTTTTGATGTTTTAAAAACACACATTGTAAAATAGTGAGTGTATGTGTGTGTGACAAGGCTTTACATCATACTAAGACTCAACAAAAATAAGATTACATTATTTACAAGACATGACTATAATTGACACTTTTAAGCTTGAGACTTTGGCTTGAGTCTTGAGTCTTGGCTTGAGTCTTGAGTCCTGTCTTGAGTCTTGAGTCTTGAATGAAGCTTTAACCATTGTCTTTATCTGGAGCCTTTGTGCTTGTTCATTTGTCCAGCTGAATAGTCTTTTGTGTGTACAACCTGCAATTTAGCTGTATAGCATAGACACATGTTGCAGTGTGTTGTGATCATCAAAATCAAGAATTAACACATGACGCATCATGCAGGCATCCTGTGGACAATTCACCTCTGCCATGAACCATGGCACCACCCATAGTCACCAAACACCCCACAAGCATCGCCACCGGTACGATATCCTGGAGTAGTATCCACGCCATAATATGACGCATCATGAGGACATCCTGTGAACACTGTCTCACCGCAGATCCACTGGCCCTTATACTTATGTTTTTCTCTTACTTTCATCACATCTCCACTATGTGTCTAATCCTTAGATAGTTGACTCATGAATAAAAATCAATACCCTAGAATTAGTGTTACCTCTACATCGGTCTTAAATATCAATCTTTAACCATGACCCAAACTTGGTCTTTATTTGTTACATTTCTCTTTTCAAAACTTTCATTCTTGCCGACATGAGAACTTAGCTAAAATTCTAGTCTTAATTCTCATTTCATGCTCATCAAAATGAGATTATACATATTCACAACATTTCACATTTCATCATGTTTCTTTTCAATTTATTTTCCATGTACAACTTGCATAATCTTAAACAATCTTGTATTAAATTTTTACTCACTAATTCATATGTCAAACTCTCATTTTGAACTCTTCACAATTTTCTCTATGTTCAACAAATTATTTTCATCTTCAATTACAAAAAGAATCATATCCAAAAAAAATTTAAATTCTTATTCTCCAAAATTTACTTCCAATTCCCATTATAAAAACTCAAATATTCAGGAAATAACTTGTATGAAGCCAAGGTTTTTTTTTTTTGAAATTTTCTAATAATTTTTATCAAATTTTAAAACACTTAAAACTCAAAAAATATATAATAATATACTAAAAAAAATCAACTTTTTCTAAACGTGGCCGAAGCCGAAATCGAACCCACACACAACAGGCCCTGCCTAGCTACAGTAACCGCACTAAGGTGCAGCCAAAAACCAGTGTGGCCATAGTGGCCAACTGTTAAGTGTATAACTTAAATTATATTTATGTTCTGGGTTCTAGTATTTGAGTTAAAACTAATTTCCAAAAAATAAAGTCTCTGGAGAGACTCGAACCCAAGCACACAGTGCCCCACCGTTGCTACAGTAACGCTCTAAAGGCGCACCCGAAGACCAGTAAGGCCACAGTGAACATTGATGTGAGATGAGTTGAGTTATTTTTAACTCGACTCTCTGTTTGTTATTAATATTTCCTATTTCAAAAACTCTTAAGCTCTTTCCTGCTCTAATTTATTTCATGAAAATTTTCAGATTACTAATCTTATAGATTTGCAACATAACGGTATTTTAAAATTATTATTTTGACATGAAAACATGAATTTTTCTTTCTAATTTGTGTTCTATGTCTACAATTTCGACATTTAAAAACAACCATGATTTGCACCAAATTTAGCACCACAATTATCACATAAGTTTGTTTTCTTGTTTTCTTTTATTTCTACAATATTTCTAGAATATAATCTCATTTATCATACTAGTGTCACAATAATTAATTACAGCATATAACCAATGTTTCAATTTACCCACTAGCCATTTACCAACATATAATCTACATCTATCATGGTTCAAAATTCACATTTTCATAGCAACATGATAATTCTAATATAATAATGATAATTTATAACAACTATTAATCAATTCATCGAGCATTCACTTCATTTCTAACTAGTCTCTTTTTAAACAAACACATGGTCAATTTAACTAGTTTTTCTTAGCAAATTCATCAGTTTAATCCCTAGTATGATATCTACATTAGAAGCTTGAGAAATCACCCACCTTTTTGAAGAAAAACAATTAGAAAGCTCCAAGAAATCTTCTTGAACACACGAACGGTTCCTTCTCCTCCTAGATTGTGCCACCAAATGCAGCTTCTCCTCCTAGCTTGATGGAACCCGAGCACTTCCTCTCCTTGATGTATGGCTGGCCTCCTCTATGCAAGAACACACCAACACACACCTCAATCTTTTTACTCACAACTTATTCTTAATCTTTTTCTCACAACTAGTTATTCTTTTCTTTCTTTTTCACTTGTAGTTTTTCTAGTGCATTTCATGAAGAGAATGAGGGGGTATTTATACTTTTTTCAAAGTAAAATGGAGGGTGTAGATTAGTTTTGATGAAAGTAGATTAGGATCTAGGATGTATTAGGGAGTTAGAATAACTACCCATGAACAAAACCACCTCTCCACTACTCCATCTCTCCCACTCTCCCATGCTTGAATCCGGCCACCCCCTCTCCATGTGCTTGGCACGTGCAAGTGCAATGCACATGTCACACAAAGCACCCCTAGTTACTAGCTGTACATGTATTTGTTAATTAATTGTTACAAAAACAAGTCTGTCCTACAAGTTGTCTCATTTAAATGAGAAAAACACTAGTGGGCTCAAATTAGTGGGCTTTAGAATCCATGGGCTTATTAATTAAAATAATTAAGTTAATCAGTGTGGGCTAGGTTTAGACAATTAGGCCTAGAGTTTAAATAGGCTTTTGAATTAAAAGAAAAAGAATTAAAATACTTTGTTCATGGTATAAAAATAAATAATTTTTAAGAGAAGATGTACATAAATTCTTATGTGCAAGACACGTAAAATCAAACAAACTCTTATTTAATTATTATTGAAAATTCAGGATGTTACAGGAAGGATGCCAGGAAGTCTATGTTTAGTTTTGTGTTTATTCTTGGAGGTGAAGCAATGTTTTGGATAAGTATGAAACAGAAGAACTATATTACAGATTGTGCAATTGAAGCAAAGTATGTGGCAGCTTCTGAAGCATCCAAGAAGGCAGTATGGATGAGATTTTCTTTTTACAAGATCTTGGTGTAGTTCCTATGGCCAAGTCACCCCTCAAGACTTATTTGTGATAACACTGGGGCTATTACGCAAGCTAAGGACCATAGAAATCATAAGGAGTGGAGGCCCATTGAGAGAAAATATTATGTCATTTGTCAGTTTGATGAAGATGAGAAGAATAACTAGGTTAAGATAGTGATGGTAGAAAACGTAGTTGATCCCTTCACGAAGCCCCTAACAGTGAAGACCTTCACGTCTCATGTTGATGGGATTTGAGTTAGGAGTATGATGCAAGATTTAATATAGGGCCGCCAGTGGGACAATGTTAGAATTTATGAGCCATTGATAGAAAATCTGAATGGATATCAATCATATCAGATTTATTTATGGTTTTATGGAAATTATAATAACACATTCATTCTTTTTGTTTATAATATATGCATTTGTGTATATGTTGTGTAGTCAGTTGTTCATATTGTATGTGACTTATATGTGTGATGGGTATCACATATGGTAGACATGAGTTGCAAGTTCTTTGTAATCGAAAAGTTGGTTCATAGTTTGATGATAGCGATAAATCATCTGAAACCCACATCATCATTCCACCGGTTGTCGATAGAATCAGCAATGGCGGTGGTGGAGGCCGGAGTTGAAGTGAAGCTACCAAGAAGCATGTTTCATCAGCATTCCACCGGTTGTCGACGAAATCAACAATGGCGGTGGTGGATGCCAGAGTTAAAGTGAAGCTGCCAAGACGAATGTTTTCAACAATGTATTTCTCAGTGAGTCGCATATATATTTTCAGTGTAAAATAGAGTTCTGGGACATATTCACCTTTTAGTTAAGCAGGTGTTGGCATGGGAATAGGAGGTGGAGGGCAAAGTGTCATGTCCATATAAGGATGACTAGGAGGAAGCCAAAGAATGAGATGGGCATATCACCGTCCATTCAGGAAATGGTTTTAAATTTAAAAGTACAAAGGAGACATAGTCATACTAGGGCAACATATTTAAACCTAGGTTAAGATAATAATTAGGGCTAAATGTTTGTGTATAATTTATAGAGAAAGGCATTGTTGCTGGTTATTTTGGTGTAGGAGCAAACAGATATTGAGTTCATATTTGAAGGAAACTACTAAAGATCTGACATTTGAGATTGGATCTGGATCGTTGGTTGAACACCGTGATCTGAATCTGATGGTTGCTGACGCTGTCGATGGACCTGCAAAAAGCCTGAAACACCGGGGATGGCCACAGCGACAGACCCTCCGACGCTCAAGTCAAAACCAGAGAGAGAAAGAGAGTTTGAGAGAGAAATTGCACATTATCTTCTGACTTGGGAGGGGGATGGTATTTATAGGCCTGAGAAATAGTCTAAGAGATCGATCTGGATCCATTAGATCGATATGAATTCCTTATCTCCTGTTTGAATCTACCCCTCAAGAGATAGGCTCTCTTGTTTGGAGATAAGATATTTGACCAACAGCCTTCATGGGTTGAGTCTCTCTTAGTGGGTCTAATCTGTCACTTTTCATGGGCTTGAAGTGGCCCATATCTGGTAGATGATCCTGGAGAAGGCATGGACCTGTTAAAGAGACCCGTTATGACTAATCTTCCTGTAGAAGTTTTAGGTACTGCGCTAGGATCATTCAATGCTGATTTGCTGCAATTTTCACCATTAAATAAGCCCCCCGCTCCGGTGAGGCAATTTTTTTGGCTTTCAAGTAGTAGTTCGCCTAATTTTTGAATTTCTGGAATACAATCTTAGCATTCAAGGTGTATTGGAGAGACTTGGAACTGATCAGAAACTTCTGAAGGCGGCAAATATTTTCCTTAATTTTTCGAATTTTTTTCAATTTTTTGCAAAATGTTCTGGATTTTTAAATAATTTCCCCCAATTTAAAATCACTTTTTCGAATTCTTTAATTAATAAACCCAAATTTAAATTATTTTTTCAAAAAATTTAATTAATTTTACGAATTTAATAATTATTTTTTGATTTTTTAATTGATTTTTGAATTACGCTTTTTGACGCGATCTGCAGCATCGATCACATGCTGGCTCGCCCGTTGATGGGGTTGAGTGGTTGTGAGGACATCGCGGTGATGAGGGAGACGTGGCCCAATAGCGGTACTTTGATCACGTGCTTGTGTGTGTTTCAAAGTGATCGGATGGCAGGGAAAGAGGCGATGTGGTTGCCTCTCGCGCGCCTTTAGCGAAGATCCAACGGCTAGCGAAACAAGTCAACTGCTACCTAGCTCGCCCAAAAATTTGGTCGAGCTATGGTCATTTTTCTTGGATTTTTGGACTTCATCGACCTATATCTTGGATGAGCTATGAGCTTTGGATGAGTATGAGCTATGAGCAAGGCACGGATGTTTACTGAGTTGCCGTTATCTACAAGGATGTGTCATACCTCTTGATTCTCCATGCATAGATTAATAACCAGTGCATCGCAATGAGGTGTTTTGATGCCCTCAAGGTCTTTCTCGGAGAATGATACAAAGAGGCCTAAACTCTTTGCAGGCGGAGCATTGTGTACTGAATTAACTTCGGGAGGAGTTGGAATCTCCCCCCATTGGACCTCCGTGAATAGTGTGGAGAATGGTCATATGTTCTGAGTCTTGCGATTCGAATGACCTCTCTTGATGCTTATTAGCCCCCCGTGCTGGAGGGGTTTCAACGTTGTTATCTTTCTAAACGAATTTGGAGAGATAACCCATACGAATCAAACCTTCAAGTTCTTCTTTAAGGACTCGACAGTCGTCGGTAGTGTGTCCATGGTCTTTGTGAAATGCACACCACTTGTTTCTATCTCTTCTTTTGATGGTCGTTGTTATCTTGGGAGGAGGGCGGACTATCCCATCCTTTTCAACTGCCATGAGGATGGCAAACACACTTGCATTCAGGAGAGTGAACTTGTCGAAGCGAGGTGTTGGAAGAGGACGGCGTTGACCTGTGCCGTCTTTTTGGAATTTTTGGGTGCTTTCTCGCTTGCATTTTTTCGTTTGTTCTCGGAAGGTAACTCTTTCTTGCCTTGTGGATTGAGAGCTTCCTCGACTATGATGTATTTGTCACTCCTTTCAAGGAGCTCAGTGAAATCTTTAGGATGCTTCTTTGCGGGGGAAGCTTTTAGTTCTTTATAAGCAACGTTGTGGTGGAAAGCTGCAGCCGCCACTGATGAGTCCAAGGAAGAGATCGACCTTGCTTCGGTTGTGAAGTGTTTGACGAAGTCTTTAAGCAATTTCCCTTCCTTTTGCTTCAGCTCCAACAGGAAGGCAATTGTTTTTTCAGTCTTACGGCTGGTAACGAAGTGCACTATGAAGTCATCGAGCTGGTCGAAGGAGAATACTGATTGTGGAGTGATGCGGGAGTACCATTTCCTTGCAGATCCTTACAAAGTTGCAGGGAATGTTCGATACATGAGCGCATCTGTGATGTTGTAGACCATCATGAGGGTCTTGAAACTCTCGATATGGTCAGTCGGTTTTGATTCCCCATCGTATGATTTGAATTGAGGAGCTTTGAAGTCCTTTGGGATGGGTGCATTGAGGATGATTTTGCTAAAAGGAGGTCGACAGGGGCGGTAAACCTTACTGGAGTGGTTTCCCTCATTCTTCATTTATTCTAGAAAATCTTCTACCTCTCAGATACGGTGAAGGACTTGGTCGTCCTTCCCCTTGGATCCAGTTGAGTCGTCAGATTCTTCTTTGGAGGGCTGGCCCTGGTCTTGACTACCTTGGATAGCTCGGAGGATATCAAGCTTGAACTTTTTCAATTCGGCCATAGTGACTGAGGCATCTTTTCTCTTTGTATCGCTCAAGAAGCTTTCGACTCTCATGAGTCGAGCTTCTTTCTACATTATGCCCCCTATCAGAGAAGGAATGCCTTTATCTATGTCTTTGAAGAGAGTTGCTTCTCTGGTTTACTTGACGTTCTGAGTGGGAGGCCTCAGTTCGGGCGCGCCTCTCATCCAAGCAGATTTTTACATCAGTGCCTTGTTGCCTGTCGGAGATCTCTAGATCTCCGGGGGCCTTGCGAGGCCATTGAATCGGTTGAAGCATTATGGACTGAGATACGGTCGTGCAGAGGGTGTTGTTCATGACGGCTTTGTCAGGAGCCCCCCGGTGCCTCTTCATTGACAGCAACTTGACTAAGCTATCGGGGCTACTGATGAGGAGAAATCGGATCTTCACAGGAGGAACTGGTTAACAAAGAGAGTTGGTGCGACGGCTTGAGGCCGCCGCTCTGCATCTTAGTCTTGGTGGCATGGCGGTAAGTCAAATTTTTGTAGTTTCCCACAGACGACGCCAATCTGTTGTTGCTTATTTTGGTGTAGAAGCAAACAAATAATAAGTTTATATTTGAAGGAAACTAGTAAAGATATGATCTTTGATCGTTGCCGTAAAAAATGGTTAGAGCTTCTGAGATTGGATCTGGATCGTTGGTTGAACACCGTGATCTGAATCTGACAGTTGCTGACGCGGCCGATGGACCTGCAAAAAGTCTGAAACACCGAGGATGGCCCCATCGACAGACCCTCCAACGCTCAAGTCAGAACCAGAGAGAGAAAGAGAGTTTGAGAAAGAAATTGCCCATTACCTTCTGACTGAGGAGGGGGAGGGTATTCATAGGCTTGAGAAACAGTTTAAGAGATCGATATGGATCCATTAGATTGATATGAAATCCTTATCTCCTGTTTGAATTTACACATCAAGAGATAAGTCAGGGCCGGCCCTACCCTAGACGCGGGTAAGGCGGCCGCCTTGGGCCCCCGGAGATTTCGCGATTTTAGGGACCCCCAAATTTGAACTTTCCTTGTAAATATAGGTACGTATTTTGCACGTAAAAAAATATGTATGTTATTAGGGAACCCCATTTCGGAAGTTCGCCTAGGGCCTCCGGGAACTCAAGGTCGGCCCTGGATAAGTTCTCTTGTTTGGGGATAAGAGATTTGACTAGAGGTTGGGTCTCTCTTAGTGAGCCTAATATGTCACTTTTCATGAGCTTGAAAGCTGCTCATATCATGTAGAGGAGTCTAAAGAAGGTTCGGACCTGTTAAAGAGACTCGTTATGATTAATCTGCTTGTAGAAGCTTTATAATCTGTGCTAAGATTGTACGGCCCCGATTTACTGCAATTTCCACCATTATCAGGCATAAACTCCTTACCTACTTCCTGTTAAGAGACTGATAAAATCAGATATTAAGTTGGAGTTGAGGTCTGGGAGATATTATAAGGAGAGAGTTGCATTTGGAATCACTGAGAATAGGGATGGCAACTGGGCCAGGTCAACCGGCGACCCACCCGCGACCCGACCCGCGAACCCGGCCCGTTTAAGGAGTTGGAGGGTTCGGGTCGAACCCGGTGAATAGTACCGGGTCGACCCGAGTCGCAAATAACGCGAATTCAACCCGCGAAACCCGACCCGCGAACCCGTTAAGAAAGCGAATTGAACCCGTCAACCCGCGGGTCGACCCGCGGGTTACGACCCGTTGGACCCGTACGGGTCGAACGTTCGACCCGTTACGGGTCGACCGTTGACCCACAGGTCGAACGGTCCGTAACCAGCCGCTGGCTCTGGACAGAGCCGTTACTAACGGCTCTTTAGCCGTTTTTTTGGCTTTTTTTGTTTTTTTTATTTTTTCCCACATTTTGAGCCTATAAATACCCCCAAAAATCTCATAAAAATTCACACCTTACTCTCTTACTCTCTCTACTATTATACACCATTTCTAAAGAATTTTTCAACAATTGTAGTATTCATCAAACAAGTCTACAACAAGGCATATACACGATCAAATTTCGGTCGTATCGGAATCAAAATTGAACGTCTTCAACTCTCTTCAACCCTTGTCAAATCTACTTCAAGCTCTCCTCAACTCTTCAATTGCGGAATCGGCAAAAGCGCTTCTTTCTAGTTCTATTCTATTTTTATTTTCACGGTTTTTTTTATATACGCATATTCCACGGTGAACGGTATCAAAATTTCATACCTCTCTCGTTATATTTTTTTTTGCGTTGTAGTTAAAATTATTGTTCTTTTTTTGAACTTCTCTATCTCACCCCTCTTGTTTTTTAGATTTTTTTGGTATAATTCACCGTTCCTACATTGTATATTTTTTTTTACATGCTTTAGCACATTACTACATTATGTCTAGATCACGCGGTAGCAGTTGTAGCGGGCAAGATTCCTCCTCCTCTTCCCGTAGGCCACCAATTGTCCCAACTAGTGAGCCCGCCCAAGAATACCATGATCCTCCTATGGAACAACAATGGGGTACACACGACGAGGTTGTAGGTGACATACAATTGGAAGAAGAAGAACAACAACAACCAACCGAAACCACATAACCCCGTAGTAGTAGGAAAAGTAGAGGAGAAACTAGTGATTGGCATAAGTTTTACGATAATATCCCGAACGAACATACTTCGGGTATATGTTTGAAAGTTTGTAAAACATGTGGTAAAACATACAAATTCAAGAGGGGTGACGGCACCGGTACAATTAGTAGGCACATCCAACATAACCATAAAGACCTTCTTGCTGAACTACAAGGCCAAAAAAAAATCAACCCTAGGACCAGTCTAGTTGATAGCCATCCTTATGATTCCGATCTTGTTCGTCGGGAAATGGCCCGATTAGTTATTAAGGAAGAGTTACCATTTTCCTATCCCGAGAGTAGGGACTTCGAAAATTTTAATCAAACGACCTTAAACCTTCATTTTCGAAGAATTCTGAGAAATACTTGCAAATCGGATTGTTTTAAAATATACATCGAAATGAAGGACGCTTTGATTGCAACTTTATGGAGTTTAACTTGTAGGGTTAGTTTAACTTCGGATTATTGGACGGGTGTCAACAATATTCCAACGATGAGAATAACCTGTCATTAGATCGACAATGATTGGATTCTTCAAAAAAGAATCATATCACTTGCGGCGTTGCCGTATCCCCATAGTGGCTCTGAAATAGCAAATCGTATTATAGTAATTTGTGATGTTTTCTATATTCGCGATAAAATTATGTGTATTAGTTTTGATAATGCATCTAACAACAATGTAGCAATTACTACTTTAAAATCCGTATTAAATCCTCCATCTGACAATATTTTTCATGTTATGTCATATTATAAATTTATGTGTTCAGGATGCATTAAAAATAGCCGATCTATATATAGTTAAAATTAGAAATTGTGTACATTTCATTGCATTAAGTCCAAGCATTTTACAAGAATGGAAAGCTTGGTGTAGGGTTAGAAATGTTCCTTTTAGAAGATTTTCAAAGGATATTAGACACCGATGAAATTCTACTTTTGATTTACTAAATGTTGTTACCGAATATAAAGCAGTTGTAAATAATTTTTGTATAGCAAAAAATATGCACAATTTTGAAATGACTCCCCCCGATTGGTTTTTTGCCGAATCTTTGTTCAAATTTTTAGAACCTTTTAAAACTGCAACTTTAAAATTTTTAAAAACATATGAATCTACTTCTAGTAGCATTTTTATTGAATTATTTAGCATGATGCAAATATTTAACGAAATGTTAAATGATACTTTTGTTGGTGAGATTGTAAAACCTGCATTCAAAAAAATTTTGAAGTATTATTTTCCTCCTCCTATGTTGATTTGTGTTGCTACCATTATGGATCCTCGTATCAAATTAGAAGATATGAAGAGTTTGATTGAAATATTTTTTGCATTACTTGGGAAAAATGTAGAATTAGTAGAAGATTGCGATACTTTTTTAGTTCAGTTTGAATCTACGTTAAATAACTTGTATGATTATTATGATAGACGTTTTGCTTCTAGTAGTTCAACTTCTGTAGTTAGTTCTTCTTCTGGTACTTCTAAAGATAAGGGTAAAAGTAGATTTGGTGATAGAACATTTAATTTACTTGAACAAATTCAATCAAAAAAATCTAGGACTAATCAACCAAATGAATTAAATTGGTATAACCAACAAGATTCTGAGCCTTCTACTTCTCCACTAGATATTTTACAATGGTGGAAAGACCATGAACACACTTTTAGTATTCTGTCAATTATGGCTAAAGATTTACTAATTCCTCCTGTCTCTACACTTGCTTCTGAGAGTGCATTTTCTTCAAGTGGTAGGGTTCTAACTGATTACAGGAATCGCATGAAGCCCGACACATTAGAGATGCTCGTTTGCACAGACTGGCTGAAGGCTGAAGATAGGACACAAGGGAAAGCACTATCAACGTCCACAAATGGGAGCAACTCGCCGGAAGAACAACAACAACAACAACAACAACAATAGCTTTGCTTGTTATATTAAATTATAAAAATTGTAGTCAATTAAAATTGTATATAAGAAATATGTTATTCAATTATTGTATAAAACTTATTTGTGAATTGAATTCTTCATTTCATTAGAAATTGTGAAAATTGTATAACTTAAATTCATATGAATAATATTTCAAAATTTGTTGCCAATTTCACTCTTTCAATCTTATTATTATTATTATGATTTTTAATGTTTATTAGTATTATTACTTACTTAGTATTATTATTATTATTATTTTAAGCTACAAAAAAATTTTAAAAAAATAAAATAAAATAAAATAAAATTCTAACCCTATATAAACGGGCCAACCTGCAGGTCGACCCGGCCCAATCCGGGTTGAACCCTAAAGGGTTCACGGGTTGGGCGGGCCACCCAAACCAAGTTTGAGCCCGGCCCGGCCCGGCCCGGATAAGTGGGCAAACCGGCCCGAGCCCGTCCACTATACGTGCCAACCCGTACGGGTTGGGCCCGGCCCGGCCCGGCCCGGCCCACTCGACCCGTTCGCCATCCCTAACTGAGAAATGTCACTTCCATGCACTGAAATTATCTGACTCAATCAATAGACATCAATAGCATCAAGGACTTCAGCCAACAACTAATATACAGAGTACAATTACAGGAGTTCAGCACAAAATAACACAAGTAAATAAGTTGCAGCTCCCAATGAACAATATACAAGCTAAAGCCATACTGAAATCACAGAAGCAGCAGCAATAGCAGCAATTGATCACAGCATCCCCTCAAATTTGAGTAGCTAAGCTGCGTTAGGTACACCATTCTCGGCTGGAGACTGCCCTAGCTCCCTAAGAAGTGATTGTATCTTGTACAACAGCAAAATGTTGACCCGCTTTTGATGTCGACAAAACACTCCAATTTTATTCTAAGGATAGACGTGTTTGAGGAAAAGTGATATCGCAAGGAATCGAAGACAAAAAAACCATTTAGCATCCACAAATACAAGTATCATTGTATCAAACTATCGAGCATCAAACTTAAAAGTCGTGAATCCACCAGTAAAAGAAAACCACTCATTGGCAGAGTCCTTAGCTTTATATGCTCAATAAATAAATTAAACAGGTCCGAAAGTTTTATAAGAGAGAGAGAGAGAGAGAGAGAGAGATAACAGGTTGAAAGTCGTAATGCCCAAGAAATTGTTAAAAGAGTCAGCCGGAGAAATTCTCTTCGATCAAGGTAAGAGAATTCGGAAGAGCATATGTACGAATTCAAAACTGTGATAAATACTAAATAAGATTAAAATACAAGAATGAAGAACAAAGCAAAGGATCTTCAGGTTAGAACAAGCTACTTTCGGTTGAGACTGAAAAAAATATATCCCACCGACCAACCAACAAACCGCTACTTTCGGTTGAGACTGAAAAAAATATATCCCACCGACCAACCAACAAACCACGACGAACAAACCACAACGATAGAACAGATTGTTTACCCATACTACCAGAATTTGTAAATAAGTCAGCTAATTGTATCATTCAAAACTGGCCTAATCAGAACCAAACATCAGAACACAGCAAAACACAACAAAACAGTGAATCCATGGCTAATCCTTAGCATTCACAACAAAAATAAGATGATTTCCCATAATATCCAAAACATAATGGAAAAGGGCACGAGTAAAAGTTCCACAAGCTTAACCGTAAAGACTGTCGCCTCAAAAGTACTACAAAACACAGTTCTATGATGCAGTACTATTGTTAACAGATGCAGAACTTCAAGCTTTCACTTCAGACCCGTTTGAGGCGCCTGCTCCTTCAGCTTTCACTTCAGACCCATTTGAGGCACCTGCTCCTTCAGCTTCATCTGCATTCCCCTCCTCATCTTCCTCCATTTTACTGTCTTCAACTCCGTCATTCTCTGTAGGAAAATTAGAAAATATTAAACATCGGAAAATAACAGTTGCAGGCAGCAAACAGAAACTTTCTTTTAATCCAGAAATTAAAATGCATCAGAGTACCAAATGATCATACATATCATAAAAATTAGGATACAATTCAGCATACCACTACCATTCTCCACCAATTCTGTACATAATTATATTAATGTCTGTGCTGAAACATTGCCTATGCAATTTATTGACTTCACTTTGTTTCACTCCCTAATCCTTGTCAAATGATGCACAAATCCAAATCCCAAGTTTTGGGGACATGTAAAACAAATTCAATGAACTCTTGGAGTTCTTTAGTTCCATATTGATGGTTAATAGTTTAAACAGAGACTGGCCCAAAAAGGCACTGGGTACTTCCAAATCAGCATGGAGTCATTTGACATCAGTTTTTGGAATTATAAAGATTTATTTCACTAAAAGCCATCATGTCAAAAAGACTTTCAAGTTATAAACATGTAGCAACAAATCATAACTTGAAAAGCATTTTACTAGTTATCATATGTAGTCTTTCAGAATCACCTCGAATCTAAATGATGATCCCAAGATTGACCACCTTAAGTATCCATAACTTCACATCCAAACTTCAAGAAATTAGTTTTCACTTTTAATTTTTAATCTTTTTAAAAAAAGTTGTAGCCACACATGCACACCGCAGCAGACACTCGCATCTCATAATTGGGAAATTGTGCAAGTGGGGTTTCCAGCTCCCATCCTCTTGCCTACTAGAGTTGCTTAGTAGAGAAGAGGCACTTGCTAAATTGCTACATTTTGGATAGGTTCCAGGTTTAATTTAAGAAAATTCTACTGATCTTTCAATGTTTTTCTCTCAGCATTAGTCTCAACTTTAGTAGTGAGTATTCGCATGCCCAGATTATGAAGCAAACAAACTCATGGTTGTATGTTAGTGTTTACATGGCGAGACTCATGGCACATAGCTATTGTGACCTAGAAAATGTAGGAAAACCATCCTTCCGGAGAATGAAAATTCTTTTAACAGAAAAATAACCAATAGAAGTTCCTTGCCAAATTGGAAATTCTCGATAGATAATTAGATGTGGAAGCTAGATCAAAAGAATGATTATGATTTGCTTATTTAGAGGAAGCCTGTAAATGGTTGTCATTATAAAATCTAAGTATCGGTTAAGGTTGAAATGAAATTAATGGTCAAACCTTTTGCAAGATGTCTACTGATAAAAAAAAGGGAAGAAGAGAAGAAAGCGACAGTTGCATGTCCACATGAACCAACCAACAAAATTTATAATAGTAGGTATCAATACATACCTTCCTGTGCAACCTTCCATATGTATGCTTTGATTTACTATATACATAAATTTTCTAGCTATGTTCATTTTCTCAGTCAAATACATTTCAGGTCTATTAGAAAGATGTAACATCTGAAATTACTTTAAGATATTTCATAATATATTCCCCTTTCAGTTTTGATAACCTTATTGGCGCTTTAGGAACTGAATAGTGACCCTTGGTCACATAGACTCAAAATGACACCTAAAAACAAATAGATCTGCTCAAACCAGTGGCAGCACAACAAAAATAATCCTTGCTTTTGAACAGGTCAATCTAGTGCAAAATAACTAAAGCCCGAATTTGAAGTTTCAAAAGGTTGTAAAAAAAGATATTGTTCTTCCCAAAAGGGAACAAACATAGGATATATTATAGTTACACTACACAAAAACAGAGCTAGGCCAAATTCACATACCATATCAAACAATCTTAAAAGAACACAAATGCTAGCATAATTAGCCATAAAAGACAAGCAAACAGCCTTCAACATTGCAAAATGATTGTACATCAACAATAAGAAGGGTTTAATGATTAACCTCCATCCTTCTCATCATAATCAAAGTCCTCATCTTCACCATCCATGCCCAATTTCTGCATAAGGAATAAAGGGCAATAAATTTAGAATCCAATAAACCATAACTGGAAGAAGAACTAGGCTAACATGTTACATACCGAGAAATCCATATCTCCAAAGTCCTTATCTCCAACTGAACCAACAATCAAATACAACTTAGCGAGTCAAGAAGTTAAATAAGGTAAGAAGTTAGTATTAACACAACATCTAAAGAGAGACTTAGAACTCACATTTGTTTTCATCCTCGTCATCTTCATCAACCCATCTATCCCAATCTACTTTCAAATAGACAGGAGGTTTCCCTTCTTGCTTTAAGAGCCTACTCCACCATTTCTTCTCAGCTTTTTTCACAAGATAGCAAATGTTTCTCAAGCCAATTGCAGTCTTGCTCTCCTGCAATTGATTTAACCATTAACATCATTCTAATTTCATCTACCAATTTTATAAATCCATAAGGATGGTGTCAATGTAGCTGTGATTTACTTATTCAAAACAAAAGTGCACTTGTTCATAACTCTTAAGTATCAACATTCGGACAATTAAGACTGTTAAAACTTGTACCTCAACATTAACTTTGTCGTACAGCTCAAAATTAATTTCATAGGGTATGTTGACAGGCCCACCGGTAGCTGAGAAGTTGAAGTGACCGTCAGGTTGCAGTGCAAGCTTCACATCCTTGGCATCAGGGAGTTCAATGGTGATGAACACTTTGTCAGAAGTTTGAGCCCACTTTGTAGTTGGATGTCGACTGGCATAGAAACTAAAGAATAAGTACCACCCAAGAAACAAGATTTACCAATGAAAACTTAAAATTTAATTACCAAAGAGTAAGTACCACCCAAGAATTTAAAATTTCCTTAAATATTATTCGAAAAAGAAGACCATTTGGTTAAGATGATACATCTACTTCTTCATCAGAAGTGTATTCATGTAACAACTAACAGTGTTCTTACAGTTGATAATTTTGACCATTTGCTTAACATGATACATCAACTGATTCATCAGAAGTGTATTCATGTGACAATCAGCATTGTTCTTATAGTAGTTAGTTTTGACACCATTACTGTCATAACCCTTTGGAACAATTGGTTACCCAGGTAGATGCTTTGACAAGATAAACTGAGGACATAATATTTCATAAACATAACTTGTAATTTAAAAAGTCAAATCCTTAAAAGAATGGTTTTCATCAGCTTTGAGGTGAAATGTACGGTGGCTACAATTTCTCATCAAAATCTACTGTCTATCTAATTCGGATCAATATTGAGTGTTTAGTCTTCAGCTTACATCTTACAAGTAACCTAACGGTTTAAACTGTTAATAAGTGATAAATCTTTACTCTTTTATTGCACTCTTTCCTTACTATATGAGAAATCCAGAGGGGCACACATTTGTAACGCAGACTTTCAGCCACATTACCAATCAATTATCTTTATTAATAGTATAACCCAAGAAGGGTTATCTGAAGCCAGCCTTATTCCATTCTATGAAGCAAACCTATATGTGCGGTAACGTGTTTTTTACTTTCATCCTAAGTTATTGAGAATACTGGATATTATTAAATGTCCCATAAGTAAATTAACAAAATGCCAACAATTAAATACATTAACTGTCCACAAATAATTGGCCACCCTGTATTATTTGAAATTGGTAAAAGAAAACATGTGCATGCTGCTCCGATAACTTTGGTTTCTGGGATTCCTTCTATTCTGTGATATACTTGAGGAAATTTGAATCCTTGCACAAATTTCCAGCTAAGATCAATACAGAGAGATGTTGAGATGCACTCAGTGCAACACAGCCTCTGCGACATGAAAACGTTTTTGGTCATATGCGTGGTCGACGACAGAATTGTTCAACTTGCATGACATTAGATAGAAGTCTTCGCGCTTCATATTTCTAGAGCTTTGACATCAGATTGAGAACTAGCTACTCATAAAATCTCAACAAAATGTTACAAAGAACCCAAGATAAACGGCCCGCCTCACTGTCATGGGAAAAGGTATTCTAACGATGACAGTAATGATACCAATGGTGATGATAATAATCATGAAGAAAAATAATTGGAAAAAAAGTAACCAGACTCCGGATACAATAAATGCCTCTCAGAAACAAGCCTCCATAAAAGACAAATTAAACAACACTGTAACAGAGTCGATAAACAAACATCAAACTTGTGCAAAATGATACCGAATAATAAGATACCAACGTTCTGCTACCCTCCTTTTTGATATATATATATATATATATATATATATATATATATATATATATATATAGTGAGAGAGAGAGACTAAACACATCTGCGTTGCATTCTTTCATCCACTTAACTTCTTAACTAAATACCATCCTAATCCTAATCCTATCAATCACCAAACCAAATGGGCCAAAGTAGGGGTGGCAAAAGAGGGCTGCTTGGGCCCGGGACCAGCCCGCCCTGCCTTGCCACCAACCCGGACCCGAACACCCCCCGCCCCCCCCCCCCCCCCCCCCCCCCCCCGCCCAGCTTGGGCGGGTTCCGAAAATGGCAGCAAAACCCGCACAACCCAGCCCAATTGCGGCTCGGCCCGAGTTGAACCAGGACAGGGTTGAACCAGTACAGTTGGGCCCGAGTCAGCCCGATCGGGCCGACCGTTGGGCCCGGGTTGAACAATTTTTTTTAAAATTTTTTTTATTAAAATTTGATTTATTGAATTACAATATTACTCCCAAATGGATATTTACTAGCTAGTTTTTGGGAGTATTATGAGAATCCAAAAATAAATATAATCTATATATTATTTGAATTTTGTTGAACTCCCTCTTCGTCTTTTTATATAGTTTTTTGTTAACATATACTAGCTCATTAATAAATTATTGTGATTTGATTGAACTCTCTTCTTCCTTTTTAGATTTTGTTTATTAACATACACTAGTTCATAAATTGTTCTTTGTGTTATTTTGAACTCTCTCTAATTGTTTTGTATAATTTTTTTAATAACATACACTAATTCCTTCCATTCCACAATTAGATAGTGAAGAAACATTTAGAAATTTTGATAGTATTCCCAATTTTAATGATTTCTCCACACACATAAATGATGTAATAGTAGAAGACATAGATTCACAAGACACAGAACAAGTCCGTTCTCAATCCCATAAATATAAAGGACCATGGACCCACTTCCGAAATACACAAATATTACACTTTTATTCCTTCTCAAAACAATAAAAATGTAGGACTCGAGATAAATTAAGTGCGAAAACGGGTACACTTAAACGGAACTTAAATAAATGCCGACCCAATTTATTACAAGACATGCTAACACAACAAAAGATAGACTCTAGGACCGGTCGCATAAATAGCCATAGCTACGATCACGATACCGTTCGTAGAAAAATTGCTAGATTAATAATTAAGAATGAATTACCTATTTCGTATGCTGAAAATATTAATCTAAAGAGTTTTAACCAAACAACATTAAACCTCCATTATAAACGAATTGCTTTTTCTCTTGCTGGCAGGATTATGAGTCCGAAAAGGAATCACTTGCTTTGGAAAAACTTGGAGATGCTAGTATACGCGAAAAATTGGATAAAAGCAGAAAAAAGGAACTCAAGATTTATTACAAACAGAACAAAACGGATCAAGTAGTGACAAATGAAGATTGAAGATGCACTAGGGATCAAGTATTACAAATTATTGAAAAATATAGGGCGATGAGATTCTATATTTAAATAAAGTAGAAGTGCACGACAATAGTCCAATGCATTCTCTTTAATCTAAATATAGATCATCTCGAACTCTAAATTCTAAACTTCTCCTCAACTTGTAAAGTGAAATTCAATTACTTTGTATGAAATGTTGTAACTTATACATAGATTCTATTTTACATTTTGTAATTCATTGAAAAAAAATAATATATGAATCTTTCTCTTTATTCTATATGTTCTTTAAATTGTTGTCTTAATTCAATCACCCAAAAAAATTTCCTTTAATCTAATCTACTCAAGTTATTTAAAAAATTAATTAATTAATTAAAATAAATTTAAAAATGCCATGGTCCGGCCTGAACCACAAGCTAGGGGCTTAGGGTCGGGTCTGGACCACTCCTTCCTCCTCTACAGCTCGTCCCAGCCCGGCCCCCGTCTGCAACTCCGCCGTCAAAATTTTCGCAAAACAATAAACAAACCCTTAATTAATTATTCCCAACAATTTTATTAAAGAAGAAACTTCTCTAACAAAAACTTGTGAACCTTCTACAATAACCTGTGCTCCTAAGTGGGTTTTATGGAAGGAACAGAATAATATTAAGTTCTGCAACTATAAATAAAATTCATAACGAGAAATGCAATCCCAAAAACGATGGTGGGTTTTCTCAGCTCTCCAATTGCTAACATATGAATTAATAAACAACTATCTGCTCATTTCTTTCCAACTAATCCAAAATACTATAGTAAAACTCGCACAAACCACCATTAACAACTTACAAGATTCAACGAAACAAGTTATAATTTATAAAACCCAAAAACCCAGAACAACTAAACAAGCACACAATTTCCACAGAAAAAAAATAAACAAATAAAAAGGATATTACCTCATTTTTGGGAATTTTGTGAAAACCGAATGCAGGGAGATTACAGAGGTAGAAGACAAGTGTGCAAAGAGGTCAGTTAATGGAAGAGAACTAGAGAAGGATATATACACAGAGAGAGAGAAATGGAGATGCTTCTGTAAGAGTCTAGAGTATTCCATTCGTTGATTCTAGTAATAACAGCGTAATAACCGCTTAATTTGCAGATTACCCCCTCTAATTATTGAATCGGGTGCGAGTACCAGCGAACGACCCGCTTAATTTGCAGATTACACCGTCCAAGACTTCAGGTATTTTTTATTTATTTATTTTTATTTTTATTTTTATTTTTTTGTAAATGCCATTATCAGTCACTATAGAAAAAATTTCTTTTACTATTTTCTTTTAAAGATCATACGGGAGATAATTTACCGTCCGGCCAAATTTTAGCTAACAATGACTATGACAAAAACTTTTTTTTCTATTTGCTATAAGCCAAATAATCAAAATTTAGCAATAACGACTACAGATGCTCTTACGAGCTAAGTATCAATCTGACCAAATTTTTGAAAATATCTGTCAAAATGATCGTGTTTTGAAAATAATTTTGCTTATAACCTAGTTTGTAATTAAATTGTTGTAATACATTATCTCTAATATTATCATAAGATGTGTGACATTTTATTAAATTCTTAATTTTTTTGAGTTGTAAAATAATTTCTATTTATTATATTAAATTTTTAGTTTCTTATTCTACAAGTTATAAATTAGTATTTAATTTATGAAAAAATTATAAAAATTAAGTAAAAATTACTTACTCTGAACTGACTCTGATACCAACTAGGGTGAAGCGTGAATTTTTTACCAAACTATCCCCCTTTTTGTAAGTATGTACGAAACTGTACCTATTTGAAAATTTAATACCAAAAACTTCCTATCGTTAACGGGGTTAACGAGTCTAGTAGTTTCCCTAGCGTTAACCCCGGTAGCGTGGGTTAGGGGATGACACTTTTACCCTTGAGTAAGAATTTGCAAAAAAACTCATCCAACATCGACTCGTTAACTCCGTTAGCGGTAGTATTTAAACCACTCGCGTTAACGAAGTTAACGTTTGTAGTTGGGACAAAAAAAAATAACCTAGTATAGGAACGCTAACCCCGTTAGCGCGCCTATTTATACCAAGTGCGCTAACCGGGTTAAGGTGTGTCGTTTGGGTGAGTTTTAAATAAGACACGCTGATAGGTAACATCATTATACTTTGAGTGTCTCTCTCTCTCCTTTTTCTCCCCCAATTTCGGAACCCAACTCCAAAACCTTAGCATCTAATTGTAGATTTTAGTCCAAAATTACTCTACAAAATCTTAAAGGGATATTCTTCTTCTTCTCTCACATTCATCTTCTTCTTCTCTGACACTTATATATCCTCCCAATTTGAAAACCCTAAATCCATGTTTGGGGTATTATTAGTTTGGGAATTAACATAGCGGATTTTTTTATCAAGTGGCTCTCCTTCACTACCCCGTCTTCTTCAAGCTCGAAATTCCTCATCTTTTCTGATCATCCATTTGAAGGTGTGACTTTTATATCATTTTATCGAATACATTTTGTATAGTATAGTAGATTTTGATTTTTTTTTATTTAATATGTATAGGTATGGATTATGATCTTCCTATTTGGCTTTATTTTGGTGGTAAGATCATCCGTGACCCAAAAATAGGTTGTTCTTATAGTACCATTGATCCTGAAATAATTTGGGTACCTCGTACAATCACAATGGAAGAACTTGTAGAGAAGGTTTATGAGGTCACTAATTGGGATAGAGAACGATGGAAGATTAAAATTTTAGCCCGTTATGCAGCGGGAAAAGGTGACGGTCAATATTTTATGACTGTGCCCGTAGGAAACGACAACTCTCTGAAGTCCATGATTGGTAGAATACTTGATTCGAATTTTAGTTAGTTTGCACTAGAGCTATATATTCAGCAAATTGAAAATAGTAATGCTCAACCACATGCTAACCCTGGTTCAAGCTCTGCTCGTGAATTGCCAATCTGTAAGATCATTTCGAATCCAGTTCAAACATCCCAAGAAATCCCTCCGTCCTCACAAGAACCCACCTTTCCAAATACTACATGCCCGGATCATACTGAATTTGAATTACCAGGTCAACCAAATTTGGATAATGATTATGTTCCGAATACCAATTTTTTCAGAATATTTGAAAATGCTACCGTTAATAATGATTTAGTTGATGATGAAGAAGAAGACGAAGAAACAGATGATGAAGCTGAAGCGGGATTACATAATGAAGATGAGGAAGAAGTAGACGAATATTTGAATATTAATATGAATGAGAGTATTGATGTCGATGTGAACTTTACTGATGGCTTCAATAAGGTCAATGCTCATGTTATGGAGGAAATGGCACAAAGTGCGAGAGTAAATCATGGTCCATAAGAATCGTCCGGTTCATCTACCGTAGATGAGTTCTACATTGTGCAAGAGTTTCAAAGTAAAGATTCAATTCAACATGCGGTAAAGTTGTACTCCATCAACAAACATCGGGAATTTATCACAATAAAATCTTCACCTACCATCTATGTTGTAAAATGTAAATTGGCTCCGAGAAAACGTCCACTTGAGGAGTTGGTGCAAATCACACCATTGCAAAACACACCATTGCAAATCACACCATTTCGAAAAGAGTACAACTTCCAGCAATTAATTTCTAATTTCCCACATTGCAAATCAAACCCTAGGCCCAAAATCACAAAAATTATATAGCATAAATAACGAAGACTTACCAACGATTGTAAGGTGGAAGTAAGAAGTCGACGACAAGCACCACGAGCCTCTCCTTTCGGCAATTTGGGAGAAAGCCTTTATGGGTTAAGTAGGCAATTTTTTGGGGAAATTGTATACTCAGATGAGTGTTTTGGGAGTGAAGAAGAGATTCGACCGGAAATTTCGAGAGATTGGGATGCTTAGAGGGCGGAATCAAAGACTAGGGTTTGGGGGTTTGGGTTAAAATCGCTGGATTTAGAAAATCGGGGATAGGAAAAGTGGGATGAGAGTGCGATAGCGTGCTTTAATTAATAAAAGCCCAAACGACACGCGTTAACCCGGTTAACGCGCCTAGTATAAAGAAGCACGTTAACTGAGTTAACGTGTGTGAGTATCTCAAACTTCCAGAAAGTTTCAACTTTCTGAAAAATTTGAAATCTCAACAGTCATTAACTCAGTTAACGGCCTTAGTAAAAAGTGGCACGTTAACTGAGTTAACGTGTGTGAGTATCTCAAATTTCCAACACATTACTTGGAGTCTTTTGCCTACATCCCTATTGTCCACCTATCACGCTAACCCCGTTAGCGCGTGTGGTTTAAACAGGCACGCTAACGGAGTTAGCGTGTCACGCCCCGCTTCCCACTATACGGAAATACAGGCATGCAACTGAGGCCCAGCGAATGATATACATCATCCATAAGCTGTATAATTATAAGCTCAACAAGATATTTATAACACATTCACGTAAACAAATATAATGATCACATGAGCTGGAAATATAATAACCATAATCTGGATATTACATCAACACCGGGTCAAGATGCCCGGGAATACAAGGTGCCAGACTTAAAACAGTACGATAAGCAGTTCGCTATAACAATTAGATAATATAGCGACTGAAAGAAAAACAACATGAAGTAATAAGAAAGCATCAACGATCGTCTAGAAAGTTTGTTCTGCGGGTCCATCAGTACCTGTATAATTATCAACTCAAAGAAGAATAGAAAAGTACCCGTTAGAGCAAGTTTCGAGCAGCAAGTAGCAATACTAAAATTGCGATATCTCACAATCTATACATCGGATTGAGAAACTATAGGATGTTTCGGATATCTAGACTCGAAGGGCTACGATTTTCATGTAGAAAGTTTTTCGATCCAGTGTCGGAAACATGGTCAAATTCTCAGTACAAGAGTCTGGTTAGTAATCCCGTGTAGGTTCAGAAATTCACGATATGCCAGTACTAAAATCGTGATATCTCACAATCTATACATCTGATTGAGAAACCGTAAGATGTTCTGGATTCGGGACTCGATGGGCTACGATTTTCACGTAGAAAATCTTCAATCCAGTATTATGAACATGGTCGAATACTTAGTGTAATGTCAGGAAATTTAGAGATAGTAAGGTTGAATATTCGATATTCGATAACACGATTCGAAATGTATTAACGGTCCACTCTTGAGTTGATATAGCATGGAACAAGTGACTAGAATGGAATTTGACAATAAAATATGATGATAACTAGACTACTTGCCACGAGTCCAAGGAAAATGCTTGTACGAGAACAAAAAGAGTGTACAAGGTATTTGCCTTATAACGTGACGATTTCGGTGATGGTGTTAATCATGGAAAGAAGAAGCAATGTCGGCAACGGACGGTGGCACAACGGTGGTAAGAATGGTGGCAAGACGGCAGCGAGCGAGTAACGGTAGCAACGGTGAGCGACGGTGATGAGCGACAACAACAACGAGGAGATGGCGCGGCGTCGGGTTGTTTTTCGGGGTTCACGTGGCCGTAGAAATGGAATCATCGGCTCGAAGGTGGAGGATAAAGTGGAGCTCGGGTGTTAACTTGGGCTCTCGGGTGTGAAGAAGGCAGAGGAAGAGAAGAAGAAGGAGATGTAGAGATGAGGGTGAGGTGTGATGTATGTGTGTGTGTATATATAGAAAGAAAGGGATAGGAGTGTGTTGTATGTGTATGTGTGTATATGAATATAAAGAAAGGAAAGAAACAAAATATGCATGGTGTGTGCAAGTGTGTATGAATGTGTACATTATATACATATAATATATAATGAGTGTGCATGCATGCATGGTGTGTGTATAAAACAAGGGAAGAAAGAGATGAGGGCGTAGAAAAATGTAAAAGAAGACAGAAGAGGGGGTTGACGGATTAGAGAGGATTAGGAGTAGTAGGGTGGTGGAGTAGGGTGGTGGAGGCAGAGTAGAGTAGGAGAAAAATGAGATAAAGAGATTGGTTGTATGCAGATATGGAGAAGTAGGGAGGGAGAAAAAGAAGCATAGGAAGAAAGAAAATAAGGTGTAGGAGAAAAATAAAAAAGTTAGGCGTAGAATTAGGCAGGATTTGGCTGTGAGTGAGTGATTAGCGGGAGTGAGTTAGGATTAGGATTAGGATTAATCAGGGTTTAAAATTTGTATTTAAACTTCGGTCGAAAAATCACAAAATTATAGAATTAATCAGAAAAATATTATGGCTTTAGATAAAGAGTCCAAAGAGAAAAATAAAACTGATCTGAAAATTAAAGTACAAAAATTCACGTAATAAAATACGTACAACTGGAACAGGGAGTTACATAGCGTGTCTATTGGTGATTTTTCGCAAACACTCTGCTTAGGGGAAGTGTTATCCCCTAACCCACGCTAATGGGGTTAACGCTAGGGAAATTACTAGACTCGTTAACCCCGTTAGCGATAAGGAGTTTTTGGTATTAAATTTTCAAACAGGGACAGTTTCGTACATACTTACAAAAAGGGGGATAGTTTGGTAAAAAATTCGTGAAGCGAACTCTGACGCAAAAATAAAAGTACATAAAGCAAACACACATGAAATACAATACAACTAATTACTGACACAACATAAAGAAAGTAGTGTAGCTAGTATGTTGTCTAAGTAGGCTAGTAGTCCATAAGTCTTTCGAGTCTTTGTCATCATTATTAGATTCCTTCTAATAAATCTTTATTGTCACTTTCTTCTTTATTAGATATAATTTTCTTTGTCTCATTCATCTAATAAGTCATCATGTCACTTTCTTCTTTATTAGACGTCATTTTCTTTGTCTCCTTCATCTTTATTAGATTCCATTTCCCTTATCTCATGTACCTCCATTTAATTCATTTCTTAAATCCAAGTCTCTTACTTGTCATTTTATTATTTTCTTCATCGTCTTCTTCTTCATGTATATTTAGTATGCTTTGATATCAACTAGATGTGAAGTGTAAAATAGTTGTGATTGCTTCAAAATTTCTCATAGCTTCTGATTCTGTTTCTAATAATTCTAATGTGTTGTGTAACTATATTGATAGAGTTGTAATTGCTTTCAGAAGAGAGCAAAGAGAATATCAAAAAACTTTAAAATGAAATCATGAGTATGATAGGATTTTAAGGATACCATAAAAATCAAACAAAAGGGTCCACAAATGCTTCTGACCTAGCTGAGCCTCTTTGAGCTGTTCTGTACCAGTTACTACTAGTAGATAAAATACATTTGGTATGCACCCCGATTTTAGTGCTTGTTTTACGTTCCTCCCATCCCATGACTGTTCTGCTCATCAAGAGAGCTTCACCCAAGGGATACGTCTGAAACAACTGAGTAGAATTTCAGTACAAGCAACCACAGTCTCTCATTCTAGTTCGGAGGATGAACTTTGTTCTCTTGCCGCAACCACAGCAGAAGTAGAATGATTACGATGGTTACTAGAGGATTTTGGTATTGTTTTGAAACCCACTCTCGTATTTTGTGACCATACTAGTACTATCATAATTGACACTGATCCGGTCAAGCATGAGTTCACTGAACATATTGGTGTTGATGCTTTCTTCAATCAGGAACGCATTCGTAAGGTCATATTCCTTCATTATGTGCTTTCTAAAGCTCAATGTGCAGATTTATTCACGAAATCTCAAACAAAGATCCAACATCAGGTGTTACTTTCCAAACTCACTCTTCTTGATTCACCATGAGTTTGAGAGGGGTTGTTAATATATGTATATACTCTCTAGTATGTGTATGACACATGCTTATCTCATCTTGTATAGACTCATATATATAGTTGGCTTCCATGCCCTAATTGAAAAGATTTCACTTTCTCTTTCTTTATCAATATTATCTACAAATTAGACCTGTTTAAATTTTGGAGACAGGGTTTCTGAATTGGTACTCGCTGCAAAACACCAGATTCAAACAAGATGTGAATATAATTGGTAGGTTACACCCTACATAGCCTAAAATTAACTACAATCCATACAAGTACCTTTTAATGTACCCGCTAATGTAATTGATATGTTGGATTCCAACGTTGAATCCAATTGACATGACCACTTTATCATCACATAATCATAAATTGGTAAAATTAATTATTTTCTTTGATTATGTAAGGATATAGCGAGATGCGACAAACGATCACAACAAATAACCAAGCAACATAGACCAAACCAAAAACAAAAGCACACAATTTTATCTCGGTTCGGTGAACCTAATTTGCAGGAGAAATTACCTAGATATCATTCAATTAGAGAAGATACAAGAGTTACAATACCCTCACCAAAAACCTATCTATCTCTCAAGCCTCACTAGGATACTATGTTGTTTACAATGGAAAACTCTCAGATGAAGTACTCGCACAACTCTCAATAGAGGTCATTACATTATTATTATATAGAGATCTAGAAAAATGCTAAGTTGTAGTCTTGATCCAACACCGTCCGATATACCCTGAAGAGAAAGTCACACGATAAGAGTCGTACAATCTAACTTGAAGAACAAACTGGACTCAAACAGATTCTCAAAGACCGAACCCAAACTGCTGCTGCCACTTGCGATCGACTATACTTGAAATCGAGCCCCAACCCTCGTGGTTGCTACTATTAATGCAGTCGACTATCAACTTCTAAATAGCTAGAAACAACCACCTTTTTGTCTCCCTTCTTCGCTTCGAACATCTTCTCACCTCGCTCTATTCTCTTCACCACTCCGAACATCTTCTCACTTCGCTCTATTCTCTTCACATCGAACCTAGTATGCAAGACATACACCCAACAAATTATACATACTACAGCAGTCTACCAATTGGATTCCACGTAGAAATCCAACGCTCTATTCTCTTCACATCGAACCTAGTATGCAAGACATACACCCAACAAATTATACATAGTATAGCAGCCTGCCAATTGGATTCCACGTAGAAATCCAACACGTCAATTATAACATTTGGTACGACTAGGAGTACTCGTTGCATTTATCTTTCAATGTTCATTTAGGGATATAATAGAGGCGATATGAAAATATTCCTTATATTTACATTTACAAATTACGAACAGGTAATATATTTTCGGTCCTGTATATCAACTACTATGTTATATGGAATATAAATTTGATGGATATTAGAACAAATTTTCATTTAGAGGTATGTACTTTTTTCCCTCACTTCAAACAATGATCATAAATAATTGGAACTGTGTTACTCCACATTTTACCTGTGAACCTAAACAATTGGTATACCTTCTCAATGGGAAAATGTCTTGTATTATATACAATGCCTAAATATTTCTCATGGTTAATTACAGCAAGTGTTTCAATTCCAACGTTTCGCATTCTTCAATCCTTTTGATTTCGCCTTTGCCTGCTGAAAAGCCATCATTTTCTGTTTCTTTCTCAATGCTTTCTCCTCCTGGTTCACAGTTAAAGAAAATAACTCGTGAGAAATTTTTTTTTTCCATTCTAAAGTAGTAAGGAGAATGAAAGTTCGAAGAGTTTTCACCTTTGACATTTTTGATTTGGCTTTTATTTTAGGAGCTTTTTCCTCGAGCTCAGCCTCCCGCTGTAATGCTTTTTCTCTGGCCTCGAGGTTCTTTTCTAGATAATACTGCAGTAAGAGTAAAACGAGTTCACTCATAAGAATGATGTATTGAATATTTCGTGCAAAGAATGATATAAATTGTAAGAATTATGCACTTTTTAAGGGACAAAAGAAAGCAAATATGCTTGGATGGTGGTGGTTACCAGCATGATTGTTCTTGTATGTTTCATTACTCTCTCCCTAATGAAAAAGGTGGCAGCGTCCATCCTATACTAAAAAATACAAAGAACACCTGGTTCCAGATGGACGCAAGATGGACGCAACGACACACATTCAGTGGCGGGTGGTGGATCTACCTTGGGCCAAGGTTAGGCCGCCACCCACCCTAAGTTTTCGGAAATCGGTGAGGTATAGGGAATATCATATATATATATATATATATATATATATATATATATATAGGGGAAAAGGGATATGAGCAACTTGCTCATTTAGTAAATAAGCAATTGATGATGTGACATACATGTGATTGGAAAATCCTTAAAAGGGTTAGTTCTCCAATGTATCGCATGCATGCCACATAATCAATTGCTCATTTACTAAATGAGCAAGTTGCTCAAATCCCTTTTACCCATAGGTAAAAGGGATTTGAGCAACTTGCTCATTTAGTAAATGAGCAATTGATTATGTGGCATGCATGCGATACATTGGAGAACTAACCCTTTTAAGGATTTTCCAATCACATGTATGTCACATCATCAATTGCTTATTTACTAAATGAGCAAGTTGCTCATATCCCTTTTCCCCTATATATATATATATTTGTGCATAAAGAATATTACAAATTGAATGTATTCAGTTGGTCAGAAGCTTCTATTGAAGTCGGCTTGGTGACAAAGTTTGAATCTCCACAACTGTTTTTTTTTTCAATTGAATGTATTTTTTTTCATATTCTTTTTCTGCTAAATTTTTTGTCGAACTTGTAAAAATAAACATCAATGCATATTTATGAGTAGCATTGTACTATATGCTTTTTTTTAAAGATATAAGAGGTTGATGAACAAAAACCTTTTTTAAATTAAATATTGTGAAATAGTGATCGATAAATACGTCTGTAGCATATAATTTTCATTATAAATATGGTTATCGAATTTATAAATATCAAATATTATTTTGTTCTGCTGACCCTGAGAAATTTCGGCGCTTGCCACGGGTAGCAGAGCCAGAATTATATATATATATATATATATATATATATAAAATAAGATATTGCTAATGAACTACC
Organism: Hemerocallis citrina; assembly: GCA_017893485.1. Lineage (NCBI taxonomy): Eukaryota > Viridiplantae > Streptophyta > Magnoliopsida > Asparagales > Asphodelaceae > Hemerocallis > Hemerocallis citrina. Next base: position 223,444,684 of record CM030363.1, on the reverse strand, counting down.
TTTGATGGATCCTCACTTGAAAATAATGCGGATTATTACAAAATGATATTTTTCATATAAGTTGTTTAACTCGGGCATTCATTGAGATCACCTAATAATTAGCCTATACAGAGAAATGTGAGGATAGAATAAAAATCGTGTTGAAGGCAAATTTTCTCCACAAATAAAAATGAATGAACTGACAATATGAAAGTCAAGAAAATTATTTAAAATCAAACATTCAAATTCAAGAAGTTAGGATCACATATAAAAAATTAGGGGGGAAAAAAGAATAAGCAAACAAGTGCAATACTGGGCAAGTAATATCGACTATCGAGAGACAGAGAAAGAGAGGATTATTGAATTTGAAGTGTAGAGGTAAGTAATTTTAGTCCCATATACAAGTGTAGTTTATCTCTTTATATATGATTAATATACATTAACAACAACAACAACAACAACATAGCATTTTTCCCAACTAATTGGGGTCGACTACATGAATCCTGGTTTTCCATTCTGCTCGGTTTAGCGCAATATCTTTTGTAAAGCCATAAGTTATCATATCTTTTCTTACCGTTTCCATCCACGTAAGTTTAGGCTTTTCCCTACCCCTAGCTCTACCCGCAATACTTATCAAATCACTCATCTAATGGGGGCACTACTAGGTCTACGTGTGACATGTCCAAACCACCTGAGGAGATTCTCTTAATTTATCTTGTATAGGAGCTACCTTTACCATGTCTCGTATATGCTCCTTTCTAATTCTATCCTTCCTAATTTTACCACACATCCATCTTAGCATCCTCATCTCTGCCACACTTTTTTTTGGACATGCTGTTTCTTTGTTGCTCAACACTCTGCTCCATACATATTACCGGCCTAACAACCGTCTTATAAAATTTTTCCTTCAACTTCAAAGTTTAACACACAAAATACCACTAGTGCTTCTCCACTTAAGTCACTCTGCTTGGATCATATGTGTAACATCTTCACAAATCTCCCCATCTCTTTGTATAATCGAGCCTAAATATCGATAACGGTCTTTCTCAAGTATCTCTTGACCATCAAGCTTCACTACTTCCTCATTTGTGTTCCGAATATCACTAAAATTACACTCTATATACTCTGTTTTAGTTTTGTTTATTCTAAAACCTCTAGTTTCCAAAATTTCTCTCCAAAATTCTAATTTAGTATTGATTCATGCTCTGGTCTTGTCCATTAAGACGTCATCGGCAAAAAGTATAAACCAAGGCACCTCATCTTGTATTCCTCGCGTCAATTCATCCATAACCAAAGCAAAAAGGTAGGGACTTAAAGCCGAACCTTGGTGTAAACCTACTGTAATAGAAAATCATTGGTCACTCCAGTGGTTGTTCTAATTGTGGTCAATGCCTCTTCATACATATCCTTAATCACCTCAATATAGTTACTCTTTTACTATTTAACGTCCACCATACTATGTCTTTAGGAACTTTATCATATACTTTTTCTAGATATATAAACTCCATGTGTAGATCTTTCTTATTCTCCCTATATTTTTCCACGAGTCTCCACAGTACATAAATTGCTTCCATTGTTGACCTCCCAGGCATAAATCCAAATTGATTCTCAGACACTGGTTTCTATTCTCAGTCTATGTTCGATCACTCTTTCCCAAAGTTTCATCATATGGCTCATTAATTTAATCCCTCGGTAGTTGAAGCAACTTTATTTTTATATATAGGTACTAAAATACTTCCTCCATTGATCAGGCATCTTCTTCGTTCTCAAAATCTCATTAAATAATCTTATTAACCAACCCACTCCTACATCCCCAAGACACTTCCAAACTTTAATGGGTATATCATCCGGTCCTAAAACTTTTCCTATTTTCATCATTCATAAAGCATTTTGAACCTCTGAGATCCGAATTCTACGGAAAAACATATGCTCTCGACTCTCCCTCGAGTTCTCTATATTTAAGTTGCCCACAACATTTTTATTTAATAACTTCTCAAAGTATTCGACATCTTTCCTTAATTTCCTCATCTTTTACTAAGACTCTTGTATCATCACTCTTAATGCACCTAATTGTATTTAAATCTTCTATTTTCCTATTCATTTATTTAGCAAGCTTATATATGTTATTTTTTCCTTCTTTTATTCCTAATTTTCATAAGCTTTTCCATTACATCTCTTACTATTTTCTTAACTTCTATTCTAACAGTCTTATATCTCTCCAAATCATCTTCATTTATACTCTTTGCCATATTTTGAAGGTTGATATTTTTTCTCTCACAATATTTTGGACATTTTCTTGCCACCACCATATTTCTTTAGTTTGCGACTCTACCTTTAGATTCTCCAAATACCTCATTTGAGATTTCTTTTATGCAAGTCGCCATTTTAGTCCACATAATATTTGTCTCACCGTCCTAATTCCATGTCGCTCCTTCAAGAACTTTATCTCTAAAAACATCTGGTTTCTCTCCCTTCAAATTCCACCACCTAATTCTTGGGTTCCTAGTCTCCTTCCTTACACGTGTTTCCCAATCTTAACATCCAACACCATTAATCTATGTTATGAGGTTAAACACTCTTCTGGTATAACTTTATAATCTTTACATGTCAAACAATCCACATTTCTAGAAATGAAAAAAATCAATTTGGCTCTATTTGCCCCACACTTTTAAAGGTTATCAAATGTCCTTCCATCTTCATAAAATAAATATTAGCTAGTATAAGATCATACGAAGCCGCAAAATCTAATAGAGCTTCTCCACCATCATTCTTATGTCCAAATCCATGTCCTCCATGAACCCTCTCATATCACATGTTATCTTCTCTTACATATCCATTGAAATCTCCTCTTATAATATACTAAAATTAATTTTAATTAAACTTAATTTTGATCATTGATCATTGAGGTCTTTGCGAGAGGCCTAGAAGTCTACACATACATATTTATATGACATGATTTATAACATAACATAACAGGGCATATAATATATAAGGGCATATAATATATAAGAGGGAGTTAGAAGGCCTAGGTATATATATTAGGTATAGGTTTTTGCTTTAACAAAGGTGGCTCCGCCACTGCAAACATTGATCACTCATAAGAAGGGTATATCCAAAAAAAAAATCAGCAGATAGCATTATATTAATAAATAAGTTTTTAAGAGTTTTTAAGAAAGCAAATATGCTTGAATGCTTGTTGTTACCAACATAAGCTTCTTATATGCTTCATTATTGTTGAGAGATGTCCATCTTTTTTTTTTTTTTTGAGGTAAAATGTCCATCTTTTATTAAAACAACAACAAATCGGATTCCTCCCATGTGTGCTCCCATGTGTGTGCAGATCACAAACAACAAAACAAGCAAGCTACAATATATTTCCTCCAAAGGAAAAAATATGTATATAGGGTGATGTTAAAACCAGACCGGACCAGCCGGTCGAACCGGGTTCAACCGAAACCGGTCGGTTTGACTCAAATCTGGATAGAGGTAAAAAACTACACAAACCGGATAATGTAAAACGTAATCCTAAATAGAGAATTTCCAAAAATCTTAAAGAATTAATTTTACCAACATGTAATGCGGATCAAAGTTAGAATTTTAAACAATTAATTGGTTTGACAGATTTTCAAGAATTGAATTAAGTTTAACAAGCTCAATTAATAATTCAGTTCTAACAATCAATAATTAAATTCCTAATCGTTCTTAGCAAGTAAAAGATGCAATACTGATTTGTACTCTAATTAGGCAAGTGGAACACTCAATCTTAATATTTGTGGACGACAGATAAATCAGATAATATAGTAGAGATGATAAAACAGTATAACTCAAATATTTAAAAGTGGAAAGAGTATACCGAGAGTTCGACAAACAATTGCGACAATCGAAGAGGAAGCTACTGTTGGAATGGCGGGTGGCTGGATCTGGCGGTGGCTGACAACGCGTCAGGGGGTGTCGAGCTGCACGGCGACCTGGGGGTCAGATCTGCTGCAATCGTCGACGGGAGAGGGAGCTACGGAGTTCGATGGGGATGGGAAGAAGGCTCGGGATGCGGTCGAGGGTGGGATTCGGCGAGAGGTGAGGGGTTGACGTGGTTGTACGGCAAGGCGAAGACTAAAGGGTTTCGGAGATGGGTTCGAAGAAGAGGGCGATGGTGTTGGGATTTCGACGTGGGAGAAGGGAGTCGATGGAGGTGTTGAGATGGGGCCAGATTGGGGCGAGTCGATTTGGGGGTGGAGGTGAGGGGGTTAGTCGACGGGGATGACGACGGAGGAGGGGAGAAGTGCGGTTTCGGGAGAGGATATGGGGTCGGGATTTGGAGGAAGAAGAAGAGTAAGGGATTAGGGTTTTGGGTAATTATATTTGGGAATTATGGTTTGATTTTAATTTGGGAAATTAGGGTTAGTAATTTGTATTGAATTTGGGAATTTGGGGTAGTTTTAGAGTTTATCACAAACCCTTAAATTTTATTAGGATTTATCACACCCTAATAAGTGGGATCTCAATTGTATCACACAAAAGAGAAATGAAGAGCAAAACTCAACACAATAATCTTTTTAATCAAGAATAGCATTTTTCATTAATCTCAAGGCCTATAAATAGGCTCAAAAACAAATCTTGATACAAATCTCAAAATATTCTAAAATCTCAAAAATATTCTAATGCATAAAAGAAAGATTACATATGACTATAATTGCCAAAAACAAATATGATACTGAAATAAAATACTGAACTAAACAGAATAGATGTCCTCATCACCGGACTGAACCGTCCGATTTATTACTGAACCACTCAAACCAGGTGGGTTCAATTTGAACCGGCCGGTTCATAAAAATTTGTTCATTTTTTCAAAAATACATGCAAACAAGAGGATTCGAGCCAATGATTCATAGGAAACATACTAACTACTGCTGGACTCAGTAACCACTATTGCATCTTTGATATCATATGTATATTAATTTATATGAATGTTTCATCAGTAAAAAGTAACCACTCCCCTACAATGAACCCGGTCCGACCGACATTGAACCCAGTTGAACTGGCTAAAAACCGGACCGGCCATCTCTTCGGATCAATGGCCAGTTCAGTTTTTACAACATTTCCCCTAAGGCCTTACTTCACGTCTTATTTTGAGGCCCTCCATGGTACGAACCCCCTATGAAAAATCTGAGTTGTTAATCTAGTTCTACATGCCTATGATAATCTAAGGTGTAAAATCAAGTTATTTGACATTCATTTCCCCATCCTTCATGTTAGAAAAATTAGAAATTTTAACCATACAATTTAGTCACATTGTAAAACATGAACAAATGAACTTCAAATAACTTGATTTTACACCATTAGGCTATCTAAGGCATGTAGAACAAGATGAATGGTTCGGATTTTCATGGGGGATTCGTACCAATAGGGTCACATTAATGATTACGCTCCCCCAAAAGAATTTAATATCAAAATGAGGAACATGATTAAATACGAAACAAAAAACCCGGGGGACTTACATCATAATCTCCCGCATAGTCTTGCAAAGTTTTATCTGCAACTTCCACAACTCTGTTTACTATTTGTTTGATGAAGTATCGATCATGAGAAACTGTGATGACCGTGCCTTTGTACTCTGTTATAGCCTCCTGTTCTATCATTAAAAGATGTCCAAAATTAAGTATCATCTACATATCTAACTCAAACCTAAAGGACGAGATGCAATTTTCATACCTCCAGCATCTCTTTTGTTGGTATATCCAAATGGTTGGTTGGTTCATCCAATACTAACAAAGTAGATGGTTTAACCATGAACTTGCAAAAGGCGAGCCTTGCCTGCACCCATAATTTTATACATGAAAATAGTGATCAATATAGGCAGACATCCATCCATAGGAAATACACATGACTATGTAACAAGATCATATGGATTGAACAATATGCCAATGACCAAACTATATAATGCATATATATCAGTAAGCAAAATTCATAATTTGTCAAAGGGAAATATTTGAAAGAAGAAAAAAAATTGTCAAAGGAAAATTTTGAAAATTCATTCGAGAGAGATCTCAGACAAACAAGTGTGTGAGATGGCTAAGTAAAACTGAAGTCTAAACAGCAATTGGGGTGTAAGCAAGTGCTCCTATAGACAGTAGTAAAAGCCTATTAGAACCAGGGAAAAGACTTTTACAGCCTATTATCACACCCAAAAAGAGACATTTGTTCAAACTTTTTTGTTCTAAAGTTCCCTTCAGTCACTATTGAAAATTTTGCCTAATCTCGTCTTTTTCAGTAAAGAGCCTAGTATTATCTTACTCTGAATCATAAATATCACACTTGTATAGCCATCAGTCAAATCCAATGTCAGTTTATTTACTCCCACCCTCATCAAGAGATCAACCATCACCACCACCCCCACCACAACAAATCCATATTTTTATTATTTAACAGTCAATTCTTTAAACCATCTATAACAACCAATAGCATAGCATCAATTAGGGCTGCCCATACAAGGCTTATTGACAATTTGTTGTCTTTCAAGTCGTTGTCTCTTTGAAGCAATGGATCTAAAGACCAATCTCCATAATTCTCGTACACTAGGAAAGAGTCAGAATGGGGAACAGTGTAGGTTCACGGTAGGGAATCAGCTTCAACATTATTCTCTAAAACTAACTATTTTGATATTATGCTTAATAAATTAATTGATTCGATGTATTATTTGCAAGTTTCTATATCATTTGTTAAGATATTCAAAAAAATTAAATAATAGACTCTAAATGAAATAAATGAACCATGACAAACAATTCAATTGGAAGTTTCATGAAACACAAATGCATTGTGACAAAAACATTGACAATAATTTTTAGTAATTTTGAATTGCACAAAGAATTCACAATAGCCGAAAGGTAGTCAAAGAGAAATTAATGTAAGAGAGATGGAGATATTGTGTTACACCAGGACCGAAGGTTAACTCGATGGCCATGAGGAATATTACCGAAAGGTTAATGTAATTCGCAAGACAAGATATCAAAAAATGATCTGAGTTACATGAGAATGTTTAAATCTTGACTATAATGGACTGTTTAGTAAAATTCAAAACCAGGTTTTAGTTATACTAGAGCAAAATTTCTCTTAGTAAAAGAAGTAAAATGGAGCACAGCAAAAGAACCAAGCACATAAAGATCATTCGGGCAATGTCCAATTCTCATACCTTCTCTCCCCCACTCAATAGTGAGACCTTTCTATCAAGCATGTCTGCTTTGAAATTACAACGACCAAGAAGTCCTTTTATATCATCAATTCTCCAATCTTCAGCAGATTCTTCCACTGTCTCAAGCACAGTCTTCTCCAAATCAAGTGCCTCTGCCTGGCGAGGGTAACAATTCTTAGTTAATAATTTGAAAAGATAAAAGTAAATTGTCCACTGGATTCGTAACATGCGTTTGGATTGGTTAAGATATTTCAAAATGAATCTAAGGACAGGCATAATAAAAAACCACACTATGTTAATAATGTGACTAGTTAGTTAGCTATGGCTGGAAAAGGAATACAACAATTGTCTTCCACCCACCAGAAATCGAATAAAACAAAACATCATGCCGGCAATGCGAAAGAAAACTCATCATGAAACAGAAGAGTGAGCTTATGGCATGTCAAATTACCTGATTCTGCTCAAAATAATTTGGCAATACATTATGCTCGCCGAGTGAAACTTCACCTCCTTTAGGCTTCTCCAAGCCCATAATCAATTTAAGCAACGCACTCTTTCCGCAGCCATTTGGACCAATGATTGCGATCTTTTCACCTCTCTCGACCAGAAGATTTGCCTTATTGAACAACACCTGCACATGAACGAAAAGAACTGCTGTTATATGAAAAAAATCATGAAACAAAAAGCAGGACAAGAACCCTATATACTAACCTCCTCATCTCCATACCCAAACTGGAGATTTTTTATCTCTAAGACAGTTCTCCCACTTCTTCCGCGCTCGGGAAATCTGAACTTTATCTGTTTCCTTTGGAAAGGTTTCTCGATTTGCCCTTCTTGAAGAAGTTTTTCCAGTTTCTGAAATATAGCGTCAAATAAATTATTAGAATTATGAAGAATATGACATATTTAGTAAAAGAGGGGGAAAATTGCAATTAAAAATAAAACAAAATAAATAAAGAAACAGACAGGTCCATATTAATAACTTTATTTCAAACCATATAAGTAATCAATCGTTACAAATATTTTAGTATTATGCACATCAAATAATTATTCAACCATCAATATTAGAACTAGACAATATATAAACAGCTGGGAAAAACTAGCTAACTGGAATAGATCGCATACATGAAATGATACAATAATGCAGAGGGAGCAAACAGGGTTTCACAAGGGTGGTTGCCACCCACCAGCTAACACCAAACCACACAGATTATGAGAATTGTAAGAATCCCACCACAAAATCAGCTGGTGGAAGATATAGCAGAATAAATTAATAACAAATCCCTACATTTTGAAAAATCCAAATTTAGCGCAAGTGCCCTAAAGTCTAGTGGTAAGCCTCTTCGCTAGTAATTGGTGGGGGGTCCGAGCCCCTAATTGCACAAATCCCTTATAACTGGAATAAGGGTATGTATGAGTGTGGGGTGCCTGTGTGGTGACGGCTACAGCCCTGTTCCAATCCAGTTTATCTGATAGTACGAATTCAAATAGCTATGCAACTAATTGAGCATAGCTCCGTAAGGGTTCTAATTATCCAGTTCAAACTTCCAACTTTGTAAGAATTCAGGCAATTAGATGAGATTGTTAAAATATGATTTATCTTTTTTTCTTTTCTGTACTCCAGCATTGATTCAGGCAATTAGATGAGGTTGTTAAAATATGATTTATCTTTTTTTCTTTTCTGTACTCCAGCATTGATTCAGGCAATTAGATGAGATTGTTAAAATATGATTTATCTTTTTTTCCTTTCTGTACTCCAGCATTGATTCATTACAATAAAATTTTCTAATACAAAGGATTTCAACCCCCAAAGAATTATACAATGTGGTTCTACCTGTTTGTTACATTTTTAATGTGTGATCTCCTCTATCACCAATGGTGTCAACTTTTTTTATAAATAATTTTGTTAAAACGGGTTCTCTCAAGACACCCGTTTTTTTAGTCCAAGATAGATATACAACAAGATCTTAATTGTCGATTCTTCAATATTTTCTCTTTCTAATACGTACAGAGCATAGGTCAGATAATATGAACTATGCAACACCTAGTGGGAGGTCTGGTTTTAAAACTATCCATGTGCAATCAGAATGGAGATATTTCTAACTAAAACATTCAGGATGCTGTGACATTTTATAGAGCTAGTACCAACACCACCTCCATTGCTAAGGGTGATATGGAGATAAATTGTACTTGTGACTGGACAAGGTGTTTCGTCCTTCTTATACACAGCCGATAGGCTGAGGCGACTCGGGGGGGCGCTGGACTCCCGCTAATCATTTAAAACTATTGTTGTTAGTTGCCATGTCTGTATACTGAAAAGAAACTGAGCATTGATCAGTGGCTTAAATTACACGTCTTTCCTTGTTGCATCTTTATTATTAGTTATATAATTGATGAGGACATCTTTCCAGTTTAGGATTTTTATTTTTATTTCCATTTTGATTCTGGCAATTATAGCCATATGTAATCTTTTGTAATTTTTAGATTCTTTTGTAATTTTTAGATTCTGAGAATATTTTGGAGATGTGTTTCAAGATGTAATTGAGCCTATTTAAAGGCCCTGAGATGAATGAGAAAGGCATGCCATTATTGATCAAAAAAACCTGTGTTGAGTTTTGCTCTTCATTTTCTCTCCCTTGTGTGATACAATCGAGATACAAATTAGGGTTTGTGATAAATCCTAATCTAGTTTTAGAATTAGTGATTAGTTCTAAAATTTATCCCTAATTCCCAAATCCCCACACAAAAAAAAACCCTAAACAAACACCCAACAGCCGCTGCCCCCTTCTTTCTTCTCCCTCCGTCTTCATCCCCGACCTCTCTCAAAATCCCCCTTCACAAAATCCCCAAACCCACCAGATCTCCATCACCCTCTCCCTCTCCCGCCACCAACATCAGCACCGAACTCCCTCTCCCCCATCCCTTCCTCTTCCTCGACATTACCAACAAACCCTTCTCCTTCCCCTCCATTCCCGATCAAGATCCCCACCATCAGGCGCCCCTCCCGACCTCCTTCCCTACCGCCATTAACACAAGAGTTCCAAACCCCCTCCAGTCCCTCTTGCTCCTCCCGTTCATCCGACGACCGCCCCTGCCTTTGCGTCGCCACCTCCTGGTCGCCGTCGCACCGTTCCCCCGCCTGACGCCGTGCCGCCGCCGGTCAGATCCCGATCGCCCTGTGCCCTTGTTGCTGCCTTTGCTTGCTGTGTTCTTGGTTGCTGTCCGCTCCTACATCTACGCTGGGTTTCTTCACATTCGGTATACTCGTTCCCTTATTAAGTATTTGTGTTTACTGCCATATTATCTAGCATATTATCTAATTTGCCTGTCGACCACAAAATACTGAGATTGAGTGATCCACATGCTAGATTAGAGTACGAATCGGTATTGCACTTCTTACTTGCTAAAACACGTAGGGATTTACTGATTGATTATAAGGTTGAATTATTACTTGGGACTGCTACACTTATTCAATTTTTGAAAACCCATCGAACCTGTTAATCGTTAAAAATTTCCAACTTAGATCCGCACTTTCATGTTGGTAAAATTAACCCATTAAAATTCTTGGAAATTTTCTATTTTAGGGTTGGTTTTACATCATTTTGGTATCAGAGCGAAGGTTCTTAAAACCTTAGTTCTTGCATCGTAGGCATCATTTTTGCATTCATTTAGTATCGTGTAGTCTTTTATTTTATTTTATTTTATTTTTATTTTTTTATTTTATTTTAGTTTAGTTCAGAATCATTTTTAAAAAAAAAATTAGGACACACCCTATTTCACACTTTTGGTGAATGCGTCTTCGCAGCACCATCACAGACCCTGAAGAGCTTTTTCTATCCCTTCCCAATCACCCAATTAGGAACCCTAGACTTCCCAGACCTGAAATTGACAACTCTGATATCTCCGCTACCCTAGCTGCCATCCAAGCAACTCTTGCCAATATCAATCAGAGGCTTGAGAAAGTGGAGTTAAATCAAACCCTTGTCCCTGAGCTTCATGCCCATCGTCAGATCTCTCAAGGGAATGTTCATGACGATCGACGTCAAGAACGTGACCCTGACGAACATTATAAAAAGAACGTTAAGGCTGACGTTCCCCAGTTTGAAGGCCACATGGAACCCCAAGCTTACCTCGATTGGATCCGTGCCATGGACCACTATTTTGTGTGGTTCGACATGAGCAAAGCCCTTAAAGTTAAATTTGCAACTATGAAATTAACGGGTAAGGCTCAACAACATTGGACCAATCTTGAACATGCCCGCAGAGGCCGAGGCCTGGCACCCATAGCCACTTGGGAGGCCATGAAAGAGAAGCTCACTGAGAGATATGTACCGTTATCGTTCCACACCCGATTGCTAGATTCGTGGAACCTATTGTATCAAGGAAGCAAATCCACACAAGAATATGTTGATAAATTCGATGACTTCCTTATTCGGTGCAATGCGCTAGGTAAAGAGAGTGAAGAACAAACTCTCTCTAGGTTCAGAGCTGGACTACGAGCTGACCTTACGAACGAGCTAATCTATAGAAACGTGGACTCAATAGCGACAACCTACTCCCTAGTCCTCGACATGGATTCCCTTAAAGCTAGTTCTGATTCTAGGTCCAGCGACTCGAGAGATCATTCCTCTAGAATGACCTCTACTGACCCACCTAGACCTCAGCCTCCCTCTCAACACCCCAACAAATCTTACCCGAGCAAATCTAATTCAAATTTTAATTCACATAGAGATGAACATAAGGGTAAGAACACCGAAAGAGATTACAGTAAGATTGACCCTCTCACTAAGTGCTATAAATGTAAGGGATACGGTCATGTTGCTGGCAACTGTCCTAGTCCAAGTAGGATTAATATAGTAGAGAGTACCGCAATCATCGCTGATGAGCCCGACAATGAGTTTATTTATGAACCTAATATAAGTGATGACTTTGATGAAAAAGAGGATGACCAGTCTCTCAATTGTATTCAGCCTGTTCAGTCACCTCTATTGAGTATACCTGAGTCACCCATTCCTTCCGAAGTCACTTGGCAACCCATAGATTTTACCCCCGTGTTAGAACATCACAAAGTCACAGAGTCTACACCCATATTTGCATATAACATTCATGACTTGCATAGAGAAATTTCCAAGGAACTTAATGAGAATAATTTTAACTACAAGTTAATAGCAGATACTAGAAGAAAATTTATAACTTTTGATATTGGTGACGAAGTGATGGTTCGGATTCATCCGGAACGGTTTCCTGTTGGACCCGTTAAGAACTTGAACATACGTGCTGCAGGCCCATTTAAGATTCTACATACAATCAATGATAATATCTATGTCGTTGACATTCCTGAAGGTTTTGGCATAAGTAAGATTTTCAATATTGATGATCTAGTACTTTATGAAGGCTCAGAATTCAACCCTAGAAATTTTCTTATAGATGAGCCTATCCTGCAACCTAATGGTGAGATTCCCCCATTACCTCCACTACCAGATATTACTTACCCATCGACAGAAGAATTGGATAATATTTTAGATGATCAGATAATCTCTACTAGAGATGGTGGTATGCACAAGTATTTGGTAAGGTGGAAAAATAAGCCGAAGTCGGATGACACTTGCAGTGATCGTGAGGGGCTCCCACAACTAGATCCAGATCTTTTGGAGCACCATGGCAGGATCACTGGTTTTGACTCGACTGGGTCGAGCTCTCTCCCACCCGGAGAGAATGATGAGGACATCTTTCCAGTTTAGGATTTTTATTTTTATTTCCATTTTGATTCTGGCAATTATAGCCATATGTAATCTTTTGTAATTTTTAGATTCTTTTGTAATTTTTAGATTCTGAGAATATTTTGGAGATGTGTTTCAAGATGTAATTGAGCCTATTTAAAGGCCCTGAGATGAATGAGAAAGGCATGCCATTATTGATCAAAAAAAACCTGTGTTGAGTTTTGCTCTTCATTTTCTCTCCCTTGTGTGATACAATCGAGATACAAATTAGGGTTTGTGATAAATCATAATCTAGTTTTAGAATTAGTGATTAGTTCTAAAATTTATCACAAATTCCCAAATCCCCACACAAAAAAAAACCCTAAACAAACACCCAACAGCCGCTGCCCCCTTCTTTCTTCTCCCTCCGTCTTCATCCCCGACCTCTCTCAAAATCCCCCTTCACAAAATCCCCAAACCCACCAGATCTCCATCACCCTCTCCCTCTCCCGCCACCAACATCAGCACCGAACTCCCTCTCCCCCATCCCTTCCTCTTCCTCGACATTACCAACAAACCCTTCTCCTTCCCCTCCATTCCCGATCAAGATCCCCACCATCAGGCGCCCCTCCCGACCTCCTTCTTCCCTACCGCCATTAACACAAGAGTTCCAAACCCCCTCCAGTCCCTCTTGCTCCTCCCGTTCATCCGACGACCGCCCCTGCCTTTGCGTCGCCACCTCCTGGTCGCCGTCGCACCGTTCCCCCGCCTGACGCCGTGCCGCCGCCGGTCAGATCCCGATCGCCCTGTGCCCTTGTTGCTGCCTTTGCTTGCTGTGTTCTTGGTTGCTGTCCGCTCCTACATCTACGCTGGGTTTCTTCACATTCGGTATACTCGTTCCCTTATTAAGTATTTGTGTTTACTGCCATATTATCTAGCATATTATCTAATTTGCCTGTCGACCACAAAATACTGAGATTGAGTGATCCACATGCTAGATTAGAGTACGAATCGGTATTGCACTTCTTACTTGCTAAAACACGTAGGGATTTACTGATTGATTATAAGGTTGAATTATTACTTGGGACTGCTACACTTATTCAATTTTTGAAAACCCATCGAACCTGTTAATCGTTAAAAATTTCCAACTTAGATCCGCACTTTCATGTTGGTAAAATTAACTCATTAAAATTCTTGGAAATTTTCTATTTTAGGGTTGGTTTTACATCAATAATCTTTCCTTGTTCCAATTGAACCTATGATTCATTCATGGTGCCGTCCTTGCAGTAAGGTGTGTGTTTTTTGGTAATTAGCAATTGGATTTATATACAATTGCTTATATGTAATGTAAGGCACTTAAAACTACCTTCTCTTCAGAAGAAGCTCTCCCAGAATTAGCTCCAGCTCCTAGTCTGCTAATCAAATCCTTTGTATGCTCAATCTCCTTCTGCTGCTTTTCCCATGCAGCATATTGAGCTTCTACCCATGCTTCCTTCGCTAGTACATACTCAGAATAATTGCCAACATATGTCCTGGATACTCCCATATCTGTCTCTACAATTTTTGTACATAACTGATCAAGGAAAGCTCTGTCATGAGATATGATTACCATTGGGACGTCCTGCTTCTGAAGATAGCCTTCTAGCCACTCAATTGTGTCGAGATCGAGATGATTTGTAGGCTCATCAAGAAGTAGCAGATCAGGTTCCTGCAAGTAACACATATAAAACCAAACTGTAAATACTACAAGAAAATGAAGAGTACAGGAATTCTAGGAATAAGTATACACACAAGCATGCGCACAGAAATTGTGCTAATCAAGTGAAACATTATCTTGGAGAAATGAAAATACCGAAATCTTATTAAAATTAAGCATGCCAAAAAGCGCACGTATTCATATAGAAAATGGTCCTTTGTAATTTGTTGCTCTCGTATTTTAATAAGCAGGAAGACAAATTGTTTCCTCCATGTCTGTGCAAAACTTTGGAAAAACACTAGTGAAACTCAAGAAATTATTAACAATTTATCATCTCTCTCCCAAACTTGGGAATTGGGGATTCAGACTTCCCAACTAACCCTAGTGTATTTTAGGAAATGCATTTAAACAAATATACACTAGAAAAAATAAATATAGTAAGAGTAGTAGTCCACCATCTGGGTTAATCGTTCAAGATTGTTGAATTCTACTGCATTGATTATGCCAAAAGAAAATGTTAGCTTATGGCTGCAATTTATGTGAACTAGTCAAGAGTGAACACGATAGGCAGACAGCTCTGAGTCTGATTATCTGTCTATAATCTCTCCCTCAGGTAGTTCCTACCGTACATTACAATTATAATCACCGTATTTTCATCAATAATCATTTTATATTTTTTTTACATTCTTTCAACTTCATTCGCATCTATTAAATTCTCAGTTCAACCGAGTTATGGGAATTTTAGATAAACAAAATATCTTCTTCACTCAACATAACTTGCCGAAGTGTTTGAAAAAGAATAACTTAATCGAACCATCAATTAAATTTGTGATATGCTTCTTGTGAAGGCATTTGCTAGCCGCCGCTGCAAATAGTTCATGTTATCTCAGTGAGCATCTTTAAATGTTAATAGAATAAGTATTCAATGAGCAAAATGTGGCAATATTATGAAGGTGAATGGATGATAAAGATGACCAAGCTGGTTATCCTAAAATGAGTATTCAGAGTGTAAGGCTCCTGTGGAGTGGTTAACGAGGAACCCACAATTCATGAAAATAAAGAAGATTGCTAGTTTAAAAACGCATGCACCCAATAGTTCATGTTATCTCAGTGAGTATCTTTAAATGTTAATAGAATAAGTATTCAATGAGCAAAATGTGGCAATATTATGAAGGTGAATGGATGATAAAGATGACCAAGCAGGTTATCCTAAAATGAGTATTCATGCGTGCAATTGCAGAAAATGCATGAGTCTAGGAATGTGATCGAATAAACTCTAAGTGTAAAGTGTGCACGGATATCTCCAGTTCCTGCATTTATAGGTATCAAGTACATAATTTTAGTGTCCTTTTCGTAAGTTCTCCTCCTTCCTCTCCTTACTATATTCATCCTTGAATTTCTCCTTCACTGAAATCAGGCTAATCAGCATTATCAAAGAAGCATAATCATCTCTTATGTTAACCTTTAAAGCTCAGGTGCTATGCAGATTGCCTATGTTTCTCCCAGAGAGTAAGGCTCCTGTGGAGTGGTTAACGAGGAACCCACAATTCATGAAAATAAAGAAGATTGCTAGTTTAAAAACGCGTGCACCCAATATTGTAGTAGATAGTCATTTGAATAACCACATAAGCTAACAATTGATAATCCTGATGCAGAATCTCTAACTAATAATTGATGCATAGCACTTTAAGTTGATGTCCAATTTCCCATTGTTATTACATGTAACAATTAGTCCTCATCTTGATGCATAGATTTAGCTAAAGATTGCTCATCTTGCATCACATTTTGATCAATTCCATCTATATGTATCAGATGCCAAAATGAAGCATAGTATTTTTCCCCTTTACCCTTTATCAAATATCAACAAAGAGAACGATCATTCCAATTCAATTGTATCAGACATGGATATTTAAATTTTGAACATAAGCATATGTCAGATTCTGTTTTCCATCAAACATACTTGGTTGTATTCATTTATACCCAAAAAAAGGAAGAGGAAAATATACCTGTAGCAGAATTTTCCCAAGAGACATCCTCATCTGCCACCCACCACTAAAAGACGCCACCAACCGATCCGCATCCTCAGGCGCAAACCCCAACTCGGGCATCAACTTACTAATCTTGACATCCACCAGATCCAAATTCACATCCCTCGCCCTCCTCTGCAGCAAATCCAGCTCATCCAACAACCTCCCCATCATCTCCAAATCATCCACCGACCCTTCCAACGCATTCTGGATCTTGTTCAACCTCTCCCCAACCTCCATCTCCTCCTTAAAAGCACTCAAGAACTCCTCCTTCACCGTCCTCGTCGTACACACCTCAAACTCCTGGCTCAAAAACGCAATCTTCATGTTCTCCTTCACCTTCACCAAATTCCCCGAATCCGGCTCATCCAACCCAGCAATTATCCTCAACTGCGTAGTCTTCCCCGCGCCATTCACACCCACCAACCCCACTTTCTCCCCTCTCTTCACCTCCCAACTCACATCCTTCAACACAGTCACTCCTTTAAAGCTCTTACTAATATTCTCTAACCTAAACCCCGAAGAAACGCTCGACGCGCCGGACTTGGACGACTTCTTCCCCCTCTGTTTATTGGAGCTCTCGCTTTTCGAGCTCTCAGAAAAGAGGGATTCCAAATCATTTTCAGTTTCAGTTTCAGTTTCTGAAACCGATACATCGGCCTCGACCGCTAATCTAGCCCGGGTCTTAAAGTTAGTAAAGGTGGCCCTTTTCGGGAAGGAGAGGTGAATCCGGTTGGAATTGGGGATGGTGGGGTGCAATCGAAGGCGAATCGCCGAACCTGAGAGGAAGCCGGCGGATTGGAGGTCGACGGCGCTGATTTTGGCGGCAAAATCCATTAATTTGGGAGAATTAGGGTTATGGTTTGAGAGTGGTTCTGTCGATCTTTTGAGCTCGAGGAAGTGAAGAAGACGACTCTCTAAAGTATAGGCATAAGGAAGAGGAGGAAGAAGAAGAAGAAGGAGGAGGAGGGAGTTAGCGGGGTATTAAGATTTGTAGGGATAGGAGGAAATGGACGGGGGGGATTGCCATTGGATTTTGCATTATTTACGGAATTGACATTGTGGGGATCGGAGATTGGGTGCATATGCAAACGGATAAGGAAAAACTCCAGTCCGATCCGACATCGTATCCGTATTTTGCATATGATGGATATTCTCCTTATTTTCAAATATGATAACGCTAAATGACTGAAATAGTGAAATATCAGATACAGATATCCAACTTATCGAATTATATCCGGATCCGATTGTATCAAATAGGGTTATTAAGATACCTATCCAAAAATATCCATATCCACAAGGAAGAAAACAAATACTAATACGGTAGCACCCATATCCGCTTCATATCCAATTCGTTTGGAGCCCTGGATGTGAACGTTATGAGGTAGTGGCAGGACTGTAAATTTAGGTAAGATTTGGGGTAATGTGTGAAGGGGGGAATTTTTGTGTGGTGTAGGGGCTTTGGGGGGATAACGTGGATTGGAAAAGTGATGAGTTTGAGGCGGAGGGGAGGACACAAGGGTGGTTTTGATTTTTGCAACCGTTGGTTTGTTGCCACGTGGCGTTAGGACTAAGTTTGTGGCTTGTGCTCAACGTTGCAAGGCCTAGTAATAATCACATTTTCCTTCTTTTTATTCTTTTCTTTGTTTTCATTCGGAGCTAAGAAATAATTTTAAAATGTTTTTCCTTAATTACGTAATCAGTATTGTTTGCGTTACATGTAGCTGCTCAGGTTATTTAACAAGTACGGTTTCCGTGAATACACTTTAAGAGCATCCACGCGGTAGTTATGCATTTATGCATATTATGTATATTTTCGTCCAAATTAAACTGCGGTCGTATAACATTTATATATATTTTATCTTTTAAAACAGTAGAATGGTATATTTAAGAATTGATATAACAGATTTGGCTGTAAGTGTAACGACTGCAGTTATAACTTTTTAACACTCACCAGTTTTCCTTCTCTGGCGACTTTTCCCCTCTTTCCCTCTCGGCTCCGATCCGGCGTCTGTGCCCTCCCGTTCTCCCCTCTTCCTTCACAAAAGTTTCTCGCCTTGCGTTTCTCTCCAAACCCTTTTCATCAGAGCTCAGATCTAGCTGTTTGGTGGGTGCTCCGTCCGCTCCCCCCCTCTTCGTCTTTTTCTTCGTCGTCGTTTGTTGAGCTGTCTCCTGGGTTGCGTCCCGTCCTCCCCTTCTCTGCACGGCCCCTCAGCCAAGTCAGAGCGTCTCTTCTTCCGTTCCCTGGTTTCTGCCTTCGCGGTGGGTGTTGGTGTGGTCGTCTGCTTCCTCCCTCTCCCAGTTCTCGTTTCTCTTTTGAGCTCGAGCCAGCGCAGTTCCCTTATCGGTGGTGAGTTTCTTCTTCAGCACTGTGAGTATTCTTAACTTTTTTTTTCATTATTTTCTTCTGTTTGCCTGTGATTTTTCGTTCAGCATTTTCAGTGCTAGTTTTGTGCTATTGGCTGTTTAGCTTTAGTTTGTCAGAGGTGTATCTTTACCTCTGTGTGTGCTCTGTGCGATTTGGAGCTTGTATCTTAGTCTTGCTCCTCCTTAGGGAGGACTGTGACTGACTGCCGTTCTCTCCTTCGGCGTCTGGTATCTCCCAGAGTCACGCCATTATTTTCTCGTCTTCTTCAATCTTCTTCCCCTCCTTTCTCGACAGATCTGTGCCCCCTTCTCTGGTTTGGACCTCCTTCTCTCTTGGCCCATGGCTCTTTCTTGGGTTGAGGTAGTTAAAAAAAAAAGAGTTCACAAAATTTCTAAGCAGTTTGATGCTAATTCTTTCCCTAGTTCCCATCTCCAGCCCACAAAGAATTCGGGTTTGGGCCTGGCCCACCCTGTGAAGATCCCACTCTCGAAGCTTCCTTCTTACCCTCCCTCTTCTAACTCCCGCTCTCCTCTTCTCACCTGTTCATCTTCTTCTAATTCCTCCTCCCTCTCTTATCGATTCTGGCCTACTTGTTTCCGCTGCCTTGAGCATGGCCACATTAAAGCCTCTTGTCCCAACAAAATGAAATGCATCTTCTGCCTCAAAGAGGGACATGCGCAACAGCGCTGTTTTGCTCTTCAAAAAATTTTGGGCCTTTCTATTGGAGCTCCGATCTCCGACCAAGTCCTCAACGCTGTCGTCCTCTCTGCTCTTCGCAACAAGATTCCTCCTTCTGCTCCTCCGCATTCTCGTAAGAAGTCAGCTTCTCCCAAACCCCCCCTTCTTCCCACTCCCTCTTCTACCCTTCGCATCTCCGAGCGTGTTCTGGATTCGAAGAAGTCTGGGGCAGGTCCTTCTCTTCCTCATCCCGTTCAGCAAGTCACCAGAGTCTTCGTCCCTAAAACAATGCTTTCGGATCGTCTGAAGTCCTTCAGTATGTATGGAGCGATTTCTTTCTCTGGAGGTGTGGTTCCTTTCTTTACTCTCAACTCCTTCCTTAGCAACTTCTGTAATATCAAGGACTGGGAGTGGGTGCTTTACAATTGCTCCAATGGTGATATGGTTATCCGTTGCCCCTCTCCTAAAATTCTAGAAGACTTGATCGCGTCTCCGTCGCTATCTATCGGATCTATCCATCTCTCGGTTCGCCAATGGGTGCAAATTCCTCCTATTTCTCAGGGTTCTGACTTGGTGAACACTAAAGTTTCTTTAGTGGGATTGCCTCCGTTCTGTGATTCTACCCACTCGCTTAGGGAGGTGGCCCTATGCATTGGTGATTTAGTGAGCATTTCTTCTAAAGCGTGGTTAGCCTCCGGCTCTGTTCAAATTGAAGCTTTATTCCGTTGTAACAAATCCCTTCCCCGTATTGAGGCTTTTTGTTTATCTGACGGATGCTCGTCCTTCTCAGTGTCGGCTCATTACCACGATTCTGCTTTCTCCTCTTCTGCTTCCCCCTCTTCCTTAGCTGAGGCTATTGTTCCGGCCTTTGTAGCTGATCCGAAAGCCTCTTTTCATCCGGGGCTTGACTCTCCAGCGATTTCTTCTCCTCCTGCGAGTAAAACTCCTCGCGGGGGCTCTGCGCGGAGCCAATTCCCTCCCCGCCACAGGCCGGCTCCTCCCCCATCAACTACTAAGATTTCCCCTTCCAAAGCACCTAACCTAGTGTGGATCAACCCTGATATTGCTAAAGTTTCGTCTTCTGCCTCTCATGCTACTCCGGTTAAATCCTCCACCTCTCCATCTCCCCCGAAAATCTTCCAGTCGTCTGCCCCCTTATCAACGACGACTCCTGCCACCTCTTCTTATGTTGCTAAAGGCAAGTTGCCTTCTTCTCCTTGGCCTGCGTGGGAGGTCAATCCCAACTTTGCTTCGGATTGGGAGCAATTTATCCAGGTCGCTCATTTTCCCACCCCCAAGCGTGCGGAACCTGCCTTCGAACAGGCCTTTCTCAAGGCCTCCAAGTCGTCTAAAGCTCCTTCTTGGATCGACCAGGATCCTTTGCTTCTGGAAGAGGAAGAGGATCTTAACAGAGCGTCGAAAGACAAACTGGTATGTTTTTACCCGTCTTCCTACCTTTCAGATTTTTTCATTCTCATCTACGGTTTTTGCTTATTTAAATTAATTCGCCTGGCTGTGTTAGTCCATTTAGTAAACATTTCTCTCCAGGACTTAGTCCTCTGTATTCCTGCTCGTCTTGGACCTTTATATCGGTTGTGGTATTCTTCGACCACCGACATAAAGTATCTAAGCTCCTTAGAGTCTCAGACTCTATTCTCTCCTCTTTCTCTACATTATCGCAAAATCCCGGTTAAATCATCTTTGCTTACCCCCGTCACTTCCCGACTTTCCTCTTCGAATTCCTCTCCCTCCCTCTCCTCGATTTCATTACAGTCTAACAGCATTGTTTCAGAGATTTGTTATACTTCAAAACCTCCTCCTCGTTTCATTAGAACCAGTGCTCGGCTGAGGGCTTTAAAAAAGAAAAGACCGTCGGAACCCGGTATTCCTTTTGCTAGTGAGTCTTCCCCGAGCGGAGCTCTCTCCTCTCCTTCTCTTACTGCATCAGCCAATTTCTCTAATTCCAACAACCAGTTTGGATCTCTTTACCTCCCCATCTTCGACTCTCTTTCCGATTGTGAAATTTCTTCTCTTGCACGTGATTTGGGTTTTCGCCTCAACCCTTCCGACTCTCACAATATCTGTACCATTAGAAATTTGGAACGTCGTAGAGTCAGGGAGCATAGTCAGCCCAATGATTAGCTTGTCATGGAATATTTGGGGTTTACATTGCCCGTCTAAACAACGGGCAATTTTTGACCTCATTTCCTCTTCCCGTTGCGACTTAATCGCCATTCAAGAATCTAAATTGGATTCTCCTTCCACCCCTATCTATCGGAATCTTGGCGGGTCCATTATTTCGAAGTGGATCTCGCTGAATGCTATTGGTTCGAGAGGAGGCATTCTCGTCGGGTTCAAAAAATCGACCTTCTCCCTTGTCGCAACTCATCGACTTAACTTTTTTCTCATTGTTCAACTTCATTGGTCTTGTTTTAATTGTCCGCTCAATGTTATTTCGGTTTACGGTCCTTCTACCGCGGAGAGACGTCCCTTATTTTGGGAGGAATTTCTATCCTTACAACCCTTCTTAGCTGACCTCTGTTTCTTATGCGGTGATTTTAATGTCACCCGTTACGCTTCCGAAAGATCTTCCTCGGTTTCTTCTTTTCACCAATCTTCCCGTTTCAACGATTGCATCCGCAACCTTTAATTATACGATCTACCAATCTCTGGTAGATCTTTTACTTGGTCCAACCAGCGTCAACCTCCCTCCCTAGCCAAGTTGGATCGTTTCCTTGTATCTCTATCTTGGCTTAACCGCTTCCCCCAGACTTTTGCTCGGGCTCTTCCTAATCCGGTTTCTGACCATTGCCCGATCTCCCTATCTTCCAATTTCTCCTTCCATCACCAGCACAAATTTCGATTCGAAAAATTTTGGTTGCAAGACGAGGTTTTTGTTAGGCTGGTGGGGGAATGTCTTGCCTCGGTCACAGGCTCCTCAGGCCTAGGTAACATTCTCCTCAAACTCCATGCTATCAAGCACGGATGCAAAATTTGGCGTTCTGAGAGGCATCAAAATACCACTTTTCTCAAAAATTTTCTCCTCCATTCTATTGAATCCTTTGACAGGATGGAAGAATCTTATCCCTTATCGGAAGACGCCCGTGTCGAACGTCTTTCTTGCAAGCAGGACTATGCTAATATCCTTCAGCAAGATCACTCTAAATGGGCCCAAAGGGCTCGTATTAAATGGCTGAAAGAGGGCGACGCTAATACCGCTTTTTTCCATAACTTTGCTTCCCATAGGCAACGTAGTAATCACATTGCCTCTCTCTCTGTCCAAGGTAGGGAGGTATCCTCCGATGGAGATATCCATCGGGAATTCCTTAATTTCTATAAAAATCTCATTGGTTCTAATAAACCCCGTTCTCTTGAGCTTGATTGGCTCCATCTTTATGGTAATCAATCTCACGATCTTTCCTCCCTTGAAGTACCTTTCACTATTGAAGAGATTCATGCGGCGGTTTTTGCCTTAAAAAGCGATTCCTCCCCAGGACCGGATGGATTCCCTGCCTTTTTCTTTCAAAAATTTTGGAATTGGCTTAAGGATGACCTCTTCAAATTATTCCAAGACCTCCACCAGGGTCATTTCTCTTTTGACCGCATTAATTACGCCCACATTGTTCTTATCCCTAAAGTCGCGGGAGCTCATTTGTTGACCAATTTTAGGCCGATCAGTCTGATTAACACTTCTTTTAAAATTATTATGAAAGTTCTTTCGACTAGGCTTAGTTCCATCATTTCTCCCCTCATTGATCCCGCGCAGTCGGGATTCATCAAGGACCGTTTCATCCTTGATAGCGTTGCCTCAGCTCAGGAAATCATTTCCCATTGTCACCGATCGCGAGAGGAGGGTATCCTTCTGAAACTTGATTTTCAAAAAGCTTATGACAATGTCAATTGGGACTTCCTCTTCGATATTCTATCCTTCAGGGGCTTTGGCCCCAAATGGATAGCCTGGATCAAATCCAGTCTTTACTCTGGTACCTCTGCCATCTATATCAATGGCTCAGAGGGACACAAGTTCAAAGTAAAATGTGGTCTCCGTCAAGGAGACCCTCTCTCCTCCCTTCTTTTTTCCCTTGTTGCGGACGTTTTTAGCAGACTTCTCAGGAATGCTTGGAACTCGCATATGATTCAGGGTCTGGGTTCTTCTCCCCATTTCGAGGGAGTTCTTAACCTCCAATATGCTGATGACACGATTATTTTTTCCAAGCCTAACCTTCACTCTCTGCGTAACTTGAAATTGCTCCTTTATTGCTTTGAATTGGCTTCGGGCTTATCTATCAATTTTCAAAAATCTTCGGTGATTTGGCTGAGCGGATCCCCCAACCGTCAGACTGAAGTTTCCAATGTTTTTAATTGCCCCATTGCCAACTTCCCTATCTCTTACTTAGGTATCCCCCTTAGATGGGGTAAACTTCTCAGAGCTGACTGGATTCCTCTGATTGACAAAGTCGAGTCTAGACTTTCTGTCTGGTCGGGTAAATTCCTATCTCGAGGTGGTAGATTGATTCTTATCAATTCGGTCCTTTCTGCGATGCCCCAATATTTTATGTCTTTCTTTTTCCTCCCCTCCTGGGTGATCAATAGGATTGATCAGATCAGGAGTAATTTCCTCTGGTCGGGATCAGCCTCCTACAATCCCGGTACGCATCTTGCCAATTGGAAACTCGTCTGCTCTCCTAGAGAGGAGGGGGGGCTAGGTGTCCTGAACCTTAGAGATCATAATATCGCCCTTCTCGGCAAGTGGATTTGGAGACTCCACAATTTTAATCACCTCCCTTGGATTCTATGTATCAAAAATTACCGATCCTCTTCTAACTGGTGGGAATTTCCTCAGTCGACCTCTCGTTACGCCTCTCCTTTTTGGAAAGGCGTTTGGAAAGCGTCTCATGCTTTCCTTTGTAGCATATCTCGCTCGTGCTCCGAAGGGGTTACAGCGCGCTTTTGGTCCGACTTGTGGATTGGTAACATTAAACTAGCTTCGGCTTTCCCTTCTTTATTCCGCTTGGCGGCACTCCCAGAGGCCACGGTAGCTGATTCCTTTATTATTATTGATAACGTGAGACACTGGTCCATCCCTTTCATTTCGGCGATCCCCATTCAGCTCATTGATCAGTTCAATAACCTCTTATGCCTCCTGAATGGCTACGTTTGGTTCCCTCTTGAAGGGATCTCCTGGCGATGGACCGCGTCGGGTGTCTTTTCAGTTCACTCCTTTTATCGTTTCCTCAATTCCAGAGGAACGCGTTCTTCGTTATCACAGTTCATTTGGAAATCTTGTGTTCCCATCAAAGTCAAAATTAATTCGTGGTTAGCCTTTAACAACAAACTCCTCATTGTCGAAATCCTCAACAAAAGAAATCTCGCATGGGGGCAACTTTGCCCGCTGTGCGAGCTGCTCCCGGAAGACAACCATCACCTTTTCACCCGGTGTTCGTTCATTCTTCCTCTTTGGAAGATTGTCACTTTAGCTTGGAATTTGAGAGTGACTCCCCTCTCATTATCTTCAGTATGGTCCCTCACGCCTTCGAACAGCATGTTTCGTAGTGCGTGGATTTTATCTATCCATATTATTATTTGGATCACTTGGAAGGAAAGAAATAGTAGGCTTTTCCGTCATCAATGCAAGCCGATTGCGGCTTTTATCGACGAGTTCTTTTTTCTTTTTAATCTCTGGGCTTCGAGCCCAACTTTCAAAGAGAGTGCCGCATCGGCGGTTGATAAACTACAGCATTCTTTTATTTGCCTTAAAAATCTTCAGGCTTTATAGTTTCTTATTACAGTTTTCTTCCGCTCAGTTTTCTTTCCTTCTTTCTTTCTTTCATCTGTTAAGTTCTCTTGTGTTATTTTCATTGCAGGTTTGATTCCTTTCTGGTTTGCGCTGTACCTGGCGGTTTGTGGTGGCTGTTTGTTTCTCTGGCTTTGTCTTTTTGGTCCCTCTGTGGACTTTTGGCTTCTCCCAGGGGATGGGGTTTGCTTACCCTGGTTTCAGTGGTGAATGCTGTTTTTTATTTTTTCTTTCTGCTCTTCTTGTTCTGTTTGTATATTTTTGATGGTATAGTCTAGTTGGGATATTTTGGTTACGTTCAGCTTTCCCTAGTTCTTCTTCTCTGGAGCTTAGTATTTCTCTTATCTTCAATGTTATTGTCCTTTTTGCTGTGTATTACTTTTGTTCGGATTGTGTTATTTTCGCTGTCTGCGTTGCTGGGTGATGTTGGTTATTCTCTGTGCAGCTTAGTTATTGCTTCATTTTGCTCGTCTCTTCTAGGCTATGCCCTTTGTTCTGATTTTCAGGGTGCTCCCCTGGAGCTTTTGAGTTATCTCTTCTTGCCTGAGTGGGCTGCGTTCCGTTCTTGACTCTGGATTGGGGTTCGTTCTGCGTGCGTCTTTGCGGAACTCCAGTGGAGGTTTTATTCATGTGGTATGCTCTTTGGTCCGCTGTCGTTTGATTGGCTGCTTCTTAGCTATCAGTGTGGACCTCGTCGTCGGTGCGCGTTTGCCTACCGCCCGTGGCTTCAGACTGGCCGGTTTCTGGCGCAGCTTCGGAACCGAGCTTACCTTGCGGTCTTCCCCTTAAGGACTCCCCCTCGGAAGCTTTGTTTACTTATTTGTTCTCTCCGTTGGTTGTTTTCATTCTGCTACCTGTTTATAGTCTTGACTTACTGTATTTATTGTTTTACCTCTGGTAAAACCTCTCTTGTAAACTATTATTTATTTATTTGATCGTATGGCTGGAGTCTCTAGACTCTATCCGTTTCATCAAAAAGAATTGATATAGCAATACGTATAATATAAAGGATGAAACATCATGTTTCGTCTGTAATATTTTATAATAATTTTTAAGGGATCGGACGAAACATGATGTTTCGTCTTAAATATTTTATAAAAAAATTTTTTGATCAGATATTTCATCTAATGAAATCCTGAATTTTTTTAATTAAACTAAATTCTTATGCTCTTAATTAGTTCGTTAATTAATTTAAATA
Source organism: Hemerocallis citrina (assembly GCA_017893485.1). NCBI lineage: Eukaryota > Viridiplantae > Streptophyta > Magnoliopsida > Asparagales > Asphodelaceae > Hemerocallis > Hemerocallis citrina. Next base: position 223,418,059 of record CM030363.1, on the reverse strand, counting down.
GTATTTTAGTTAGATTTTTAGTTAAATAATTAGTTAATTAATTAAGTTTAGTTAACTAATAACTTAATTAATTGGGCACACAGTGGGACGAAATGATCCAACCATTTAAAAAATTAAAAAAATTAAAAAATCCAAAAAAAATTCTCACACACAAAAAAAAACTACGGATATTTCATCCGCTTACAACTTTGCTATATTTTGCTTTTTGCCCGCTGCATATATGCATATTTTAGCTCTAACAACTGTGGATAATAAAGTTAATAAAGTATAGGCAACATTCCAGCTTTTTTTTGATAAAAGATGGCTTACGTCATCGTTCCATTAATACGAAATAACGAAACAAAGCATTACAACAGAAATAAAAACACGTGAGCAACAGGCTACACGAAACATCAGAAGTACTCGGACTTACTCGCGTACAAAGTTAAATGACAACAACAGAACAACAGCCACGTGAGCAACGACCTACACGCAACAACAAAAGTACTCGGACCAACCCGAGTTGGAAAGCAAACTACAAGAGTCTAACCCACATCTGGTGGCTCCTCCTAGCTCGAGCTCTCAACCCTCCTCCCTAAGCTCATGATCTGGACTATTCACCATCGATGATCCTCCTCCTCTTTGAAGCCTCCTGAATCCCTGCCCAATCATGAATCAACACAAAGATTTTACGCATGGAATTCTGAAATGATAATGAAATGTTGCGAAATATAAAATCATTTCTTTCTAGACATAGGTTCCACATAGATGCTGCTACTGCTATATCCCATGTTTTTTTATCCCCTGACCTAATGAGACAGTCTCTAAATGTCCCCCAAATGTCTGATATTGAATTAGGTACCCGATCTACCCCAAAACCCCTACATACAACTTTCCAGGTTAATCGCGCTTTTGGACATAGAAATAGTATATGAGTCGCATCCTCCTCTGGATGCAGACATATCCCACACCTAACGTCGATTTGCATATTCCTTTTCCTTAGGTTGACTTTCGACAGAATCGCATCTTTGTGTGCTAACTAGCAGAAGACTTTGACTTTGAACGGGACATAAGCTCCCCAAATCACCGATTGATCTTTACATCTCGTACCACCATCGTTGATCCACCTATACATTGCCGCTACTGTGAAAACGTTCGACGCATCTCTATCCCACAATCTCTCGTCCTCTAAATCATTCAGATGACCCCCTTCGTCAGTAATGAGTTTATTGAGCTCTTCGAATTGTGACAGACTTCTTTGGTCAAAGTTGGGAGAAACTAAGAAGTTAAGTTTTCCATTCTTCCGCACATCTGCCACAGCTAGATCTAAGTTTATCGTTACTGCTGCAGCCTGAGGGAATCGGTTTTGAAGGGTTGTTTCCCCGCACCATTTATCTTTCCAGAATCTAGTGTTTTTACCGTTTCCCACTCTGCATTTGGTATTAGTGTGGAAAATCTCACCAAGCTTAGCTATTCCTTTCCAGAGAAAGGACACCTTGGCTGAAGGGCTTCTGCCTTCGAATCTGTATTTTTTTCTCTTGCGGAACAGAGCGAAGGAATAGCTCCACCAACCCTTTTTCTTAGTGGAAATCTTCCACCACCACTTACTAAGCAACGCTTGATTCATGTCATGTAAGTTCATGATTCCCAGGCCACCATTTTCCCTACTCTTACAAACTCTACCCCATTTAACAAGGGGGAAGCCTTTGTTCCCCTCGTCCGTTCCTTTCCATAGGAATTTTCTTCTAATTTTATCAATCCTGTGGATAACCCATTTCGGTAATTCGTAAATCGACATGAGGTACAACGGAATTTCTAAGAGGACAGAATTCAGCAAAATGATTCTTCCACCTAGGGACAGGATTCGACTCTGCCATCCAAAAAATTTCTTTTCAATCTTGCCTATGACGGGGTTCCAATCCTCCTTCAATAGTGCTCCCGGTCTTATAGGTGTACCAAGATATTTAATTGGATATTCGCTCAACTTACAATGTAAGATCTCCAAAATCTCGTTAGCCGACAATGATAGCTGATCGGAAACAGGAATTATGCTAGTCTTATTAAAGTTAACCTTCAGCCCCGACCAACCTTGAAAGCACCCCAGAACTGCCTTGATGGCAACCACTTCTTGCATGGTAGCTTTTCCGAAAAGAAGAGTATCATCGGCATATTGAAGAATCGACATCGGCTGAGCTATACCTTTAATCTCAATTCCTGTAATAGTATTGTTTCCCTGTGCCCTTCTAATCATTTAGGCTAAACCGTCCGCCACAATAGCAAAGAGAAGGGAGGATAGCGGATCTCCTTGTCAGAGCCCTCTTTTGCATCTGATCTCTTTTCCTTGCCAACCGTTAACTTGGATGAACGATTTCCCTCCTCGTATGCACCTATGCATCCATAACCTCCACTTTGCGCCGAACCCTTTGCGTTCCAACGCCTCGTCCAGGCAATCCCAGTGGACGGAGTCGTACGCCCTTTGGAAGTCTAATTTTAGTAGAAACCCGTCAGCTTTGGCCTTGTTACCTCTAAAAACGATTTCGTGGGCGGATGCAATGCTGTCCATAATATCCCTTCCACGAATGAACCCGCATTGGGAGGGGGCGATAACATCATTCAGGTGCGGGGCTAGTCTCTGAGCTAAGACCTTCGTGATTATTTTGAACGAGCCGTTAATTAAACTGATAGGCCGTAGGTCTTCATAAGATTCAACCTCACTTTTCTTTGGTACCAATATGATTGTAGCGTAATTCAGTCTATCTAGATTTGCAGATCCTTCATACAAGTCGTGGAAGATGTTCATGAGATCTTCTCTGATGACGTCCCAGTAGAGAAGAAGATCAGCAGTCCGTCTGGCCCCGGGGCCTTGTCCTGCCCAAGCTTCTTAATTGCATCTAACACCTCTGAATCTGTGAATCTTTCTTCGATACCTGAGCTCCCCTCTATCCTGGACGAACTCCACATGTCAGGAGCTAGCGCACATCTTTCAGCTGAATTTGACCCTAGAATATCATGAAACTTAGAGTCGAGGTGCTCTTTGATACGCAAGTCGTTCTCAGTCCAAATCCCATTAACTGATAATCCCGTGATATGATTATGTCTTTTTCTTCCATCAGTCATCTTGTGGAAAAATTTTGTATTGGCGTCCCCTTCGCGGAGCCATTGAATTCTTGATCTCTGTTGCCAGTACAGCTCCTCCATCTTGACGCTATGTTGTATCTCCAGTCTTTTACTTGCCAGCTCATCCTTCTCATCCTCCAGCAGCTCTCTCTCCTCTTGACAGGTTTCCAGAACGGAGATTCTACTACCTGCTTCAAGCAAACTTTGGGTAATGGAGATCTTTTTTTGCTCAGCCCACCCTTTTAATCTCCTACGAAGACGCCTAGAATTTTCGATCCAAATTCCGACGGCTGAGGATTGCGAAGTTTCGGCTCTCCAAGAGTCTGCGATGACTTGCCTGATATCCTCGCAGATGGTCCAGGCTTTCTCGAATTTAAAACTAAAGTGCTGCTTCCTTTCATGTAGCCTGCAGTCGATGACCAACGGAAGGTGATCTGATGTGTAGCGCATTGCAGATTTAACCTTCGCTAAAGGATGAACATCTTCCCAATCGTTCGACACAAGCACTCTATCAAGCTTGGCCAGGGTTTGGACTTCTCTGCATATTCGACCAAGTGAATTTTCTGTCAGTCGTCTCTGGCTCTAATAACTCTAATTCCTCTATAATCTCGTTGAAGGAGTCTTGATCCGTTCGGTGGTGACCCACGCCCTTATGCTCGTTCCGGAATCTAGTGATGTTAAAATCTCCCCCTAATATCCAAGGCCCGCTCCATTTATTCCTGATGAATCTAAGTTCCGCCCACAGGTCCTTTCGACGTCTATTGTCGTACGGCCCGTAAACAGAAGAAATTGCCTGAATCCAACCGTCGCTTCTACGTCTAATTCTAATGGAAACCGTGAACTCGCCTATGTGATCGTCAATTATCTCGAGGATAAGAGTATTGACCCCCACTACTATACCTCCCGAGAACCCCCTAGCAGCTTTAAATCTCCATTTGAAGTCAACCAAACCTCTCAACGCATTGAATTCCTCCTCAGTAAGACTCTCAATTCTAGTTTCTTGAATACCGATGATGTCAGGACGTATTTTGGTAAGGGTAACACCTATAGCTCTTTTTTTTACCCTTTGCCGCATCCCTCTTACGTTCCAAAAAGTGTAAATCATTAACACACTAATAACCACCTAACGACTCTCCCCTCTCCCTATGACCCCGGGGTTAGATAACAGCTAGACTATAGTCATCTCTAATGATTGCTACGTTATGTAGTTGCTCAGCTCTAGAGGAACCCATGGCTAGACCGTACAGAGTAGAGAAATAAATGAGGGAATCATCAGTTAATGAATTAAGCACTGAAAAATTAACAATAGAGGTACCTGCTTCTGTAATTTCTGCCTCCGAAGCTTTCTTCCCCTCGTGAGGGCCCCCCTCTTTTACCTGCTCATTAGATGCTGTACTCACCATCTGTCTTTTACCTTTCCTCTGATATTCTGTAATCTTCTTACTTGAGGAGCTACCAACACTGCATCTGGCTCCTTTATCATCGAAGTCTGTTTCTGTTTCTGAGATGAAATTATCCTCCCGGATACCGTCTAACGCTCCGATAAGCTCGCCTACTAACTCATGATCCGATGAAATAATAGCTTTGTGACCAATTTGCTGCTGATCTGGGGTCGAGGATGGATTTTTGTTGCTAATCTCCGTCAGCACTCCTACAGGAATAACATCTTCCTTATCTAAAGCAAGCCCATGGCCCGTGGGCTGAGGCCCAATTCCCGCTCTGGATTGAATCAAAGCTTCAATCTCTGCTTTTACCGATCCTTCGATGTCTTCTCGCGTGAAACATGGCCACTTTGCATCACTCAACCCCAAGACATTAACTGAACTCTGACCCACCACAGTCCCGATTTTAAGGATGCCACATCTTCTCGCATCAGACGTACACCCAGTCCCTTCGCACATCAACTTACCATTGCCGCAAGCCTTCCCATTACCTACTTGACTCCTATCACCTTTCGACTCAGCCAAAACCCCTGCATTTTTAAGTGGGACCCTCTGTCAGCTATACCCGGATGGAGCTCTGATTAGATTGTTATTAAAGGTAGGTGGAATAGACGGCTGAGATTGGGAGTAGCGGGACTTAGGCAGCTTTTGAATTTCGCACTCTTGAATGAACGGCTATGCATCGAAACCGCTAGATCTAATAGGCTAAATAATATCTCTTCCATCGGACGGCTCTGCTTGATCTTCTTCCTGTGGCTGACCATCTCGGCCGTACGTCTTCCCAATTCTTCCAAATGCTAAATCACGGAACGAAACATTTTTCTAAGCTTCGACGATCACTGTGACTTCGTAGAGTGAGTTGTCGAACTCAGCAATAATTTTTTAGGGAATATCGGCCTTATTAGCAACTCCCACCTTGAATCTAGCGAATTTACGAGCGGAATGGGTTAACGTTTGTCTGTCGATGTCGATGAGCATTCCGAATTGACGCGCGATGTTTTGAAACCCCGTTCGTACCCAACAATGAAAAGGTAGGTTGTAAAGTCTGATCCAAACGGGGGGAGGGGACTCTGGCTTAAGAACTCCATAATCTCACGACCACCATTTGAACGTGACAAAGAACTCTAACCCATTAGCGTCTTTACCCTCTAGGCCCTTAACTCTGATAGTTTCTTTAGCGAGAGCTGCGTCGCTACAGTGAGTACAGAACGTGTTGATAGCTATTTCTTGTATTACCCAGATGGGCCTTGGTTCGGTGATCAAAGCAGCTTGAAGCAATTCCGATACGTCGTTGGCGTTTGGCACTCCCGACTGTACTTTAACTAGGATTCCTCCATTAAATCTTCATTCAAAATCCGCCATTAGTGGAGTAGGAGTAATCGAAACTTGAATGACACGTCTCTCCCCCACTACACTTTCCTGGGTTTTACTCCCCTCCGAGACCAGCGACGTACCAAGCTTTGGAGCCTTTGAGTTGGAATTCGAAACGGTGATACGCTTGGGACAGCTGGTGGAAATGTGGCCCGAGCTCCGACAAATGTAGCAGAACCAATCGAAGGTGCACTTGCTTATGGAATGGCCAGGCCTCGCGCACTTATGATAATTCAGCCGTCCATCGACTCCCGAATTTTCCGACCCACTACGGCTTTTGGTAGGATTCGAAGTCTTTCCGTTCTTCACCAGCACCCAAACTCCCTCTAACTCCTCTCTAGCGTGAAGGCGCTCCTGCAGTGGAGAAGGCGAACGACTACGCGCTCTATGCGCCTCATCGCCTTGAGGGGAACCGTGGGTGACCTCAGCATACGATCGTCTGTGCGCACTCCTCTGTTCGGTGAATGGGTACGGCTGAACAACCTTAGACTTGCTTCGAATAACTCTCTGAGGACTAGCAGCTTCACGATGGAAGCGTGCGAGGCGTGGGGGACTAGCTTCTTCTCGGAGGTGACATGAGGGACGATGAGGCCTACTCCTGAAAGCGTCGACCTGCTCCCTCCTCTCTCTGGGTGGAGAGCCTCTGCCGTGTTCACGGGCGTAGCTCCTTGAAAGCCGGTCAACACCTGCTCGCTTATGTTGATGGGGTGCTACACCTTCCTCTCGATCACGTTTTAGCATGGTAGAAGTGAAGTCCAGGCTAGACTTGTGAGGATGAAGAGGTGAGGGGTTTCTGTGGTTGGGGGAAGGGAAAGGAGCTCTCATGTTTTCTCACTTTTTTAACATTCCAGCTTTAAATTTATGAAAGATTGTTCTCTATATTCTAGTCGAGCGGAGACTAAATGACTAATATAAATTCCAGCTTTTAAATGTGCAGTTGAGATTTAGATGGCTGCCAAGAATGTAGCTTTCAATGGCATCCCTGAAATTTACCAGAGGATGTTCAGCAAAATTTGTAAGAAGATTGATGAAAAATACCTTTTACAATATCAGCAATTGATGAAAAATACAATTTCTCTTGATTCAACATTTCATCAACGGCCATAAGAATGCAATGTAGGATCCAGAATTGTTTACCCCGCGTATGGCTCTACCTGCAAGCACGAGTAAACTGAGAATCCAGTGAACCAACAACCCGCATCTTGCATGTGCATGTACCATGGGCTTCACACACCCAGGCTACAAGGCTAGTCTGCAACGAGTTTTGATAATAACTTATATAGGATAAAAGTAACCAGTTAAATCTGTCACAGTATTAATGGCAATAAAGTAGCATGTGTTTCCAAGATGAAAGAGCTTCTTCAGGTGCACATCTCCAACTACAATAAAAATAACCACTGAAGCCATATAACAAAACAGATTCTTATGGATTTGTAATTCAGGAGCTTTGTGTTCACCTTCTTTGTTCCAATCTTTAAGACAAAACTTGAGAACACTTCCTCACAGTTCAAAGCCTGGTACAATCTATCCACTCATGATAATTTTAACAGTGTCAGACATAACTCTTAACAGCAAAAGGCTAGGAACAAGATTTCACCACGACACAGAGGACGCAGCTGCAGCTAATAATGAGCAAAGAAGAGACGGCAGGCCAAGACCTTTACGTTATGTTAACTAGCTCGATGAGTAATCATATATATCGGATACTCAAGTTGATGAACAAAACCATTCACACCTTCTTTACTATCTGAACAACATCTTCATCCTCAAGCTCATGTTCCTGCAGAGTTAGTGAAATTTAGTTGGGACTAACTGATGAGACAACAAAACACTACACAAAATGAAAGATTATGCAACCAGGCAGTGGATCCCCAAACCTTGCCAACTCTCTGGGGCTTATGTTTCACACTTGATCCCCAAACCAGAGCACTGCACAATTCAAACAAGAAATTAGTGAAGAAATGGTGTTAGATCTTTCACAGTTAACCAGGTCTACACTTTGATGGGTGTCAAAGTCTGCTTTGTACTGTTATCAGGTCAGACTCGGACATCTTAGTATGTGTCTGGAACTTGAGAATAATGCCATCTATTTTGATTTTTTTTTAATTCTGAATGAGCACTCTTCTACGGAATACAAACTGCAACAAAAAAGAAATGTCTCCAATAATTTTCGACAGATGCAAGAGCACTGCACATCTTGTACCAACAATCATTATCACAACAAATTTTAGTAACAAACTTCATAGACAAATTTATTCACGTATGTCCAAATGTTCCTCCATATTTTTTATAAATCAAATGATCATACATATAATACTAGTGATTTAAAGGACCCTTAATATCAGAATGTCAGGCTAACACCTAATCACTTGTTAAAACAGTAGATGTTATTATCTATCATGATACAATTCTGGAGAAACAAGAGTTAGAATTTAAATGAAGGCTGGCAGTCCCATTTTGACTCATAAATGTTGTCCTCTCAAAGTCCAAGTTGGCATTTTACAAAAGTAAGAACAAGGAGCCACTGTTTTCAATTTCCGATTGCTTCGGTCCGAAATTTTGGTTTCTATAAGTGGCGGACAACGAAACAGCCTATTATACCGTCTCATTTTGAATGAAAAATCACTGAAATTTTGAATTGATCCTAAAATTTCGGTACCGAAATATCGACCGAAATTATACAATATCGATATTGTTCTTGTTTTTACTATATGGGCCAGTTTTTAACCATATAATATTTCAAAACCCAGCCCGAACTGACCCATCAAAGAATATTCAAAGTTTCTGATGCCCTGAATCACCAAATCTGTTACGGCTTTCTCAGCTGTGATCCCAAATCCTCTGCTTCTTTCTCAGCCGCTATAACTAGGCAGGTAACCTTAATTCTATGCACACTTGTGACTTGTATGTTTTAGTTTCATGGTTTTACTTATTTTGTGATCAGTTGACAGTTATGCGTGTTTGTGTGATAAAACACAGGTATGTTCTACTTATGTAGTTTTATTTGTTTGTAATTGTCTGTTTGAATTGTGACTATATTGACACACTAAGTATAGACTATGCATTCACTTTAAGATATATTGCTCTGTTCATTTCTTTCTGTGTTTTGTGTCGAACGGTCACATATTTAGATTAATTGCTTGGTTGACAATTATTTTTATTATATTGTGATGAAAATTCTTAAGGCCGAAACGATATCAAAATTCAACAATTAGAACCTTTGCAAGGAGCACCTACTATTTAAATTGTTTGAGCATATCTTTATGGATGTGGGTGCAGAAGTCTTCAACAGTCCTTTTCTTGGATGATAGGATGACAGGATCCTCATAATCAGGATTCAATCCTTTTGGCTTGGTGTATATGCGAGTCAGGTCAAGGTACTCCCATATCTTCTCCAATAGTCCATCAAGATTCCATTCCAAATGGGCACTGTTATCATATATAGCATACTACAAAATTTATAACAGAAAAAGATAATTTGTTCAATCACTTAATACAAACAGAATGCAGCAAATAAAAACGTGAAAGAACATACTCTGTGTCATGTTACATATTTGCAAGCAACAACCAATATATGATTTCCATAACGACTTTCATAATTGATTTCAAGTCCAAATCATAAAAGGTTCCTTCACTTTCAATCAAATGTCTCTACTAGTCTACTTTATATAATGCTAGTTGTCCTGTGAGGTACGAATTCATATGAAAGTCAAGATTGTGGATTGGGCATTGTCACTAGCAAACAGGGGCATGTCCTCATACTGTGCACTGAGGTGCTTACTTCAAGCCTTCAGGAGCTCAAATGTAAATATCAATTTGATCAGTAATAGTCACTGATCTATAAATGAATTACATGGTGATAGTGGCTAATGTAATACATGATGATTGTAGGTGATATACTATTTCAGAGGACTATATGAAAATAAAAGGAGTATGCTATCAGCTCATATTGGCTGAAATTTTTGTACTTACCAACTTAAGATGCTGGCACACAAACGCAGAAAACAAACACACTAAAGTCGAACAGTTATGAAAATAGTTTAAAACTAAATGGAAGTCACAAAAAACAATATGTGGTGTTTTGACTTCCACATAATGACATTGATTCGTGATCAAAATGTTTGTACAAGTATACAACACTACCAACACATTTCAGCTGAAAGTTGTTATCTAGAAATGAAAATTGACACTTCACCCTGTCTCACTGGACTAATCTACACACATACTGAGAAGCAATGGTAAGCCAATTTTTAACTTAAAGACTAAAGAGGATCAATGTTTAGAAACCCAAACTCATTGAATATACAACCCAACTACAAACTCAACAAAACAAAATTTGAACGCACGAAAAAGGGAATAAAAATATTTAATAATCAGAAGAACTCAAAATGTCAATTTATGAAGGCTGTCCTGCATATTGCCCACTATCTACTTAACAACTTCCACTGATCTAGATGGCAAGTGTTGGTGTCACGTTGGCTAAGAATTTTCATGCTGGACATGACACTTTGGGGGATATATCAGGATATCTAACAAATGTCGGGCTGTTACATTTGATGGAAAAATATACATATATAACATTACATACATTACATTATCATACATACAAATAATATTTAACAAAATGTATTATCAATTGCAACATGCATTACACATACCTTGCACATAACTTGTGTACAATGATGTACAACATTTCTAAATGTGTAATGCAAAATTTCATGTTGATGGCAAATGTCTAGGATGCACGATAAAAATCGAAATAACGATGGACAAATACATCCTAAATGTATTTAGATATGAGATTCTCTATCATTGTAAGACATAGAAAGGCAAAAACAATAGCAAAGAAATAAAAGAAAATAACTATAGATTAGAAGGATCTAACATTGTGAGTGAAATAGATCAGGCAAGGTAGGGACCAATTTCCCACCATGAGATTTTCTAGTATAATAGGTATACAGTATAGTTATTACGTCAATACCGGACCTAATTTTGGAAAAATGTAAATTGCAAATACCATATGTTAGACAACATAAATTGCATGTACTTTATGTTGGGCAACTTAAATAGAAATAATCATATGTTGGGCAACTTTTGGAACATGTAACTCAACATGATGAGAACATATTAAGTAATATTTCAAGGAAAATATCGGATTCAACCTAATAATGTTGGGGATCCCAAAAAAGGACAGGATTTTAAATGGCATATCGATGGAACAGACCCTTCTCGTCACTTTCGAAATTGATATATCAGGGCATATATAGGATATGTTAAAAAAAAATAAGACATTGACACTGATATAGGACTGGCATGCTATATGGAACACCAAATAAGGGAACAATCTAAGCATAGATATCCTCCTAAAAGCTGGTAGAGAAGAGCATGCAAACCCTCTTTATGTGACATTCCCTTTTAATAGAGTAGAACTTTGGACTTGCCTTCTATTTTTTTTTTAGCGGTTGCCAAAAAATCTTCTTTAAGACAGAAACCATTAAAGTTTTTTTATGCCAAACTCATTTAAATTACCCTATAAAGCCATCCACATCTAATAAGAATATCTAAACTAATTTTTGTGTTCATTGCAAATCCTTCGTAAAGAGGGCCCCTCTATATCACTTAAAATTTATAGTTACTAAGCACGAGAATCCTTATTTGTTGTTCCCATTCTCTTTCATTTCTCTGTTCTATTTTTTAAAAAAAACTTATAGGCTTTCAGCTGTATGTCTACAGTTCTTTTCACGGTATTATTCTTTGCTAATAAACATACATACAATGCACGTTTTAACTAAAAAAAGAAATATTTTTTTTACTAGATTATTAGAATGTAATTGCACATGTTTTCTTCATAAAAGATATAAAGAGTCTCATTTATTCTATCATGGCATAATGATAATAAATCAAATTAATTTCCAATAAGTTGAAATAGAAATAGTAAGCATGTTATGCATAACAGACGTGCGGCCACAGGCAACTTACCTAATCCACCGTCCAACATTAACTCTCTAGTTATAATAGTAAAACATTAAGTAGCCAAAAAGCCTTAACGGTGAGGCTGGGTCATTGAAATGTTTGGTGGCCAACCACAAGAAGCCTATATTCCAAATTCTGGCAGCACTGAAAGGTTAGGTGGCCAAAAAGCTTTAATTGTGTGGCTGCGTTGTTGACTTAAAATTTAAGCAACTTTCACATGTAAATTACTCTAATAAATTAATAAACAAATTATAGAAAACAAACAAATTGAAGTTACGAATATGAAAAAAATTGAATGTAAACACCCCACTGAATATAAATAGTATATATACCAACGGGTGCTTTCTATTGGTTCCACCACTATTCATTCTGACAAAGATTGTCAGCGTTATATTGAACAATATTATCAGAACAACTTGAGTGTTTCAGGCATTAAACGTGTGCGGTACCCGCTATTTTCATCCATTTTAAAATATCACAGAGATCAACAGATTTTTTTCCTAAACCCAAACCTAAATGCTCAAGATATTCAATATTACTATATTAGCATAATCTATCATGCAGTGTTCATCAATATGATAAATTAATAGTGAATGTGTAGTGGAAGCATAGAAATTAATTAAGAAAACCTGACAGGACAATAGTGAGGAAGCTTGTCTAAAATTTCCAACTCTTCAAGTGTTATTTGGTCAATCTTGTTCACAGCATAGATGCACGGTATGTATACTCTACTACCCTCAATAACATCTATGAGATCATCAGCAGTTGCATCATATCTAAGAGAAATATCGGCATTATGAATCCTGTATTCACCACAAATTGCCTTCACAGTCTCGAGGTCCAAGTGTGTGTTTGTCACTGTGGACGTAAAATTGATCCCACCCTTCTCTTTCTTTCGAAATGTCAAATTTGGAGGCTCTTTGTTTAGCCTGTCATTTTCAGGAGAAATTAACAGTCAAATCAACCAGAAAAGCTCATTAAATACAGATTATAAAGTAATTTAACAATTTAAGTCCTGATGCTGCACTTGTGAACATGAATCGCTTTGAATGTCAACGATCAGGTAAACTATTAGAGATGAGGGGAAAAGATAATACCGATCTCTCCAGAAGAAAACAGCAAATAACATTAATTAAGCAAACTCAAAATTCATAACTATATCCATAATGAAAATAAAAAAGAGACTACAAGAATTGCATGCCTGTACTACTAGTTGTCAAAAAGAAGAAAAAGAACACATTACACGTGTTGTTCTGCGCTTCAATATCTGATAGTTGTGGGTTCTCCTAATGAGGATGCATTGTATACATGCATCCAATTTTTGTAATAGTACAAGTCAGCTAATAACATTTTTACTAGATTACACTGATGCTTCAGTGCATTAATGAGTGAGCAAGAATGGTTCACGTTAATGTGACTACTGAGGACATTAATGGAGGAAGCAATTATCACTGTAGAGATTTGAGATAACAGCTGTCCTGTAGTCGCGCTAAACAACATGAAACAAACAATTACCTCATAGCAAATTTACATGCAAAATTCCCGTAAACCAATTATCACTATATTTATACTATTCGGTTGTTAATCCAAATTCAAATTCAAATTCAAATTAATAGACAGATAGATTTAAATGACAGCTCAAAAGAGTTGCACTAACAAAAAGAACAATGCAAGTATTACCTTATGCCGAATCCCTCGAGCTCTTTTTCAATAAGACGCTTGTGAGTTATTGGTTTAATTGCATCAAGGACAATTATAATACAGTTGCATGTTCGAGCAGTGCTAATTACCTGGAAAAAAATGGCAAATAATAAAACGATTTAAGGAATAAATTATTTATGAACTCAGAAGAAGCACAATACGTGGAATGTATTAGAGGAACATTATCCGCTAGCCATGTTTGGATATCAAACTTCTATAGCAAAAACATCAGCAGCACTTACACTCTCCCAAACTACAGGGATCAAGTAAAATATCAAACATCTACATTATGCTAAATCGATGTATGGTGCAAAACCCAAGCAAATCAACTAGAGATGATGATTTCAAATCACAAGGATTATTAATAACTGTCCTATGTAGCAGTATTTGCAGAAATTAAGACAAGGTTATTATTTGATACTAATACAGCAGACCAACAATACATGGTGCATACACAGAACACCTTAACAAAAGAATTTCTTCATACCATACAAACACCTATGATACAAAAAACAGAGTTATTAGGCTCAACCACTTATACAGAGCGATGCTAAATTTAGTTTGTAATCACAGAAACAAGACTCAAGTTTATTTCTGTTTTAATAAGTTCAAAGGAAAACCATAACTAAATTGAACGATATGTATATATAATGATTTGAGAACAACAAATATGGTTCCAAAGAATATCTTTATAGCAAACAATATCACTCATAAAGTAATTAGGGGTGCATAAAGCCATGCATATATATCTAACCCAATCTGGATTGAAAAACCATTTGGACACAAATTATTCAAACATGAGAGACAGAGAGAGGAGCTGGATTACTATCGATAGTATTACTAGCAATTTGTTTCAGGTGCCTGCAAAATAACTTCGTACCTGCAAAATAACTTAGATGAAATCAAAGGCCATATATATATATAATAAGGCCATAGCCACACACACACACACATATATATATATATATTAATTGGGGATTTTTTTGTGATATATATATATATATATATATATATATATATATATATATATATATATATATAATAAAACACAAAGAAAGCTATCAAGTGGCTCACCTTCAATCCCCCAAAATCAAAGGCCCAGATCTAACCTCACAAAACACATTTTCCCTCCCAAAATTTCAAACACCAAAACCAAATTTTCCCCCCAAAACTAAAAAACTCATTACTTTATTACTATTTCTCTCCTCTATTCACTTTTTCATACTTCTCTCTTTCTCTCTTCTCCCATTCTTTTTTTATTTACTTAGAAATTTAGATTTTTAAGATTTCAGGTTTGTAAATTTTCAGAATTTTTATGTTTTTTTTATTGCACATGTTATATTGAAAACAACAAATATCTCTTCAACAGTTAAATTTCATCATTTTCCACACTTAAAATTCTAAAAAGTTAGATTCTGCATCCCCATTTATAATTATTTTTCAACATATACTAATGGAAACATGGACTTTTATTTACAACTAATTATTGTCATACTATTCAAACTTGAGCTACATAATTGTTGTTTTACTGTTTACAGGGGTTTTCGTGTTTTGTATCGTTCCGAAGACGCACGTAGGCACGTGCCCACGGGCAAATCTAGTATATATATATATATATATATATATATATATATATATATATATATATATATATATATATATATATATATATATTAATTGGGGATTTTTTTGTGCCACTGGAATTCGAACTCTCGACCTCTTGCTCAACTGCGAAGAGGCTTATGAGTGGACCTACACTTGCAATATATCCAGTAACACCTTACCACCAAGATCAAGGCCTTTTTTCCACACAAAAAACACAAAAAACAAAAAAAAAAAATATTCTCACAATCCATACTTCAAGTCAATATTTATGCAAGCATTACCTGCCTTCCTCTACCCTTTCCATCTTTTGCACCCTCAATAATCCCTGGAAGATCCAACAACTGAAGCATAGAAAATATGTCAGAACAAAATCACATCGTATGAAATAATTTGTGCACAATTCCCAAGCAAAAACAAATATTCCATTCATATGAAATATCAGTGATTAGTAAAAAGTAAAAATCATTCCAACAATTTCACCGAGAACAGAGTAACATGAGTTAAATGGTCAAGCAAAATGTTTGGATATGACAATCGCATCCCTTATCCATAGTTTTTTCAAGCCCTGAATTTAATACTAGTTAAGAGCGGGTTGATGGATCCTTGTGCACCATAACTGACCCATCTTGTCAGCAAAAGTCTTGGAAAATTATAACAGTAGTAATAAAGGTGAACCAAACCATCGAGATACAAAGTTCAATTCATGCTGCAACCATACAATGGGCAGCTACAATATAAATTACTACGTAACCTTAATATGTATGTCTATTCCGCTAATTATCCGAGATTTTGGTACTTTGTACACTTAGGATAAATACAGAAATTGACAATCCATAATAATGTAAAGGGTTTTTAACATATATGCCCCTAACAAATATGTGAATATCATGTATGCCCCTCACAAATATGTATTTTCATATTTGTCCCCAAGAATATATACCACATCTCTTAATTACCCCTCTAGTTAAAAAAAACTCAAAACGATGGAAAATCTTCAGTTTTTTTAATAGACTTGATGAAAAATGACTGAAATATTCTCTTCTCTACCATTCAAACTATATATTCTTCATCCTTGTAAATTCGGGCAATTGTTAATCTAGCCGAGACTTATTAACTTTTCTCAAAATTTCTTTATTTTTTTCAAGAAATTGACAAACTAACAATGCATCTTTGAAAACTACATATTCTTCCTTACGCTACTTCTCCAAAATTGTCATTAATCTTGTTTTTAATGATAGATAATAAACTTTCTCATTTATTTTCCTTAAACTCTTAAATCTTTTATAATTTGATTGTGTAATCTGATCTTTTAATTTGATTTCTATTGGTCTTGTAAGGGTAAAATTATAGTTCACTTAGCGATATCTAACATAGGGGTAAATATGAAATAAAGTCCAAATTGTTAGGGGTATATATGAAAATATATATTTGTGAGGGATATATATGATATTATCATATTTGTTAGGGGTATACATGATAAAAACCCTAATGTAAAATTCCACAAATATGAGTCTACTATTACACATAAAAAAATGCCTAAATTTGATATTCTAAACTAAATATAAAAAACAACACACACTACAGCTTCAGGAATCATTTCCCATTTAGAATCCAAATCAGATTAGCATAAAACAAAGTTATTACAATAGGTTATTAATGCGGAAGTGATCAAGTTATACCTGAATTTTTGCACCTCTGTACGTGATAACTCCAGGGATGCAGGTTAAGGTAGTAAATTCATATGAAGCAACCTGTTAACATAGTAAAAATGAAAGCATAAATGTCAGTCTATTATATATTATGCTATTATTTAAGTATTTCATCAAAATATTTTTTGTAGAATATCATATCACCCAACCATTTATATTTATTGCCAGCAATTGTACAAAGAAGCACAGCCAAACACCATCAGGCTGGCAAAATATGGATTTGAAACTTAATCAATAATCAGAAGATAAGGAAGAAGGATATGGACTCTTAACATCATTCCAAGTACTTTGAAAGTTGAGGCACCATTCCAAGAACTTTGGGGGAAAACAATAATACAAATCTTGGATCACAGTAGAAATTGACTCTATCGAGTCACAGTTTCCACTTACATCAATTCTATAAACTAATCATCATTCAATTTCTAACATCATTAGAGAAGTAATCGATTACTTCTTCGGTCAAAACAAAAGGATTAGGTAATACAAGTGCAAAAGGATCAATTAGACAAAACATGAGATGCACTGGCATAACTGTTAGGTATAAATGAAGAGTAGCACTGTCATGTTTTTATTGGATTATACCAATAAAATTATAGTTACTTAACAGTCATGCTGACTAAGAACATGCTTTTAAGTTTCACTAATGAGGACATCAAATCTGTTTTATTTTTATTTTGAGATTTAGCCATATGTAGTTTATTTGAGAGATTTGTTTTAGATTTCAGAGATTTGTTTTAGATTTGGTTTAGATTTGTTATGGATTTATTTTAAGCCTACATATAGGTCTTGAGAATAATGAGAAAATATGCTATTATTGATTAAAAAAAATTACTGTGATTGAGTTTTGCTCTTCATTAATTTTTTTGTGTGAGATATTGAGATGCAATTTTGGGGTTTGTGATAAACTCTAAATTACACCCAAATCCCCAAATTACACATCCTAACCCTAATTTTTAAAAAATCCTAATCTTCCCCTTTTCCAACAGCTGCCACTCCTCCACCTTCTTCTTCTTCCTCTTGCATCCCGAAACCCTAGCCCTTCGATGCCGTCAACTTCCCCGTTCGCCCCTCCGCCGACCCTCCTTCACCGCCCTCGTCGTCACCTCCAACAACCCAACCCCGACAGCCCTCGTCGATCGACCCGCACCCTCACCGTCGTCTTCCCCACCGCCGCTCAGCCCCGTCGAACCCCTTGCCGACCTCCTTCCCCCGCTCGCCGCCACCTCCTCGCCCCCTACCGCGACCCAACTCCTCAACCCTGCCTCCAAACCCCGACCTCATTGCCTTCCCTCCTCGTAGACATCGCTTCCCGACCACGACCACCGCTTCACCTCCGCCGCTGCCCTCCACTGTTGACGACCACCGCCGTCAACCGCCGATGACCGCCGCCATCAACCACCGAAGCCCTTCAGCCACATCCTGCAAGTCCGATGCTCCTCTTCCGCAATTACACACAATTTGCAACCCTGGTAAACTCTTTCATCTTCTCAAATATTTGTGTTACTGCTTTATCATCTCTATAATATTATTTGATTTATCTGTCGCCCACAAATATTGAAAGCATGTGTTCTACTTGCCTATTAGTGTACGAATCTTTATTGAATATCTTACATGCTAAGAACGATTAAATATTAATGTTGATTGATAGGAATGAGTCTTTAATTGGGCTTGTAAAACTATTTCATATCTTGACAATCCATCAAACCAATTAATAGTTATAATTTCTAACTTAATCTGCATTACGTGTTGGTAAACTTGATCTTTTAATATTCTTGAAAATTCTGTATTTAGGGTTAAGTTTACATCATTTTGGTATCAGAGCAAAGGTTTTCAAAATCCTAGTTCTTGCATCATTTACTCATAATTTTTGCATTCATTTAGGACCGTTTTAGAGTCATTTATTTTTCTTTCTTTCTTTTAGATTATTTCGGATTTAAAAAAAACTAAAAAAAAACTTAGGTGCACTTAGGACACGTTTTCCCAAATTTCAGCAAACACACATCTCCACGATCCCTAGTTTTCACCGTTAGTGAATGCGTCTTCGCAGTACCATCACAAATCCCGAAGAGCCTTTCTTGTCCCTGCCAAACCACCCAATTAGGAACCCTAGACTTTTGCGAGCCCCTCCTCGAATTGAGATGGACAACTCTGATATTTCCACAACCCCCGCGGCCATTCAAGTAACTCTTGCCAATATCAATTGAGACTTGAGAAAGCGGAATTGAATCAAAATGTTGAACCTAAGATTCATCGTCAGATTCCTCAAGGGAATGATCGTGACGATCGACGTCAAGATCGTGACCCTGACGAACAATACAAGAAGAACGTTAAGGCTGACGTTCCCCACTTTGAAGGCCGTATGGAACCCCAAGTTTATCTCGATTGGATCCGTGCCATGGACCACTATTTCGTGTGGTTTGACATGAGCAAAATCCTGAAGATTACATTTGTCACAATGAAATTGACTGGTAAAGCTGAACAACATTGGACCAATCTTGAATATGTCCGTAGAAACCGAGGCCTGACACCCATATCCACTTGGAAAAACATGAAAGAGAAGTTCACTGAGAGATGAGTCGTTATCGTTCTACACCCGATTTCTAGATTCGTGGAACCAACTTTATCAAGGAATCAAATCCACCCAAGAGTATGTTGATAAGTTTGACGACTTCCTTATTCGGTGCAATGCCTTAGGTAAAAAGAGTGAAGAAGAAACTCTCTCTAGATTCATATCTGGATTACGAGCCGATTTTAGGAACGAGCTAATTCATAAAAATATGGATTCACTGGCAGCAGCTTATGCTCTTGTCCTCGATATGGATTCCCTTATAGCATGTTCTCCCTTCAAGTTCAACGATTTAAGAGATAATTCTGCTAGAATGACCTCTACTGAGCCCTCTAGACCTGAGCCCCCCTCTTCTCAGCACCCAACAAATCTTATCCAAGCAAACCTACTTCAAATCCCTATTCACTTAGTCATGACAATACGGATAACAACACTGAAAGAGACTATTCTAAGATTGATCATCTCACTAAGTGCTATAAATGCAAGGAATACGGCCATGTTGCTGGCAATTGTCCAAGCCCCAGTAGGATCAACATTGTAGAAGGTACCGCTGTCATTGCTAATGAGCCCGGCAATGAGTTTACCTATGAACCTCATGTCCGTGATTACTTCGGTGAAGAGGATGACTCGCCTCTCAACTGTATTCGGTTGATCCAATCATCTCCATTGAATGTACCTAAGTCACTCATTCCTTCTCAAGTCACTTGCAGCCCATAGATTTTATCCGTGTTAGAACATCATAGAGTCTCAGAATCTGCATCCACATTTGCATATCGCATTCATGACTTGCTAGAGAAATATCCAAGAAAATTAATGAGGATAATTTTAACTACAAGTTAACAGCAGATATTAGAATGAAATTTAAAACTCTAAATGTTGGTGACGAAGTGATAGTTCGGATTCGTCCGGAACAGTTTCCAGCTAGATGTGTTAAGAAATTAAACATACGTGTTGCTGGCCCATTTAAAATTCTGCATAAAGTTAATGATAATGCCTATGTCGTTGACCTTCCTGAAGGTTTTGTCATAAGTAAGACTTTCAATATTGAGGATCTACTACTCTATGAAGGCCCAAAATTTAACCCTAAAAATTCTCTTATAGATGAGCCTACCCTACAGCGTAATGATGAGATTTCCACATTTTTTCCTTTACCTGATACTAACCCACCGACAGATAAATTGGATAATATTTTAGATGATCAGATAATCTCTACCAGAGATTGTGGTATTCATAGGTATTTGGTGAGGTGGAAGAACAAGCCGAAATCGGATAACACTTAGAGTTATCGTGAGGAGCTCCCGCGCTTAGATCTGGATCTTTTGGAGCACCATGACATGATCACTGGTTTTGACTCGACTGGATCGAGCCCTCTCTCACCCGGAGAGAATGATGAGGACATCAAATTTGTTTTATTTTTATTTTGAAATTTAGTCATATGTAATTTATTTTAGAGATTTGTTTTAGATTTGTTTGAAATTTTTTGGGATTTGTTTTGTGCCTATATCTAGGCCTTGAGAATAATGATAAAATATGCTATTATTGATTTAAAAAATTACTGTGATTGAGTTTTGCTCTCATTAATTTTTTTGTATGAGACATTAAGATACAATTTTAGGGTTTGTAATCAACTCTAAATTTCACCCAAATCCTCAAATTAAACATCCCAACCCTAATAATAAAAAATCCTAATCATCCCCTTCTCCAACAGCCGCCACTCCTCCACCTTCTTCTTCTTCCTCTTGCATACCGAAACCCTAGCCCTTCGACGTCGTCGACTTCCCCGTTCGCCCCTTCGCCGACCCTCCTTCACCACCCTCGTCGCCCACATCCCCCTCGCCTCCACTTTCAACAACCCAACCCCCATACAGCCCTCGTCGACCGACCCGCACCCTCACCGTCTCCCTGTCATCTTTCCCGCCGCCGCTCAGCCCCGTCGAACCCTTTGCCGACCTCCTTCTCCCGCTCGTCCCCACCTCCTCGCCCCCTACCGCGACCCAACTCCCCAACCTTGCCTCCAAACCCCGACCTCATCTCCTTCTCTCCTCGTCGACGTCGCTTCCCGACTGCGACCACCCCTTCACCTCTGCCGCTGCCCTCCACTGCCGACGACCACCGCCGTCAACCGCCGAAGCCCTGTAGCCGCATCCTGCAAGCCCGCTGCTTCTCTTCCGCAATTACCCACAATCTGTAACCTCGGTAAACTCTTTCATCTTCTCAAATATTTGTGTTAGTACTTTATCATCTCTATAATATTATTTGATTTATCTGTCGTCCACAAATATTGAAAGCGTATGTTCTACTTGCCTATTAGTGTACGAATCTTTATTGAATATCTTACATGCTAAGAACGATTAAGTATTATTGCTGATTGATAGGATTGAGTCTTTAATTGGACTTGTTAAACTATTTCATATCTTGAAAAGCCATCAAACCAATTATTAGTTATAATTTCTAACTTAATCTGCATTACGTGTTGGTAAACTTAATCTTTTAATGTTTTTTGGAAATTCTCTATTTAGGGTTAAGTTTACATCATTCACCCAGTACCAACTCATACAGCCAACATGTTGGTAAACTTAATCTTTTAATATTTTTTGGAAATTCTCTATTTAGGGTTAAGTTTACATCTTTCGCCCAGTACCAACTCATACAGCCAACATCCCATCATTTTTAAAGGGGAGCAATCTGAAATCAAAATACAGGTTGAAGAAACTAAATAGAGATGTCAAAAAATTCTTGAGGCAACAAGTAATCCTCGCCAATAATTGTCAGTGCTGATCACAAGGATGAAAACTGCAAACATGAACATAGTATATGCAGATAAATGACTCTGAGAGCACAAATGGGCAGGTCTGATTTAACTGACTTCATTAATCGCAGGGTACAAGCACATGATCAGAAAAGCAGTATGGAAACAGGACACCGAGAGAATATATTCTGCAGAAACTACTATGTATTATTCAATGAAATCAGTTCTGTTATTTTTTTAGTATTTTTGTCTTACTAATGGCAAATGTTAAAACTTAAATCTAAACAATATAGAAGGAACTACAGTAGCTGTTAAATCTAAACTCTAGAAGAAAGTTTAAAGTTTAAATCAAACCAAATTTTCAAATCCAGTTAAGCGAAACATTTTGTCACTAAAGATCTAAAGAAGATCCGACTTGAATCCTGAGTAATCAGCAAAGATCTCACGTTCAAAGCTGCCCAAAAAGGGTGTTATTTGCCAACCAGAATATATAGAAGCAACATGTTAAGCAAAATGAACATACGCTATATCAATTCAATACACTAATAAGTAGTAAGGGAGTTATTTTCATTGAACATTTGAATCTACTTGAATTTCAAGAAGAAGAAAAAAAAAATCAAAGATCATACAAATGAATATTCTAATGACAATGCATATTCAGCATCAACAAACTAAGACGAATTCAAATTTATAATGTACCTCGGAAAAGGTTCCTGTCAACTTGTTGAGAAGAGTTGACTTCCCAACAGAAGGGAATCCGACCAAACCAACACGGGAATCTCCACTTTTAGTAACATCAAAGCCTTCACCAGCCCCACCACCACCTTTAGATGAAGGAGTTAAGAGCTCTCGACGAAGTTTAGCAAGTTTAGCCTAACCAAATAGTAAACATTACATCAGGAAATAAACTTTAGAAAGGAAATAATTCAGGGTGTTACGTCTGTAATGACAGATACAATCTGATGATCATTGTTGCTTGCAAGTGGCAACATATAGCATGAGAAGTGTCAGTGTCCACAAGTGAAACAAAGAAAACTTTCTAAATACTTCACATGAATGCATGATAAATTTCATAATATGCGTGTGAATGTCTAGAAATATATATTTAGTGAGATCAAATTTAACTGCATCTACTTTATGCAATCTAGTCTATAACTTCATGTAAAATTAATAAGCCTATAAAACTTTATGAGTCATTAGTATCATGAAGTGGCATCTCATTATTATAGAATTATGAATTATCCACAGTTTAACAAGTCAGAAGTACCAACATCGTCATTATAACCAGAGTGCCCCAACAATTCAATGTATTCAAGTGAAGTAAAAGCTTATCATAATGCCTGGATAAAATCAGCTTTATCATTTTTAGTTTTTTACATCAACTTCAGGGTCCTTCATACATCATAAAGTCCTTTATGTGTCTGTGTGCAAGGCAGAGAGAGCACAAAGGAAGGGGGGAAGGGTGCCTGGAAGGGGGGTGGATATTACCAATAAAGGGAAATTGTGTATACAATCCAACATCGACAAACACCCAACTTACAAGAAGAAAACTCTTAAAGGGTATAGATTTTGTTGCACAAGTTGTGTCTATCCATCAACTAAACATAAGGTAATATAACACCAAAACAACTGCCTTTTGACTTAAAATAAATTTCTTAATAAAAAATTTTGGCAATTCGAACACGTATTCAATAGAACAATTGAGAAATCACGTGAGTATGGTACAAGAAAGTTAATGCTCACTCCCTTTATAATGTGATTTCTGGTACTTTTTACTCCCCATTTACTAATAAACTAATGTTGAAAGACTTACAGTTTACCACTACTCACTCTTCAAAAGTCTGATGAGCCTAAATGACTAAACCGATAAATATTATAAATAAGAGGGCATCATCTACTCAATCACTAAACACAGTAAACAGTGATTATTCTACAATACGGTGCTTTGATGCTCCAGTAGTAAAATTCCTTGAATAGGCAAATAGCATAATCAAATTCTTTCTTTTTCTTCCAAATTTCTACAATACGGTATTAGTGCCCTCTCCAATAGGCATTTTCTGCGGTTCTCTTCCACTTCCAACTTTGTATAGACCCCAATCCCTGACCAATCTTTGTCAATCCAAGCTGCCTTCAACTGTCTATCACCAAAATGCTAAATTTAACTTTGAAAGCTTACTTCACAAACCAAGATACTAAGATTGAAAGCCATCATATAAACTTGCCACAATATACTGTCATTTAAGTTCCTAAAATATGCTCTAGCAAGATATAACTAAACAAATTTAGCTTAGTCCAATAGCTGATTCTAAGCAAGAAGAGCTTATTAACATCATTAAGGTATAAGAATTACCCAATTCAAAGGTATAATCAGTTGTCAAGAACATCTCTTCCCATTTAAGGTTGTTAAGAAAAAGATTGAACTGGCTGATGCTTATTAATTGTATTTTTCGATGTAATAAACTCAAATGTCTCTGAACTGTCCATTAAGGCAGCTCTTGTCCTTTATACATACAAAACTAAGGATGCACCCTCATAGAACAAGTGAAAGATATGTCAAAATGTACAAAACTAGTAGAGTAAAGTAAAATAGAATACTACAAACTAGTTGATCTTCTCCTTCGTCATATTATCTCATGATACTAGTTTATAATTATGCATAGGAATAGATTGGCATGTTAATCATATAAATAGTAGCTATGCTTGTCATAAGATTTTACTGTCTTTCAGGTGCTGTCGTTCTGTCTTTCAGGTGCAGAAAACTATGAAGAAAAAAAAAATCTAAAATATGTGCCATGTGCCATAGTCAACCCCTATCTAAATTTTAAATTCTTTAAACAATTATAAGAAAACCCGTGGTTTGCTTTTTTTTATATTTTTTAAATACGAATCATCAACGCCCATTTCAGAAGTGCAGTATACCAAATATTCGCTAACAATATCTGTCATGAAACCATTATTCTGGCTCTGATATATTTTAAAGCTATTTTAAAAAAGGGCAAAAGCTCTTTTTCACAAAAACCGGAACAGCCTCAATATGGCTTCAAATCGCCCTATAATTTTTTGGAACGCCTGGTGCCCAACTCCCCACAATCGATATAAATACAAATAGACCAAATATTCATAATTGCAGGAAATTTTGCTCATTTCCAAGGTTTCATGAAAACACTATCTACACTAGATGAGGTACATCCCCACATATACATGAAGAGACAAAGAAGTGAAGCTCAACCGACAATCTATTTTCCTCCTTATTCACTAAACCCACTTACAACTTACCCTTTAACTTCTTGTGTAATTTATATTCATAATTAAAATAAGAAATGAATGCTCACGGAAGAAAGCAGAGGTAAACCCAATTAACCCAATTGAGGATAAAATGCAAGAACTGATTGAGGAAAATTGATACCATTAACAAAGACTCATAACCGAGCCAGCTAAAAAATTGATAGGTTGGTAGTTGGAAGAGCTAAAAGGACTAGCATTGTAGCTATTAGTAGGGATTGAAAAGCGTTAACTTGACGAAGGAGGTGGCCCTCAATAGAGTTGAGGGGAGGAGAAGGTAGTCAAAGGCTTTGTTGTTCTTGAATAAGAGGACAGTTGTATCTACTGATACCCTTTAGCTTATGTTTTGTATTGTTGTAAACAAAAAGTGTTTCCACTGAAAAGTGCTTTTTATCGAAAAGTGTTGGTGTAAAAACAATGTTGGCACTTGGCAGGACCCTCTCTCTTCCCCGAAAATCCGGAAGGCGATTTTGAAAACCCAAAATCTCATATCCCCAATTTCCGGAATCTACTCTCTCCTCCCTCCTCCGGCCACCTTCTCCTCCTCCTCCTCTGGTAGCCCCCACCTCCTTCGGCCCTCCCTTCTCCTCCTCCACTTCCACCTATCCTCTTCCACCTTCGGCCCCATTCTCCTCCCGTCCTCCTTTCCTCCCGCACACCTCCTCCTTTCCCCTCTTCCTCCCTCATCCAAACCACATCCCCCTCCAACCCCGGGTCGGACCCCATCCTCCCTCACTGAGCATCCACTGAGAGTTGATTTGGGGAGGGGAGGATGACGGTGACTCTTTCCCCTCCCTTCCCCCACCAAAATGTCTCCCTAATATCCAAATATATGTTTCTCTAATATTCAAATTTCTTTTTCCCTAATATCCAAATTACAACCAACTTACAATTAGCAAGAAAATGTACTCTAGTTGATAAGGCAACGGTAGTCTGACAATTTTATAGTTTGAGCTCTACTTTATCCTATTCAGGTCAAAGTGAGGGGTGCCTAAGGTCTCTCTCATGTCAGGGAACTTGGAAGGGGTGATCGCATTTGTTGAGTAGTCAGGGAAGAGGACAGCCTTCGTTGCGAGGTACCAGTGAGAGTCAACGAGAGTCAAACGAGGGAATAAAAATCAGAACTCAGTCTGTACAGAGAGTTGTCAGATTGGTAGAGTGTCTGTGGTCTCTCATATGGTGCTTGAAGTTGACGCATGAGTCACTGATGGGGGCGACGGAGATGTTTGTGTAAGCAGTCAGGAGAGATGACAGCCTTCGTTGCGAGGTGCCAGTGAGAGTCAACGAGGGGCAAGCGAAGGGATGAGAACCAGGACTCAATCTGTACAGGGAGTTGTCAGATTGGTGGAGTGTCTGCGATCTCTCATATGGAGCTTGAAGTTGACGTATGAGTCACTGATGGGGACGACGGAGGTGTCCGTGCGAGCGACGGAACGGATAAACGGTGTCCAAACGAGGGACTGAGAGAGAGAATGAGCTCAAATTGGCACGAGAAATTGACTTGAACAAAGTTGACCGATCAGTAGGATTAGATTTTGTTATATTTTTGTTTGTTGGTTGGGGTGTATGAGTTCCCGAAATCCAGCATGTTGGGATCTGAACTTCATAAGCCTTATTTTTTACTGTATGTTTTGTTAAAGTCTTTTTAATAAAACGCGAGGTATTCAACCCACCGTTAACGGTTAAAAAAAAAAACAATGTTGGCAAAACATGTTTTTAATTAAGTTTCCTGAACACCTACCTCAGAATGAGATAACCATGATCGAACTTTACAACAAGAAATGAAAATCTCACCTTTAGTAAACCAAGATGATGGGCTGTCGCCTTGTTCTTCTGCGTCCTTGCCATCTGCCAAAACAAAAAAAAATCCCCAATATTAACCAACATCTAAAATTGAAAAATTAATAAAATAAAAAAATTCCCAATATATTCATCGGCAACTTGAGAAATAGTAAACGAAATCAGTTAGGGTTTAGTTGATTCGATAGGAGCAGAAATTAGGGTTTACGTAATTAGGAGAATAGGGGGAATTTACCTCATCTTCAATGTCTTTGATCTTTTGCATTACGGTCGCCATTTTCGCCCTTTTGCGATGTCGAAAGACTCAGGTGCTAACCTGCGCTTCTGATGACTGCTCGGCGGCGGACAAAAGCAGGCGATTATTTATTATATACTCTATCCGAGGGGCAGGAAAAATCCACTGGAATGGCTCTCATAGTCTCATCAGTGCATTTTTACATATACAGCCCTACCAAATGCAAATATTTTAGGGAGTATTTGTTTAGGCCCCTTAGAGCATCCACAGTCGTTTGCTATATACCCAAAATTTGGAAAATATAGAAAAAATCGAGCTGCAGTCGTTGTCTAAAAACCCAAAATTTGGGTGTACGATGAACAGTTGCGTGCCAAATATAGCCGGCGATCTGGCCAAATGGAAAATATAGCTCACGGCAGATTATAATCCGTCCGATCTAATTAACGAAGGATTATATGCCGTCCCGTACAAAAGTATTGAACCAAATGATTAAGAAGCTTTCGAAAAAGGAAAAAAAAAAAAAAAAAAAAAAAAACCCGGTCAACCGACGGTAAAAAAACTGCCGTGCCATGAGATTAACGGCATATAATTCACCGTTGTTCGGTTTGTTTTAAAAATAAAAAATAAAAAAAAAAATACCGGTCAACCGACGGTATATAATCTGCCTTTTGATGAGATTAACGGCAAAAAATTCACCGTTGTTGGGTTTTTTAAAAAAAAAAAAAAAAAAAAAAAGTAAAAACCACCCAATCTCAAGTCAACTTTTGTACACGTCACCACACATTGACGGCACATTACCAACCGTCCCAGGCCTTTTCTTGATTTTTTTTTTTTTTTTTATTATTATTTTTTGTCTTCTAGTGCAATAAAAAAAAAAAAAAAAAAAAAAATTGGAACGGACGATTATACTCCGTCATTCTTAATGGACGGATAATAATCTACCGTCCGGCTATTTTTTGGCTTCCAACGACTGCAGCAACATTCCTTTTTTCCTATTTCTAAATTGCTATATACCCAAAAATTGGCTTGAACGACTGTGGATGCTCTTAGAGCATCCACTATGATTGGCTATTTACCTAAAAAATGCAAAATTTGGCAATTTTTACCCCACTACGGTCTGCTATAAACCTACTTTATAGCAGACCAGTGAACAGTAGTCGGCCATATATAGCAGAGTAGAATAGCATTTGGAAATTATAGAAGACGGTAAACGATCTTCCGTCTGCCAAAAAGTTTGATTTCTTTCGAATTAAAAAATCTAATAGACGGTAGAAGATCTTCCGTCTATACAATTTGACCGGTCAAAATTGTATAGACGGAAGAAGATCTTTCGTCTTTATATTTATTTAATTATTTTTAAAAAAAATTGAAAGAGACGGAGGATGAACATCCGTCCCTTTCATATTTTTTTTTCCCTTTTTTATTTTTCGTCCTTCTTTTTTGTCCTTTTCCTAAAAGACAAAAAAAAAAAAAAAAAAAATCAAAAAATGCCAAACGGAGGAGGAACATCCGGCTGGGTGTTTTAAAACATTTTTAAAAAAAATAAAAAACCCAGACGGAAGATCTTCTTCCGGCTGGGTTTTTTTTAAAAGCAAAAAAATAAAATTGAGAGCAGACGGAGAATCTTCTTCCGTCTATATATTTTAATATTTTTTTTTTGCAAATTATAGCTTTTACCATAGTGGCGAAAGGGATTATCTTCTAAAAGCAAATATCCAAATAGCTAAAATATAGCATGAACCATAGTGGATGCTCTTATTGACTCTTAATTTACATGAGGGTCTTGGTTTTTCAATATAATATAGGACAAAATCCAAAGTAACTCCCCAACGTTTGGGAGTTTTTTGCCTCAATAGGCCACTTTTGAAAATATTTGCGATTATGAGCTAGTTTCGAAACTATTAACGCTTGTGAGCTATTTTGTGTCACGTCAGCAGCAGCCACTATTCTCGTTAGAGACCTCTTCATTTTGAAAGTTGCTAATGGAAATAGCGGCCTCTGTTTCAAAATATTTAGAATTTTTTGTTTGTCGTCGCTATTCCCACTAATGACCTTAATATATATGAGATCGCTAATGGGATTAGCAACCTCAAATGAAGATATTGAGACATCTAGCGATTTCTATAGAGTATTTTCCTCTCTTTGGAAGGAAAAAAACTGTGGTCGTTAATGGGAATCGCAACCTTAGTATATATGTGATGCGGTTTATTTCTGGGAGACGTGTGGATGCACCAGGTGTGAGTTCGGACTCAATTTGTATTTGAAGGAGAAAGCTGCTCGTCTGACGACCCTCGGCTGACAGGCGGAACCTGCGGCGGGCTCGGAATGAGGCGGAGATCTGGGCTCGGATCAGAGGGTTCGGATCCGAGGTCTTGTGTACCTGCAGACGGTCCTGAAACACCGGGGTTTATCCCGGTGGCGGACCCTCCGACGATCTAGTCAGTCTCTGTGAGAGAGTAGCAATAACTAGATGAATTTTAGTGGTAAAAGATTGATTACCTGAAAAGGTGAGTGAGGGTCTAGTATTTATAGAGACTTTCAACCGGGTTTGGATCTGCTTGGGGGCCGGGTCTGGATCCGAAAGCCCATGGGCCTGACGTGGCAGAAGGCCCAGGGGGTTTAGGGCAGACGTGGCAATACCAGGAGCAGTATAGGGCTGACGTGGCAAAACCCTTGGTGGTATTTGGAACTGACATGGCTGATCGTGGGTCTCCTGTGCTTCTGGGAGAATCAGAGGGCCTAGGCTGTGCCAGGTCATCCCCATGCTTCGCCAGAAAAAGATGACGGCCCATGGGGCTGTCACGGATCGGAGGCCGAGGACCACTGAGGCTCGTCGGATACGAGGAGGCCAGTTCTGTGGGGGTGAACTTGAGGTTCGGCGCCGACCCTGCAGTGGTTAGAAGCCGAACTAGATTGCTGTTTCTACTAATTTCTGAATGAGAGTTGTATTGGGCCCTGGTTGGGCCCTAAGCCATTTTTACCCTACCACACAAGCCCCCCACTCCTACGGGGGTGCGGGAGTTAGCCGTGGAGGAGTGTCTACGGTTGTAGAAATGGGATGGCGAGCCGTTGTGCCTTCGTGAGGGGGTTATCCTGATTGCTTTTTAGAGCGATCCTCGAGCCGCCGAGAGTCCATGGGTCGGCAAAGGTGATGGCGGATTGTCTGAGACTTCTTGGGAAGATTGCCTTGGCGCCAGACCTAACCTCGAGCAGGCGAGGGGTTCTGGGTTGGCAAGGTTGAAGGCGAGTCGTTGAGCCTTCCTAAGAAGACTACCCTGGTGCTAGACCCGACCTCGAGCAGGCGAGGGACTTATGGGCCAACAAGGGCGATGGCGAGCCGTGGAGCCTTCCTGAGAAGACTACCCTGGTGCTAGACCCGACCTCGAGCAGGCGAGGGACTTATGGGCCAACAAGGGGGGTGGCGAGCCGTTGAGCCTTCCTGAGAAGACTACCCTGGTGCCAGACCTGACCTCAAGCTTGGCGAGGGATTACGGGTCGGCAAGGGCGATGGCGAGCCGTGGAGCCTTCCTGAGAAGACTACCCTGGTGCTAGACCCGACCTCGAGCAGGCGAGGGACTTATGGGCCAACAAGGGGGGTGGCGAGCCGTTGAGCCTTCCTGAGAAGACTACCCTGGTGCCAGACCTGACCTCGAGCTTGGCGAGGGATTACGGGTCGGCAAGGGCGATGGCGAGCCGTGGAGCCTTCCTGAGAAGACTACCCTGGTGCTAGACCCGACCTCGAGCAGGTGAGGGACTTATGGGCCAACAAGGGGGGGGGGAGGGGGGGGCGAGCCGTTGAGCCTTCCTGAGAAGACTTCCCTGGTGCCAGACCTGACCTCGAGCTTGGCGAGGGATTACGGGTCGGCAAGGGCAATGGCGAGCCGTGGAGCCTTCCTGAGAAGACTACCCTGGTGCTAGACCCGACCTCGAGCAGGCGAGGGACTTATGGGCCAGCAAGGGTGGGGGGCGAACCGTTGTGCCTTAGGAATGTTGGGCAGGGTAGCCTGCTGTCTTTTGCGGAGTATTGAAGGCGCCCCGGGATCTGTGCGATGTTCCAATTTCCCAGGGGCCTTAATGGCGCCGCCTAATAAATGTATGGCGCATGGTCTTCCGTCGTTTGGTTTTCCCCATGTCATAAAAGCTGGCCTATGGGGGAGGCTATAAGTACCCCTCTCCGCAGTGGGTTGGATCACAGCAAGGGTGGTCTACTGGCCATCAAAGGTGTCTGCTCCGGCGGACGTCTGTCTCTTGCAAAAATTTTCCCCCGGTCGTGTCGGAGAGGTGGTTTCTCTGCCGCCCGGATCTTCTCTTGGATCTGATGGCTCTGATACGGCAGCCAGATCCAGGGGGGATCGGGGCGAGAGGGGTAACGACCGAAATTCGGACCGGTAGATGAGGAGCCTCGGATTGGTGGTGCCTCTGTGTAGGCAGAAGATCTTGGTGGGAGAGGTGATGATCCATGTCCGAATCCGAGGGGTGAGCTGTTTGCCACTGAAGGTTCTGTCTTCTAGAGGGAATGAAGGGCGTTCCGGGCCAGTTGATTGCAACTGCAAAGGTTCGATGGAATGGTGCGCTTCTCTCGATCTCTGAGTGTTGATCTGCTTTCGACCGGGGCCCGTGGGTCGGCGGAATACCGACCGAAACACGGGGCCCGGGGGGTGCTCGCCGAGGGCGGCGCCTTAAAACTTTGAATCAAAAACTTTTTCTGGTCTCACCCTTGAATAGTTCGGGGTTTCGGTCGTCGAGGCCGTACGCCCCGAGCTGCTCACGGGTGAAAGGGGAACCGAGCCTCGGAGCCCGGGGCGTCTGTCTAAGGACGGCGCCTTAAATCTTAAGTAAAATGTTCCCTCCGCCGAATACTCCCTCCGAACTGACCCCCGCGTCTGGCTGCCAGCATGGCATTGGATGACGTCAGCAGCGCATGTTTCAAGGACGTGGCGCGATTTCCCAGGCGGCAGTTGCACGTCAATAGGTGAACAGTACTTGCGGAAATCGAGGAGTCGCTTTTATCTTCTATAAATATTCCCCCCTCTCCCCCTTCATCCCACTCCTTTCTTGCTGCTTTCTTTTTCAAAAATTTCCCAACACTTCAGTGCTCGCCCTTGCATTTTGCTGTACTATAGTCGCCCTTCCAAAGTGACCCCAGGTGAGTTTGAAAGTCTGTTTAGTTTTAGGCACATATGGATAGGGCTCAGTCTGGCTCGTCAGCGTCGACATCTAGGGGGGAAGTGAAACCTGTCTCCAACTCGACGTCGTGGGAGGAGTCCGTACTTGAGGGGGAGTCAGTACACGTTGAGGAGTCTTCCGATTCGGTTTCGTGGGAGGAACCAGTAGGTGAGGAGGAGGAGGTACATGGTGTGAGGCCGTTACGCTCCCGACGTCCCTTCGTGGTGGAGAGTAGTGAGTCGGAGGAAACGAATGATGGCTCGGACGGCGTCCGTATTTTGGAGTTGACTTTCGAGGAGGAGGGAGGCGAGGGTGGCACCATAAAGAGATCCACAGTTCAGGGTGCGGGTCCGAGTTCCATGCCGACTGTCCTGGGGCCCTTATCCACTTCCTCGCCGGAGCGAACCAAGAAGAAGAAGAAGAAGGCTCCGAGGAAGGCAGGACCGAGGACTGGTGGTTCGAGCCAGGCGCCCGTATATCGTAACTTGTGGACAGGTTCGCCCGTGCAGCCGAAGCCTTTTCGTCAGTATCCTGACGACCTATCCGACAAGGAGCTCTTCGGCGTGCAGGCCTCCTCGCCGAGTCGGAAGAGGGTGATGATGGACGCGATTCTGACCGTCTTGGAGGGTGGGGACTTGGAGGTTTTGCAGCTGGCGTACCACATAGGTCCTGGCTACGAATTGATGCTGCCGAGCTCTACTCTGCGCCCAACCGATCCCCTATCTGCTTGGTATTGCGTCTTCCCAGTGGACGCCTTCATTTCTGGACTGAGGCTGCCAGTCCACCCGTTTGTTCGGGAAGTGCTGAACTGGGCCTCCTTGGCTCCGATGCAGTATGGGCCGAACTCTTGGAAGCAGATAATCTGTTTTGTACTGATGTGCGAGGAACAAAAGGTACCCCTGCGGTTGAACGTGTTCCGAACGATGTTGATGATCAGTTCGGCGGCTGAGGGCGTTTACTATATCTCTCCCCGGAGTAAGAGGAAGGTTGTTCACAGCCACCCGGACTCCATCAAGGATTGGAAGAAGAAATATCTGGTGATCCGGAGTGAAGAGCCCTGGGACATTCCGACTCGATGGAACTATTCCAAGCCGAGCTATCCTGCGCCAAGGCCGGGGGATCTGACGGCCGAGGAGTGGGGGTTTGTCGAGCGCCTCCGTTTGTCTCCTAGTATCGATTGGAAGGTGACTGAGGCCCACCTGGCGAGCGTCGGACTGAGCCCAGCCGTTCTGCGTATGTAGTTGTTTCTTTTCTCTCGGTCTTTTCGTGCTTTCTTGCTCATTGCTCTTAATGGTTTTTTCTGCAGATATGGATGAGGCATCGATCAAAGCAAGGAGGCTCGCCATGAAGAAGGAGAACGCCGAGAAGAAGAAGGGGGAGGCGGCGAAGAGGCCGAGGGAGCCGTTCCTGGTTATCTCGGAGGTCCCGCTTGAGCCGAGGACTAAGAAGACTCGCTCGGAGACGAGCAAGGGGGCGGCCCCTTCGAGGGGTAAGGGCCCAGCGAGGGCGTCCGATCTCGACAAGGGGAAAGGTCCCTTGGTAGAGGTTGAGGAGGAGGACCCGGTGGTGGAGATGTTGCGGCAACGGTGGGCGCCGGACTGGTCGGTTCGGATGGACGACTGTCTGACTGAGGAAGCCCAGGCCGTTGAGGTGGTGGAGAAGTTGGCGACCCCTCGCGATCGCCAAGCGATGGAGAGTGAGCCCGTAGAGGTGGCCTTTACGCGCCTGGCGCAGGCCACCGTGCTGGTAAGCTCGTCGATCTTATCTTTCTTGTTAATCTTGCTTCGGGAGTTCTCTTCTTATTAGTGTTTTGTTGGTCGCAGGCTTGTATGCAGGGAGCTAACGTAAAGAATCTCTACGAAGCGTCCCTGTCGCAAGAGCGGGGTCGGGCGGACAAGAGCAAGCGGGAGATGAAGGAAATGCGGATCGAGCTCGAGGGTTCGCATAAGAGGGAGCAGCAGATGAAGCTCGAGCTCGAGGCTCAGGACGCCGAGTGGGGGAAGAGGGTGGTCTCCTTGAAGAAGAAGTTCGCCAAGGAGAAGGAGGAGTTGACGGCTGTGTTCGCCAAGGAGAGGGAAGAGCTGACGGATGCGGGTCAGCGGATGGTGATCAAGGCCCAGGATGAGTGCTACGCGAAGTCCCTCAGCCATGTGAGGCACTTCTACCCGTCCGTCGACCTGTCCAACTTTGAGTATGACATGGAGATCGAGGGGACACCAAAGACTCCTGCCGAGGAAGGGCCCGTTGGCAACCCGGCTGTCGACCCTCCTGCGAACCCAATCGATGCCGAGGTGGGAAATCAAGTTGTGTAGTTTTATCTTTCTTTTTCCCCCCTTCGATTGTATTTGCCTTCCGCGGACTGGCCACCGCCTTTTTTGTAAGAAGTAGTACAATTTATAAAAAGTATCTTTGACTGGCCAAGTGTTTTGACCTCGGATATTTCCGAACCTCCTTGCTTATGTGCGTTGAGTTGGTCCTCTTGCAGGTTGTGGCTTCCCTTCCCGAGGCGGACCCCCATCGTTCCGATGCGGCGTGGCTCCGGAGCAAGGTTGAGGCCCTGGAGGCCGCGTTGGTCTGCCACCGAAGGGGGGCTCGTGACACTGATGCGGCTTTGAACTTTTATCGGAATAAGTCTGAAGCCTTAAGCGAGGAGGCGAGCCGGCTGAGGAGGGCGATGCCGGATCGGGAACTCGGCGGTGCGAGCCTTGGACAGGCCGTGTTGGGTGCCTCGGTGCCGAGACCCACTTCTGAGAGGTTACTTCGCGATGTCTTTGCGGAGAAAGAAATGGAGATACACCGTTACAATATTATGCTGGGTGCCTCGGCATCTTCCTCGGTGGGTCGGCAAGCGGAGGGGGTTCCCTCTGCGCTGCTGCTGTTGCAGCGTATGCGACCAGATGACGCCCAGAGCTCCGTGGCTGGGGAGTCGACCGTGGCTGAGTTCAAGGACCATCATAACGAGGAGAGGGATTTTAGTCGCTCGTTCGGAGTAATCCCGCCCTTCAGCAGACCCGAGGGGCTCTAAGATGGCGACTTCCTCCAGTTTGAGGTGAGTGGAGTGGTCCTGTAACGGTCTTTGTTTGTTTTCTTAGGACGAAATAAAAGAGTACGAATAAAGAATCCTGTTCCTTCTTTGCTTCGGCTAGTAGTGTAGTGAACGATGGTGGTTTTAAGGAGAGTCCACCGATATGCGAGGGATCGAAGTGGGGCCTTAGGGAGAGTCCCCAGCTTGGATTCGGTTGGAGCCTACCGAGGCGTTGGGGACGATACCGGAGTGAGGACTCAGGCGCCGATCTCATTATCTGGCGTTAGGATTTTAACAAAAAGAGATCTCTTTTGTATAAGATAAGGAGGGCTGCTAAGACGGCCCTGTACACATGAGTGTTTACACAAAAACATGTTTACATTTAGCCAGGCTAGAGCCTATGTTTGTCCTTCGAGGAGTTTCATTAGGTACTCGGCTTCGACTGGGGTCTGCTCCCGCTCGGTGACAGGTTTAGAAGCAGGGCCGTCCCTCTCAGGTTTGAACTCGACGGCGTCGAGGGAGAACACACCTCCCCCGACGGTGGTCATGTAGCACGATCGCGCTGCTTCTTGGCTACCTCGGACAGTGCCGACTCCTTGCGGGGTGGGAAATTTGAGTTTCAGATGGTAAGCCGAAGGCACCGCTTGGAGGGAGCATAGTCCGGGTCGGCCGAGTATGGCGTTGTAAGTCGTCTTGATGTTGACCACCATGAAGTCCATGGACTCGGTCCTCTTGACAGGAGCCGATCCTGCGGTAACGTCGAGGGTGACAATCCCTTCTATCACGACAGGGACGCCGGAGAACCCATGCAAGGTGTATCCGGCCGGCTTGAGCTTGCCTCTAGGTAGCTTGAGATTCTCGAAGGCTTCGAGGAAAAGAATATTAACCGAGCTGCCGTTGTCGACGAGGATTCAGCGAACTTCACAATTAGCCATGTGGAGACTAATGACGAGGGCATCGCAGTGGGGTAGGCGAATGCCCTCGAGGTCCTCTTCTGAGAAGGAGACCGGCATCGGTTGTAGCTTGGGCGAGGGATTGTCGTGGACAGCATTCACTTCCCGGATGAAGGCTTTTCGGGAAGTATTTGAATTTCCTCCCATTGGCCCTCCGTGGACACAATGCAAGATGAAGGGCGCATCTGTGGCTCCCTCGGAGTCGGGATCCCGACCCTGGATGCGGTTCGGAGTAGGGTTCGGAGGCGAGGGCTTCCGGTTCCTAGTATCTTGTCGATCCCGTGGGACTTCTCGGGTGAATTCTCGGAGGTACCCCCTGGAGATGAGTTCCTCAATTTCGTCTTTCAGGGCTCGGCACTGGTCGGTTTCGTGCCCGTGATCTCTGTGGAAGCGGCAGTAGAAGCGCTGATCTCGGTTCTTGCCGTTGTTAGGCCGGGGGGGTAGTCGAACAATGCCTTTGTCTTCGATTTCTAAGAGGATGGCGGATACGTTATGCGTCAAGGGAGTGTACCTCTCGAAGCGGGGGACCGGCGGGACCTTCTTCATGGCCCCCGCGTCCCTTGGAGCTTTCTTTGATGGTTCAACCTCTTCGACCTTCCGCTTTCCCTTCCCGATGGCCTCCCGGGTATCTTCGGGGTTAAGGGCCTCTTCCGCCCTAATGTATTTCTCGACCCTGTTGAGAAGGTCGGGAAAGTCGACGGGGGGTTTCTTCGCCAGAGAAGCCTTTAGCTGTCCATGACGGACGTTGTGCCGAAATGCCGCAGAGGCGACGCCCGGATCGAGGGAGGAGACCGACCTTGCCTCTGCGGTAAACCTCCGGACGAACACTCTGAGTGACTCCCCCTCTATCTGTCTGAGCCCAAGTAATGAGGCGCTGGTCCTTTCGGCCTTCCGGCTGGTGACAAAGTGGGCAAGAAAATTGCCCTCTAGTTGGTCGAAGGAGTAAATGGAGCCGGGGGCAAGCTTCGAGAACCATTCACGAGCCGGACCCCGAAGGGTGGCCGGGAAGGCTCGGCACAGCAGGGGATCCGAGGCGCTGTGAATCATCATGAGGGTTTTGAAACCCTCCATGTGATCAGCAGGATCTCCCTCGCCGTCGTAGGTCTCGAATTGAGGGGGTCGGAAGTTCCTGGGTATTTCTGCCTGGAGGATGGGGGCGGAGAAGGGAGGACGGATAGGTCTGTACCCCTGAGCCGCTCTTTGGCCGCCGTCCCCTATGTGATCGAGGCGATCTTCCATTTCTTGGAGGCGCCTTAGGAGTATGTCATCGTCCTCTGGCTGGATTGTTGATGGTCGGGACACGCTGGTCTCGGTGTCCGACCTGGTTTGGGAATGGAGGGTTTCTCCCCTGGGGGCCCGTCGGAGAGCCCCAAGAATTTCTCTTCGGAAGTCCTGGAACTCCTTGTAAGTGACGGGGGCTCCCTCGACCCTGTTCGGTCGGTCTGAAGGTTGCCTTCCGACGCGGCTGAGTGCTGGCCTCCGTCCCTCGGGCGGTGGTCTTGGATGGTTCGGGGCCGGGTTGGAAGCGGCCCTTCCCCTGCTGCGGGTGATCTGACGATTGACGACTATTCCTCGTAGGTCGGGTTGGACTTGCTGGGTGACGCTCCTCTGGGACTTCTGATGGGGAGCCCTGTGTTTTGAAGTGTGTGGCCCGGCGTTAGCAGTTGGTGGGGACGAGTCCCGTCGGTTGACGGAGGAAGCAGCCCCCTTGCCCTTGGAGGCCATGAGGGTTCGGCTGTCGAGGTCGCTCGATGGTCGGGCTCGGGTCGGCTTCTGAAGCAGTGTTCCCACAGACGGTGCCAACCTGATGCGGTTTATTTCTGGGAGACGTGTGGATGCACCAGGTGTGAGTTCGGACTCAATTTGTATTTGAAGGAGAAAGCTGCTCGTCTGACGACCCTCGGCTGACCAGGCGGAACCTGCGGCGGGCTCGGAATGAGGCGGAGATCTGGGCTCGGATCAGAGGGTTCGGATCCGAGGTCTTGTGTACCTGCAGACGGTCCTGAAACACCGGGGTTTATCCTGGTGGCGGACCCTCCGACGATCTAGTCAGTCTCTGTGAGAGAGTAGCAATAACTAGATGAATTTTAGGGGTAAAAGATTGATTACCTGAAAAGGTGAGTGAGGGTCTAGTATTTATAGAGACTTTCAACCGGGTTTGGATCTGCTTGGGGGTCGGGTCTGGATCCGAAAGCCCATGGGCCTGACGTGGCAGAAGGCCCAGGGGGTTTAGGGCAGACGTGGCAATACCAGGAGCGGTATAGGGCTGATGTGGCAAAACCCTTGGTGGTATTTGGAGCTGACATGGCTGATCGTGGGTCTCCTGTGCTTCTGGGAGAATCGGAGGGCCTAGGCTGTGCCAGGTCATCCCCATGCTTCGCCAGAAAGGGGTGACGGCCCGTGGGGCTGTCACGGATCGGAGGTCGAGGACCACTGAGGCTCGTCGGATACGAGGAGGCCAGTTCTGTGGGGGTGAACTTGAGGTTCGGCGCCGACCCTGCAGTGGTTAGAAGCCGAACTAGATTGCTGTTTCTACTAATTTCTGAATGAGAGTTGTATTGGGCCCTGGTTGGGCCCTAAGCCATTTTTACCCTACCACAATATGGGATCAGCGACCTCTAATGAACTGTATTCTAACACTCGGCAAAATCTAGAGAGCTTTTTCTCTCTGAAAAGATAACAATTAATTTATTTTTTAAACTAAGATCGCTATTTCGAATAGCGACGCTATTCTGAATAGCGACCTTAGTTGTACAAATGTCACTATTCCGAATAGAGACCTTTATTGTACTAAAGTCGCTATTCCGAATAGAGACTTTAGATGTGTGACTATTTTACAAATTTTACAAAAAATAAGAAAATTGTGTTTTCTACTGAGGTCGCTATTGCAAATAACGATCTAAGTATACTAAGGTCGCTATTCCCAATAGCGACCTCGGTTTTTTAAAAAAAATCCAAGAGAGCAAAAGCTCTTTAGAAATCGTTAAGTGTCTCAATACATTCATTTGATGTCGCTAATCCCATCAGTGACCTCATATATACTAAGGTCACTAGTGGGAATAGCGACAGCAAACAAAAAAAATTCAAAAATTTTCAAAACATACGCCGCTATTCCCATTAGCGGCTTTCAAAATGAATAGGTCGTTAATGAGAATAGCGCCCGCTGCTGACGTGGCACAAGGTAGCCCACGAGCGCTAGTAATTTAGAAATTGTCCCATAATCACAAATATTTTCAACAAGTAGCTTATGACGGCAAAAAATTCAACGTTTAGGCTGAATCCAAAATACTCATATAACGTTTGCAAAAGTAAATTATACTCATTCCTTCATTAACTTAACCAATTCTGTTAAATATAAATTATTAAATTACTATTTTACCTTTATCCTTTCATAATTAATCCCTTCTTCTTCCCCCTTTTTCTTCTTTCTCCCCTTTCTTCCTACCAACAAAATCAGCAAAAGCCCGTTCAGGTGGCAGGTCCTAAAATTAATCGTGGGTCAGTTAATCTTAAAACCAATGGAGAAATAATTGTAGAAGTGGTGAAATATTTTACCTTGAATTCTTTGTTCTCTTTGTTAACTTGGATACGGAGACAAACTGCAAATGCCCAGTTAGTTATTGTTTACTTTGAGAACTAATATTTATAAGCATTCATTCGCTAACAGGCCAACAGGATTTGTACAGTTAGGCTCTCACCTGCAAGAACTACAGTCCCTACACAAGAAAGCACACAAGATAGGAAAGAGTTGTATGGAAATTATCCAACTATACCCATGTAAGCCACCTGTAAAATCACATGAATATAGTTAATTACTAATGAATTTACATGACTAGGATTATTCAACTGAACCACAACTGAAATAGCATACAGTTTTTTCTCCTATTGGGTAAGAATTATCAGATTCGAATTCAATCCTGACATTGTCCATTTAATCAAAGGAAAAGAAAGTTGTCCAGCATCAGAATATCCTCGTAAAGAAAGAGAAGGTCTTGCCCTGGGGCTTTCTTAGAATAGCGAAGAATGTGAACTACTGCTTCCCAATGAGTGATGGTTAGTGTATGCATAAACTGACTGACTCGACTAACTACAAAGACAATATCTGGCCTAGTCAGTAGAGATATATGAGTTTGCCAACCAGCCTGCGATATCGTCTTGGTGCAGAGAACAATGCATCATTTGAGGATGAGGACAACTTAATATTGGAATCCATAGTGTGTCACTGAGGCGACATCCCGACATTCCTGTCTTAGTAAGAATATCAATGACATACTTTTTTTGAGAAAGAATGATATCATCCTTTGTGCGTGTAACTTCAATGCCAAGAAAATATCGAAGCAGACCAAGATCCTTTGTTTGAAAGGTTTGAGATAACTGCTGCTTGATGTCTGCAATACCTTGTGAATCACTGCCTGTGATAATGATATCATCAACATAGACTAACAAAATGATAATGCATTTGCTTCTTTTCTTAGTGAAGAGAGAATAATCTACCTTACTTCTTGAGAACCGATAAGAATACACAGCTTTGCCGATCTTTTCAAACCAAGCTCGGGGAGACTGTTTGAGTCCATAAAGAAAATTTTTAAGCGAACATACAAGATTCTCCCTCTGTCGCTCAAAATCAGGAGACTGCTGCATATACACCACCTCTTTCAAGTCTCCATTCAGAAATGCATTATTAACATCAAGTTGATGAAGAAGCCAAGAACAATTTGATGCAAGAGATATAAGAACACAAATAGACGTGAGTTTCACAAATGGAGAAAAAGTCACTGCAGAGTCGATCCTAAATTCCTTTGAATATCCTTTAGCGACAAAGCGAGCTTTGAGTGGTTCAACTGCACCATCAAGATTATGTTTGATAGTGAATACCTATTTACAACCAACTGTCTTACCACCCATAGGGAGGCATACCAACTGGTAAGTACTATTCTGCCGAAGAGCATATATTTCTCGTTCATGGATGCTGTCTAACCAGGGTGCTTGAGTGCTTCCTGAACATTGTTAGGAACAAAAATAGAATCCAAAGAAGAGGTAAAAGCTCAAAAGGATCTGGTCATTTTAGAAGAAGAAACAAACTTGGAAATAAGATAGTGAGCACAAAAATGCTTAACCTTACGTTAACTAATAGGTAAATTATCGGTGTTAGGGATATTACCGATAGAAGTGGTTCGCACTAGTTGAACAACAGAGGGTACTGCTTGGATTGTCGAGTCTGAACGAATCTTACGTATTCTAACATAAACCTGAAGTGGTGGTGGTGGCAGTGATGGTGTGGTTGTTGTTGGTGGTGGTGATGGTGGTTGTGTGGGGAAATCAAGACTCTCTACAATAGCCATCGGTAAATCAAGATTGTGTGAAGAAATTTGTTCAAAAAATGGTTTTTGTTCAAAAAATGAAACATCCACTAAGGTAAACAATTTTTTCCGCGAAGGACAATAATAAATATAATATTTCGAAAAACATGAATACCCAAAAAATGCATATTTAGA
Source organism: Hemerocallis citrina (assembly GCA_017893485.1). NCBI lineage: Eukaryota > Viridiplantae > Streptophyta > Magnoliopsida > Asparagales > Asphodelaceae > Hemerocallis > Hemerocallis citrina. The sequence continues at coordinate 223,375,891 of CM030363.1, read as the reverse complement.
AGCATGCGGGTAAAGTTTATCAGTGCATGGGTGGAGATTCTGAGCAAAACAAGTGCAACTAGAAACACGATGTGGTATTGAAAATGGATATTTAGATGGAAATACCAATTTGAATGAGGATTAATTTTGAATAATAGGAGTAGGCAGATGGTTAATAAGAAAACATGTAGTGAGAACCGCAAAACTTCAATAAAACTTGGGGTCTTTCATTTTAAATATTAGATAGCGAGGAGGGGGCAGGCTCGGGTCGGTTTGGGTCAAAACCCGATCCAGGTCAGGCCGTGTTGGAACTTCAAAAACTCGACCCGACCCGACTAGCCAACCCCTTCGAGTTGAGCCCAACTCGGGCCGGGTCGGGTCACAGGTTGGCCCCTTTTTTTTCCTTTTTTTGTTAACTCCAAAAAAATTGAATTTTTTTTTTTTACAAAAAGTATAAAAGTGAAACAAAATTATATATGTTATTCATTTCAACTGGAAATAAGTTTTTACAACATTTTTACATACACAAATAAGTGTAATAAAAACCTTAAAAACATACAAATTTATTGAATTACATGTTTAAATGGATAATTTAGAGTTCAAGATTTCCTATAATTAAATTGAAAAGAGGGCATTGGACTACTATCATGCACCTCTACTTAACCTAAACCTAGGATCTCAGCACCCTAAATTCCCTACTCGGCTTGTTGATCTTCAGGCGAGTAGCTTCAGCTTGTTGAGGTGTCAACCATTTTTCCTTGAGTCCTGTCTTCAGCTTTCATCCAATCTTCGATGCACACTAGCATTTTCAATGAATCATGCTTCAAGTGATTCCTGTAATCGGTTAAAACCCTGCCACTTGTAGAAAAAACACTTTCTGGTGCAACTATAGACATATGAGGGGTTAGTATATCTCAAGTCATATGTGAAAGAATTGAAAAAAGAGTTTCATGTTCTTTCCACCATTATAACACTTCAATCTTAGAAGTAGAACTCTCACTATCTTATTGATTATACCAGTTTAATTTATTAGGTGCATTAGTTGTAGGTTTTTTAGATTGAATACGAGCAAGTAAATTAGCAGTGACATCTTCTAATGTACTTTTACCCTTACCTCTAGAAGTAGAAGAAGAAGAATTTGATTTACTACTTTGGCGTGTTGTACTACAAGATGCATAAGTTCTATCATAAAAACCATACAAGTTATTCAATGTTGACTCAAAGCTAGCTAAATATTTATTACAATCATATTTAGCTTCATCTTCAAGTAAAGTAAAAAAATATTTCAATCAAATTCCTCGTACCCGCTAATTTGATACGATAATCCATAACAACAGCAATACAATACAACATAGGAGGAAGATTAAAATACTTTAAAGTTTTATTATAAGCGGGAATAACAATATGACTAATGTAAGAGTCCGAAATCATGCCTTGAAAATTTTGTCTATTGTAATTATTGAATTAAAAATAGTACTACAAGTGGAATCATAATATTTTGAAAACTTTACAATTGCAGTTTTAAAATGTTCCAAAATTTTTAATAAATATTCAGCAAAATGACATGATTCGGGGGTCAATTGAAAAATTTCCAAGTTTTTTGCAATACAAAAATCATTTATAACCGCTTGGTATTGAGTAACAACATTTAATAATTCGAAAGTGGAGTTTCATCAGTGTTTAACATCACTAGAAAATTTTCTAAAATGTACTTCCTTAAGATTACATCATTCTTTAAATTGTTGAAACATAGTTCCACTTAAAGCGATGAAATGTACACAATTTATAATTGCATTCACATATGAATCAGCTACTTTCAAATAATCTTGTATACATAAATTCAAAATATGACATGTATATCTAACATGAAAAATTTCAAGACATGGACGAGCTAATTGTTGTTTTAATGTACTGATCGAACTATTGTTGTTGGAGGCATTATCAAAACTAATCGTAAAAATTTAAGCGCGAATTTGAAATAAATCACCAACTTTTAAAATACGTGTTGTGATAGTCATACCATTATGGGGGTACAGTAAAGCAGCAAGTAATATTATTCAATGAGTCAATCATGATCAATCCAATGACAAGTTATGCCCATCATTGGAATATCGTTATAACCTTTCCAACAATTGGAAGTTAACGATACTCTATATATTAAAGAATCCAAAAGTGCAATTAAAGCGTCTCTCATTTCGGAATAAAGTTTAAAACAATCGGCCTTAAGTGTGTTTTTATAAATTTCTTGATATGTGGATTTAGTGCATTTTTGTTAAAGACATCTAGCTTCCTACTCTCAGAATAGGAAAAGGCAATTCTTCTTAATAAGTAGTTTGGCCATTTCCTTATGAATAATTTCGGGATCATAACTATGGCTATCTATTTGCCCGGTCCTATGGTTGATCTTTTATTGTGTTTGTCGGTCTTGTACGGGTTTGAGGTGTATAGAGGTAATGTGTCAATAAATTGTACCCGTCCCCTCACCCTTCTTTCATTTGTAACTTTTGTTACATAAGTCCTATACTAGGATTCTCCTCGTCTGGGATATAGTCATAATATTTGTGTCAATCACTAGTTTTCTACTAGAAGTTGGTAGTGCGGATTCAGTTTCATGTGTTTGTGTGTCACTAGTATGCATTTTTTGTTGTGTGTCGGGATCATAATCGTGTGGACGAACACCTTCATAACCTATGTTAAGGTTAGGTGTATATTCGGTCACTAATTGTGGGATTATTGAAGGCCGACGAGATGAACTAGTAGAATCTTGTCAACTTTGGCTATGACCACTACCCCGTGATCGTGACATGATATATATAGTGTAGTAGTAGTGTATGTAATAAAACAATTTCTATTGTTTTAGTAGTGTATGTGAAAAAACAAACAAAAAACAATATAGGAGGGTTGAGAAAGTTGAGATAGTAGTATATGTGGGAAGAAAAATCTAAAAAACAATAGGAGGGTTGAGAAACAGAGTAGCGAAAGACCAACAAACGAGTTTAATAAAAAAATTAAAGCTACAACAATAATAAAGAGTTGAGAAAGTTGAGAAATGTTTTTTTCACGAAAAATCGAATACAGAGTTGAGAGATAAAATAATAAAGATAGTTGAGTAGATGATGAGAAATCAAACGATCGAGTGTCTTCACTTGAGAAAATATGTAGTAGAGTCGTAGAGAGAGAGAGTGGGCTTCAACAAGAATTTGAGTAGTAGAGAGAGAGTTTGTAGTAGACGTAGTCCCTTCGACACGATCGAACTTGTTCACTTCTTTGTTGCTTCTTTACTGAAGTAGATTGAGAGTAGTAGTAGTAGTAGTAGTAGTAGAGAGTTAAAAGAGTAAGAGAGTTGATAGTGGAAAGTAGAGTGAATGTGTAAAAAAAAGTGAAATTAGGAGACTTTTTTATAGGCAGAACCCCCCTAAAATCCAAAAAACTTTATAAAAAAAATAGCAAGAACAACAACCAACAGCTGCTTTTCTGCCTGAACGTTCAACCCAGGGGGTTAACCCGCCGGGTTGAACGTTCGCAACTCATCGGGTTGCAGGTCAGATTTGGGTCGGGTATCGTCGGGTTGTAGGTTAGGCGGGCCGGGACGAGCAGGTTTTTGGGTGCAGATTTTGGACCCGGTCCTACCCGTTTAGATTACGGGTTTGACCTGAACCCGGACTAGGTCAAACCAGTCGCGGATCGACCCGATCCTATTGCCACCCCTATTGTGCCACAATTCAGGATTAGCAGAAGAAACTAAATGCCGAAACTGGAGAATCCAAGATATATAACTGATGCTGATGTGTTTCAGGTGTAGGAGAAACAGATAATGAGTTCTTTTGATGGAGAGGAAAATCGAATCTCAGCCATCGATCTGACTCCAATGTGAGGCTAGTATGAGTGGTGTGTGTGGATACAACGACGGCCAAAGACTTGCAAAAAAGTCAGAGACACCGGGAAGATTTTCGACTACAGACCCTCTAACAATCAAGTTAGTAATCAACGGATTGAAGAGGAATTAGGTGGTAAAAATGTGATTACCTGATATCTATTGATGTGAGGGTTGTATTTATAGGCTAGTGGGGATCTATTAGGAAATATGATCCAGTCGATAATCCCCTGATTCTGGGGGATCTGATTACTAGCCATGAATGGTAGGCTAATATCCCGAGTGTGCTGAATTCCTGCGATGGGCCTGTGGGATAGCCCATGAGCTACCATTGGGCTTGCTATTAAAGCCTTAGGAGTCCTGAGATCTGTGCAAGAATCGTATGGTGTAGATCAACCGCGATTTTCATCCTCATTATATGCCCTCCACTCTCGGAGGTGAACTTCCGATAATCTTTGAGGAGTAGGTGATCCATGAGGGGAATCATGTTAACAAAAAAGATCAGTACTTGTTGAGGGATGTGTTGGTTGTCGAGATGCTCAGGGTCGAATACCGTGTCGGGGCTTAAGCATGCGAAAGGCTCGAGGTTGGATACCGTGCCAAAGCTTACGGTTATGGGAGGCTCGAAATTGACCGAGGCATGAGATCGTGAAAGGCTCAGAGTCGGGATACCGCATTGAAGAGCAAGGCAAGATCCTTGTTGTAGGAATTTCTCTGCGTTATCTCGGAGTCGGATACCACGCCGAGGGAGGAGGTGCAGGGTAAGATCCTTGTTGCAGGAATGTCTCTGTAAGGTCTTGGAGTCGGATACCTCGCCGAGGGGCACGGTAAAAAGCAAGATCCTGTCGTGGGAATTTTTCAGCATGGTCTCGGGGTCAGATACCATGTCGAGGGATGAGGTGCGAGGTGAGATCCTTGTTGCGGTAATTTTCGCAAGGTCTCATAGTCGGATACCACGTCGAAGGGCGAGGTGTAAGGTAAAATCCTTGTTGCGGGAATTTTCATAAGGTTTTTTTGTGTTGGATACCACACCGAGGGGCGAGGGGTGAGGCGAGATCCTTGTTACTGAAATGTCTCCACTAGGTATCGGGGTCAAATACCTCGCTGAGGGGCGAGGTGTGAGGAAAGATCCTATTGTGAGAATTTTTTTCACAAGGTCTCGGAGCCGGATACCTCGCCAAGGGGCGAGGTACGAGGCGAGATCCTGTTGTGGAAATTTTTTCACAAGGTCTCAGAGTCGGATGCCACGCCGAGGGGCAAGGTACGAGGCAAGATCCTATTGTGAGAATTTTTTCACAAGGTCTCAGAGTCAGATGCCATGCCGAGGGGCGAGGTGCGAGGCAAGATCCTTGTTGCGGGAATTTCTGCAAGGTCTCAGAGTTCGGATACCACGCCGTAGGGCGAGGTGTGAAGAGAGATCCTTGTTGCCAGAATTTCTGCAAGGTCTTGGAGTTTGATACAATGCCAAGGGGCGAGGTGCGAGGCGAGATCCTTGTTGCGAGAATGTCTCTGCAAGGTCTCGGGGCTGGATACCTCACCGAGGGGCGAGATGTGAGGTGAGATCATAGTTGTGAGAATGTCTCTACAAGGTCTCAGAGTCGGATACCACGCCGAAAGGCAAGGTGCGAGGTGAGATCCTTGTTGCGAGAATTTTTGCAAGGTCTCGGAGTTGGATACCAAGCTGAGAGGCGAGGTGCAAGATGAGATCCTTGTTGCAGGATTTTCTGAAAGGACTCGGAGTTGGATACCACACCAAGGAGCGAGGTGCAAGGTGAGACACTTGTTGCGGGAATGTCTCCGCGAGGTCTTGAAGCTTGATACCTCACCGAGGGGCGAGATCCTATTGAGGGAATTTTTCTGCAAGGTCTCTGAGTTGGATACCATGCCGAGGGGCGAGGTGCGAGGTGTGATCATTGTTGCAGGAGGTCTCAAAATTGGATACCACGTCGAGGAACAAGGTGTGAGGCGAGATCCTTGTTGCAGGAATGTCTCCGCAAGGTCTCGGAGCTGGATACCTCGTCGAGGGGTGCGGTGCGAGGTGACATCCTATTGTCGGACTTTTTCTGCAAGGTCTCGGAGTCTGATGACATGCTGAGGGGCGAGGTGCAAAGCAAGATCCTTGTTGCGGGAATGTCTCCGCAATGTCTCAGAGTCAGATACCACGCCGAGGGGTGAGGTGCAGAGTGAGATTCTTGTTGCGGAAATTTTTGCAAGGTCTCAGAGTTGGATACCATGCCGAGGGGCGAGGTGTAAGGCAAGATCCTTGTTGCAGGAATATCTCTGCAAGGTCTTGGAGCCGGATACCTCACCGAGGGGCGAGGTGTGAGGCGATATCCCATCGTGGGAATTTTTCCGTAAGGTCTCGGAGTCGTATACCGCATCAAGGGGCGAGAATTTATGGGACCTTCAGGCCTGATAATCACGTGACCTCGTGACCTTTGGGGAGCCGTTACATGGTTTTTGTAGTTATCGAGGAGGCATCACGTGACCCCTATCATTTGAGAAGTCGTGTTTTACCTCAATAAGTTCCCTCCTCTTCATTTTCTAGGGGCAGTTTCTTTTTCTCAGACAAAGCTTCTCTCTCTAGAAAAGTTTCCTCAAGCAAGCATGTCTGACGACCAGTCCGGTAGCTCGGCTTCTTCTTCTTCGTGCGAGGATCATCCTCGGGGTCTTCATCTTGGTAATGCTTGGGGACCAGTGAACCCGAGAAATCGTGGCCCATTGACATTGCCTCCTCTGATGTGGATCTTGAGATTGAGAGTACGAGCCTAGAGGGGGCTGGTCTTGTTCAGCAGGTGAAAGAGACCGCAATTCCCCCCCCCCCCCCCAATTTTTGTGAATTTGTACTGGAGAAGTAGCAGAGGCCTTATGGGTGCGGAGGCCGAGATGGAGAAGAAGAGCCCTCTATTGCCAATAAAGATGGAGGAAGAATGGGAAGAGATTTATGTCGATGAGGTGCAGAGGGATGGAGGCGAAGGAGAAGGAAGCCATTCAGTGCAGGAGGTTGGGCTTCGCCCTTGCTGGCATCGTTGGTGTCCCACCTCCTCATGATCGTCTCCCTATGATGAGGAAGAAACAAGTCTTTCTCCAAATAGGGAGGGCATGTCGATGGCGTATGAGCATGTGGGGGGCATATTCCGGCCGTCTATGGACGCAAAGCCCATCCGGATGTATCCAGAGGCCCATTTGGATTTGGTGTGGTAATCGTGCATCCGTCTTCATCAAACAAGCTGAAGATAGAGGCAGACAAGACCCAGAATACCATGGTGGAGAGTGATCTCAGCCACATTCAGGAGCTCTACTACATTCCCCAGAAGTTCATTCTGTAGCCCCGAGCCCTGGGATCCGACCGACTGATAAGCTTTCAAAGTGGTTTTGCATGTTTCCTCCAAACGCATTTGCTTTGGGCTTGTGTCTCCCCCTCCCCCTTCATCCGTTTATCAAAGAGGTCTTGAATTGGGCGGGGATGAGCCCTATGCAGTATGGGCCAAACTCGTAGAAGTAGTTGACGAGCTTCATAATGCTCTACAAGTCGAGGAACGTCCCCCTGAGGCTCTAGTATTTTCAAATGTGTTTGGGATTGAGCGCACTCCCGGGGTTTCATAACCAATGGTACATTTCTCCTCGTCACTATTCTGCGTGTTACACAATCATTTGGACTCCATCAATGATTTGAAGACGAAATACTTGATTGTCTACAGTCTTGAGCCTTGGGATATTCTTACCGTGTGGTCGTATGAAATCCTGGAGAGGAAGACCCCAAAGCTTAACGAGCTCGCTGTGGAGGAAAATGTTGAGTTCAAGAGGTTATTCGAGGTCGGCAATAGCATTGACTGGGCCAGGGGGACGGAGCAGTTGTTCGTAGTATGCATCTTGAGCACTTACGTCCTTCTTAAGCCATTAACTTCTCTTCTAGTTTCTCTCTGAGGCATTATCTAACTTTTTTCTAATGTGTTTTCCTTACAGTTGCGGTCAACGATGATATCAATATTCTGCTGTCTAAACGAATGGAGTTGGAGGCATCTGTGGATGTTAAGGGGGAAGAAGAGGGAGATGATGCCGACGACCAAGGCATCTCTGAAGGGACGAACAACGAAGATGCGGAGTTCGAGAGCCCTGACCATCCTGTACCAAGAGGAGGAATCTCCCAGGGTTGAACCGAGCGAGAGATTACTCAGAGTCGAAGAACTGGTCGAGTCTCCCTACTGCCGTTTCATCCGATGTTGAGGGTTGTAATTTCTGAGATGACTGGGGAGACCATTTGGCCCAATTGGGCGGTGAAAGTGATCGACTCCATCATGGAGTCTGTGTGGCTCTCAAGGTAGTCAACAATATTGCCCCGTAGAGGGACATGAGAGCCCTCGCTAAGGAGATAATCGGCTTGGGTTATCTCAAGTACGCTTAGGCTTCTGTTATGGTAAGTGCTCGATCCTGAGTGAATGTGTTCTTTGCCTCCTTTCTTGGTGTTTTCTCTAAATGTTCCACCTCTTTTCCACAGGCTATGCTTCATGGGGCCGAACTGAGGAGGCAGTATGACTATGAAATGAAGTGTGCTAATCGGAGGACGCAACGGCTCGACCTAAAGTGGCATTACGAGAATGATCACGCGGAGGCTCTTAAGAAGAAGGTGAAGGAATTGGAGAGTGAGCTCACAGTCGAGGCTCAGGACGAGGGCGTCCTGGCGACAGAGAAGGAGGTCTGGGAGGAGGGGAGGATGAGGCTGCAGGCGGAGATTGATGAATCGGCGGGCCAGGTTATCGGGGGTCAGGATGAAGGCTATAAATGGGCCTTCCAACATGTCCGGGAGAGGTATCCGATATCAACCTTTGACGGCCTCTATTTCGAGACGGAGCCGAATAGTACTCCTATGACCCCTAGGGAATTGCCTCCTGGTGATGAAGAAACCCTTGTTGACGGTGTGTTGGGCGAGGATGAAGCCTTTCATTCCCCTTCTCGGGAGGTGTCTCCTTCAACTTAGAAAGATACCCAATTCCTGATTTTTGTATGGGTGTCAACTGCGGACCGGCCACCACATTTTTGTAATTTTTTCTTAATGAAAATTCACTAAAAAAATTTACGTCTTTTGCTTCATCTTCACCTGAGTTTCGAAATGGTTGTTTTGTTGATCAGATAGTGAGGTACGAGCCTCAGGAGATGGGGCTCTAGGATGAAGTGCGAATTTTTCGAGGAAAGTTAAGTCGAGTCGAGGGCATCATTGCCCACCTACATAAGGAGGTGATTGACAGGGAGTGTGTTCTGTTTTCATATCCGTCAATCGCAAGAGGTAGCATAGAAATTAGCTCGTGTGAAGGCATTAGTTCTCGACACTTATTTGACCCTCGCCCAGTTCGAGGGTGGTGCGGCTTCTCGTCCGGTCGATGATCAGTCCATCGATTGCATTGTGAGATGAATACTTTTGGAAAGCGACTTGGAGATTTATCGGTTGAAGGTTAAGCTCGGGAAGACGAGCCAGGCATCCACCTTTTGGAGCACATTCTCCAGGCTAAATCCTTACCCAGGGACCCGTTCGGGAGTGAGAGCGCCAGGGGACACTTAGAGCGGAGTGGCAGGGTCTTTGAGTATTGCTAGCGTTATAGGGGGCCTAAGTGCGTACAGACTGGGCACTCGTCCTTCTGGAGCTGATGTAATAAACATAGGGTTAGGGTTCACCGAAGGGGACCCCGAGGTCCGGGCCGTGGCGCCTTGTGTAATACCCCGTATGTATATATATATATATATATATATATATATATATATATATATATATATATATATATATATATATATATATATATATATATATATATATATATAAGTGGGCCTATAGATGAGTTACATGGGCTTGGTTGTGTGGAATATTAATGTTGGGCCATATATGGTTAATTAGTAGCTGATGTGTGTGTTGATTTGTTGAATGGCCGGTTGGGAATTTGATTTGGATGCATGGCTAAGATTGCTTGTGTAGCGCCCCGAATTTCTAATATAATATCTTAGAAAATAGATGGCACAATTCCCAGCATCAACTTCAAATGTAATATTAAACACAGCCAAATACCAATAAAAATTTCAACTTTCATTTCAATAATCAATTACATAGCACAGCGGAATACAATATACCTTAAATCATAATTCTCTTTTATTTACAACACTTTACAAATTACATAAGTCACTATATCAATTGAACTCAAGCATCCAACTCCGAGCCTTTAGAAAATCACCTGTAAAATATGAGGCTAGAGATAACCCTAACCCCCAAAACTAAAGGGGTCAGCCATAAAGGTGTGAGTGACATAAAACAAACAATATAAGTTAAGCATAGATTCATGAACAACATGTAATAAACATGAATACATAAAATGTGACGTAGCAAGGAAACATGAAAACATCAAGTGAAACTAACTAAGAGTCAAGTGTAGAACACAGGAAACCACATGCATAAAACCAAGTCAAGAAAACATCAAATCTATATGCTGACTCTCTAATGCATACTTGTCGGAGTCTATGCATCCCACTCTACATAGGTCCGGTGCAAGCCCTTAACATCTCTACATTATAGGGTTTAATCCCCCGCTATACAACTAATCCTAACACGATGACTACTACGAGATAAAGATAAACTGTGAGTATTAGCCCATGCCCCGATAATTTCGGAGGTCAATCTCTATCCACAGATAATTTCGGATACTATTTCACTCACACCCGGGAATCTTCGAGAATACCCCACACCGCAAGCAATGGCACCTCATCACACGAATACCACATGTGCGTCGCCTCGACCCCGATAATTCCGGAGATCAATCCCACACCACAGGTAATTCTGGAGACTATTTCACTCACACCTGGATAATTCCGGGGATTATCTCACACCGCAAGCCATACTGAGGTCCATAACCCATGTTCTCGTTCATCATATCACTACTAGTGTCTGTCCTTATCATTTTTAGGTTATTTAATTACTTGACGAATTTCCTAGAGTTGGTGTACCCTACCGGACTTAACTCAAACAACTGATCAACTAAATGCCTCAACAAGTCCAAACATAAATATCTCAACTGCCGGTGTACTAAGGTCACACGCTCCCTCTAGAGACTCACACTCAAATATCCAAACCAATCTTCCAATATGAATTGCTCAGTCAAAACAACTTGAAAGCATATGTTCAGAAGATAAAGTATAGAATAGTAAGTTATAGATTAAAACATTTAGAGAATAAATCATTTGAAAGAACATTCAAAAATATAAAGATACATCAGTACTAGCCGACTATAGACAAGCGTAAGTCGACTATCCAGAAAGAGAATTCCATTTTAAGAAAATAATTCTAAGTATAGCAGTCGACTGTAAAGGGTATAGGTCGACTGTCCAGAGAGAAAAATTACAATAACTTCGAGAAAATAATTCTAAGTGGTACCAGTCGACTGTCCAGAACGAGATTTCAAGAAAAACTAGAGAACTTTGCAGCTGGGTCGTGTCGGTCGACTGAGAAGTCATACCAGTCGACTGTCGACCTACAGACTGCAGACTTTTGGTTGTGCACATTTCAACCGATACGTAGTTTTACTTTATGAAAATGATTTCTACAAAAGGCTTATTTCTTATATGATCAAATACAACTTGTAGGACATATAATAGTCTATAAAACAAAATCAAAATTACTTGAATTTATAAAAATAGAAATTTTGTTGATTTCTTTCGATTAAAACATGGATTGTGCATATAGTCAAAATAGAGTTTCTTAAAAAATTTATTGATCCCTGAAATAGTTTCGTATTCAGATCCAAACCATATAAATATCAAAATCTCAAAGAAAATCCCCAATTTGGGTATATTTCCTCAACTCAACTAAATTTCCAAATTTCGTTTTTCATGTCATGATCTCTTGATTCATACTTTTCCTTTCAAATTTCTCAAAACTGAATTACTACTACAACTCACAACTATAATCAATTCGTAACATCACCATATCAAATTTGTGTTCAATAAATACTCAAAAGCAATAAAATTTTCATCTTTATTAGGTTTATGCATAAAATCCACCATATTCAATCAATCCAACATTTATCCAAAAGGGATGGACTACCCATGAATTCTAATGGGACACTCATCAATCTCGAATTACCCACATACAATTTTATTCACAAACAAATAGGGTTTCACAAGATCCAATTTTTCATCCATCCATCCAATTCATAATGTGCATATTCATATTCAAACCTTAAACATGCTTTCTAGCAATAGAATTCAACATCCAAGATCCATTAAAACATTCATATCATTCGCATACATATTCACAAAATAAAAGAAAACAAACAAGTCACTTACATACAACATTCACAAAAGAAAATAAAATACAACAAATCACTCACATCGAATGAAGAAATCTGATAAGAAAACTTTTCTTTGGCGAAATCCAAGATCCTCTCCTTCAATCTCCAAGAATAAGAAAACCTTTGTGTTGTGCAGCGAAAGACGGCTGCACTTCTTTTAAATAGGCCGGAATTGAAGATTAGGGTTTTTAAACACATTTGCAAAATAATCCCTTTAAATATAACTTTACATAAATGGATCCCTATACTTGGAAACTTGATAAAACCAATTAAATTGAGATTTAAAAGCAAAATAACACCTTATTTCCAGTTGGCATTGTTTGAAAAGTCCAGAAAAAATAGTTTTGCACTTTCACCCCTCAAAATAACAATTTTGCAAAAAGATCCTTCTTTTTCTTAATATTTGCAAATAGATCCAATAAATATCAGAAAAATCTAGAAAAATTACAATTAAATCCCAAATAATAAATGATGATTTTCCATGAAGAAATTTTGGCTTTTGAACTTCTCAAGAAAATATTTGCACGTGTTTTACACGTGTAAAAAGATAGATTTCCAGAAATTTTTTATTAAATCTCCAAAAATCATTTTAATTCATTTATAAACCTTTAAAAAATAATATTTAAAAATACGGGGTACTACATCACTCCCTCCTTAGAAGAGTTCTGTCCTCAGAACTACTGCTAATGGGGTCTAAAATAAGAATGAACAAAGAAATTGAAATTTTATAAATGAACCATAATTCGAAACATTCACATAGAAGGACATATCAATTAAAAGAAATACAACTCAGTCCAATAGTACAATCATCCAAAGAAATACCATCCCATAAATAAGATACAATCATATAAAAAGCTCAGGAAAATTCTTCTGCATGCGGTCCTCTGGCTCCCAAGTAGCCTCTTCGAACTGCTGATTCCTCCACAACACCTTGACCACAGGTATCACTTTGCTCCTAAGAACTTTCTCCCTACGATCAACGATCTCCACCGGTTGTTCCTTGTAACTCAAGTTCACCTGTAGACCTTCAGAAATCTCTACCAACTGATGATTCTGATCTGACACATACTTTCTCAACAATGACACATGGAATACATCATGCACCTATGCCAATTCCTCTGGAAGCTCCAACCTATATGCTGTCTTGCCAATCCGCTCCACGATCCTATATGGCCCAATATACCTTGGCGCCAACTTTCCTCCCTTACCAAATATGATAACTCCTTTGGTCGGAGACACCTTGAGGAAAACTGCATCCCCAACCTCAAACTCCAAGTCCCTTCGTCGAGTATCAGCATAACTCTTCTGCCGACTCTGAGCCTCAACCAACCTCTTGCGTATCAGCTCAATCTGCTCTGACGTCTACTGTACGATCTCAGGACCAAACATCTGCCTCTCGCCAACCTCGTACTAACAAATAGGTGTCCTGCACCTCCGCCCGTACAAAACCTCATACGGCGCCATTCCGATACTTGCATGGTAACTATTGTTATAAGCTAACTCAACCAATGCCAAGTATCTCTCCCACCTACCACCGAAATCCATAACACAAGCCCTCGGCATATCTTCCAACACTCGATTCACCCTCTCAGTCTGACCATCGGTCTGTGGATGAAATGCAGTACTGAAATCAGTTCTGGTGCCCAAAGCTGCTTGTAGGCTCTTCCAAAACCTTGAAGTGAACCTTGCATCCCTATCAGAAATAATCGACACAGGAACTCCATGAAGCCTCACAATCTCACCAATGTACAACTCAGCCAATTTCTCCAACGACCAAGTAATCTTCATGGCTAGAAAGTGAGCCGACTTAGTCAAACGGTCCACAATAACCCAAATTGAGTTATTGCCCCTTTGAACTCCTTGGCAAACCTGTGATGAAATCCATACTGATATTCTCCCATTTCCACTCCGAAATAGGCAACGGCTGTAACAAACCTCCAGGTCTCTGATTTTCTGCTTTGATCTGCTGACAAGTCAGACATCTTGCCACGAAATCTGCCACATCCCTCTTTATACCAGACCACCAAAAGTACTGTTTGATGTCCTTGTACATCTTCGTGCCTCCAGGATGTACTAACAATAAGGTACTGTGTGCTTCCTGTAAGATACTCTCTCTCAAATCTGCATTATCGGGAACACACAACCTCTCACCTATCCAAAGAACTCCATCTTGGACACGAAACTCTGATAGCTTGCCTTCTAAAACCTGTTGCAGCATCTTCTGAATCTCTGAATCTAATCCTTGACCTTCCACAATCCTCTCTCTCAAGGAAGGCTGCAGCCTCAACTGAGCCAAAGACGCCCCTAAACCCTGCAGCACCACCTCGATACCTGCCTGATTAATCTCTGCTGCCAACTCGCTTCGAGTAGTGATCAAAATTGATAAACTACTCTTCCTGCTAAGTTCATCAGCTACCACATTCGTCTTGCCCGGATGATACTTGATATCCGGACGAATGTCTTCCAATACTTCCAACCACCTTTTCTGCCGAAGATTTAGATCCTTCTGTTGATAAATGTACTTCAGGCTCTTGTGTTCAGTGTACATATTGACCTTCTCCCCATAAACATAAATTAATGCCTCCACTTTTTCAAGGCGAAGATAATAGCTGCTAGCTCCAAATCATGCGTCGGATAATTCTTCTCATGCGGACGCAATTGCCTTGAACCGTAAGCAATAACCTTGCCTTCTTGCATCAAGACACAACCCAAACCTCTGAGAGATGCATCACTGAAGATATCATAATCCTTTTCAGTTTGTGGAAAAGCTATGATAGCTGAAGTAGTCAACCTCTCCTTTAACTCAAGGAAACTCGCCTCACACTTATCAGTCCATGAAAATGCCACATTCTTCCGGGTCAAACCTGTCAAAGGAACTGCAATCTGAGAATAACCCTGGATGAATCTCCTGTAGTAACAGCCAAACCCAAGAAACTCCTAACTTCCTTCACAGACGTTAGCCTGGGCCAATCCTTTACTGCTTCAACCTTCTGAGGATCAGTGGCCACTCCCTCCTTAGAAAGGATATGACCAAGGAAAGCTACCTCAAACTTCCAAAACTCACACTTCGACAACTTGGCATACATGCTATGCTCCTGTAATTTCTGTAATACCACTGTCAAGTACATAGAATGCTCCTCCCCCAACTTCGAATACACCAAAATATCGTCGATGAAAACCACTACGAAGGAGTCAATAAATGGTCTCAAAACCCGATTCATCATATCCATGAACACTACTGGCGCATTCATCAACCCGAATGGCATCACCAAAAACTCATAGAGCCCATGACGAGTCCTGAAAGCTGTCTTACTCACATCTTCCTCCTTAACTCGAACCTGATGATACCCTGATCTCAAATCAATCTTCGAAAACACAGCTACTCCTCGAAGCCTGTCGAACAAATCATCAATCCGCGGAAGTGGATACTTGTTCTGAATAGTCACCCTATTCAACTCTCGGTAGTCAATGCACATCCTCATTGACCCATCTTTCTTCTTGACTAACAACACTGGCGCACCCCACGGTGAGGAACTCGGCCTAATAAGCCCCTTTCTCAACAGCTCCTCAATTTGCTTCTTCACTTCGTCTTGCTCTATAGGTGACATCCTGTACGGAGCCTTAGAAATCAAAGCACTCTCTGGCTGAACATTGATGCAAAACTCCACATCTCTCTGCGGCGGTAATCCTGAAAAATCTTCCAAGAACACTTTAGAAAAGTCTCTGACAACCGGAATGCCTTTGACTTCATCTGGAATCGCCATCTTGGATACCATTGCAGCCACCTTCAAAATCTTCTTCTTCCCTTGGAAAGTCACTGCGGGACCACCTGGTGCTTTCACTAATACCTCTTTCTGCTTGCATTCAATTGTGGCATCATATATTGCCATCCAATCAATGCCTACAATCACATCCACTCCTAAGACTTGCAGCTTGATCAGATCAATGCCGAATAATCTCCCGCCAATCTCGATATCACAGCCCTCGTAATATCGATCAACAACCAATTTTTCACCTGACGGCGTTGCCACCGATAAAACCTTATCTGGAAACAACTTAGGCTCCATACCTAAGACCTTTGCAAAATTAGGCGACACAAAAGTATGCGAAGAACCAATATCAAATAAAACCTTTGCCTTAATTCCATTAATCAAAATAATTCCTGTTACATGAAGAATGATACTCAATCTCCAATTATTCTCAAATAAAGGTTTTACATATTACATTGATTAAAAATAAAATCAAAACTCTTGCATACCCTGGATCACATCTTCCAAGTTACCCACATCCTTCTCGGTTAATGCAAACACTCGCCCTTGCCTCTGGAATTTACTTCCACCCGGACCATCCTTCCTCAACTGTGGACAATGAGGCTTAGAATGTCCCACCTGCCCACACTGGAAACAAGTCTGCTTTGCCAACTTAGGACACGCTGACCTGTAATGACCTGCCTCCTTGCAGTAATAACAAGTCACTTCCTGAGTTGCAGGTGCCTTCTGCACTGGACCACTGAACTTGACTTGATTCGCTGGGAATCCCTTCCCACTCTGACATGATGCTGGCCTCTTGTACCTGTTCCAGGTCTCTTGCTTCTTCTGGAACTGGTCCATGTCTTCCTCTGTCATAGCTGCTCTCCTGACCAGCTTGTCGAACCTTCTTATGCCCAACGAAATCATTCTCGACCTCAAGTTTGGCCTCAAGCCCTGCTCAAACTTCTTGGCCTTCTTCACCTCGTCAACTATCAACTCCGGTGCATACCTCGACAGCTGAGCAAACTTGGTCTCATACTCTCGCACGGTCATGCTGCCCTGCTGAAGATTCAAGAATTCGGTCGCCTTCTTCTCCTGAATATCCAGGGGAAAGAAATGATCCCTGAATTCTTCCAGAAAAGCCTTCCAATTCATTTGCTGGTCCCCTAAAGTCCTCTTTACCGTTTGCCACCAAACACCATCGTCCTTTTCCAATTGCATAGGGGCAAACTTCACCTTATTGACTGCCAAAGTTTTCGAGACCTCGAAGATTGTCTCCATCCATCTAATCCAATCATCAGCTTCATTTGGATTAGACTGCCCCTCGAAAACTGGCAGCCTCATCCTCTTGAAGGACTCAATCTGCTTGATGGGATCGGCGTTAACCAATCATGGTCCAGCCCCATGATTCTGATTTTGGTTCTGATTCTGAGCCAAATTAGCTGCCATTAGTACATTGAAAGTCTGATACACCCTGACAAATTCGGCCTCGAGATCAATTCCAGTTCCTTGAGAACTTCCAGCTCCATCACCATTGTTGCCAACCCTGGATCTGGGTCCAACCATTCTGAATACTGCAAAACGAGGGAAAAGTTAGAGCACCACAACACCACTCATATTCCCATCAATACCCTTTGGCAAAACCTCAACTGTACCCCAAACGTAAGAACATCATGTTTCAGTTCTATGTGATACTCACTCTCTAATGTCCACACCTAGGTACTCACACTCTAGTGTCCACACCTAGGTTATTTTTATACCATGTTTATTATTACTATTGAAGCATGCTCTGATACCAATCTCTGTAGCGCCCCGAATTTTTAATATAATATCTTAGAAAATACGTGGCACAATTCCCAGTATCAACTTCAAATATAATATTAAACACAGCCAAATACCAATAAAAATTTCAACTTTCATTTCAATAATCAATTACATAGCACAGCGAAATACAATACACCTTAAATCACAATTCTCTTTTATTTACAACACTTTACAAATTACATAAGTCACTATATCAATTGAACTCAAGCATCCAACTCCGAGCCTTATGAAAATCACCTGTAAAATATGAGGCTAAAGATAACCCTAATCTCCAAAACTAAAGGGGTCAGCCATAAAGGTGTGAGTGACATAAAACAAACAATATAAGTTAAGCATAGATTCATGAACAACATGTAAAAAACAAGAATACATAAAATGTGATGTAGCAAGGAAACATGAAAACATCAAGTGAAACTAACTAAGTGTCAAGTGCAGAACACAGGAAACCACATGCATAAAACCAAGTCAAGAAAACATCAAGTCTATATACTGACTCTCTAATGCATACTTATCAGAGTCTATGTATCCAACTCTACATAGGTCCGGTGCAAGCCCTTAACGTCTCCACATTATAGGGTTTAATTCCCCGCTATGCAACTAATCCTAACACGATGACTACTATGAGATAAAGATAAACTGTGAGTATTAGCCCATGCCCCGATAATTCTGGAGGTCAATCTCTATCCACAGATAATTCCAGAGACTATTTCACTCACACCTGGAAATCTTCGAGAATACCCCACACCGCAAGCAATGACATCTCATCACACGAATCCACATGTGTGTCGCCTTGACTCCGATAATTCCGGAGATCAATCCCACACCATAGGTAATTCCAGAGACTATTTCACTCACACTTGGATAATTTCGGGGATTATCTCACACCGCAAGCCATACTGAGATCCATAACCCATGTTCTCGTTCATCATATCACCACTAATGTCTGTCCTTATCATTTTTAGGTTATTTAATTACTTGACGAATCTCCTAGAGTTGGTGTACCCTACCGAACTTAACTCAAACAACTGATCAACTAAATGTCTCAACAGGCCCAAACATAAATATCTCAACTGTCGGTGTACTAAGGTCACACGCACCCTCTAGAGACTCACACTCAAATATCCAAACCAATCTTCCAATATGAATTGCTCAGTCAAAACAACTTGAAAATATATGTTCAGAAGATAAAGTATAGAATAGTAAATTATAGATTAAAACATTTAGAGAATAAATTATTTGAAAGAACATTCAAAAATATAAAGATACATCAGTACCAGTTGACTATAGACAAGCGTAAGTCGACTGTCCAGAAAGAGAATTCCATAGTTTTTAAGAAAATAATTCTAAGTATAGTAGTCGACTGTAAAGGGTATAGGTCGACTGTCCAGAGAGAAAAATTACAATAACTTCGAGAAAATAATTCTAAGTGGTACCAGTCGACTGTCCAGAACGAGATTTCATGAAAAACTAGAGAACTTTGCAGCTGGGTCGTGTCGGTCGACTGAGAAGTCATACCAGTCGACTGTCGACCTACAGACTGCAGACTTTTGGTTGTGCACATTTCAACCGATACGTAGTTTTACTTTATGATAATGATTTCTACGAAAGGCTTATTTCTTATATGATAAAATACAACTTGTAGGACATATAATAGTCCATAAAACTAAATCAAAACTACTTGAATTTATAAAAATAGAGATTTTGTTGATTTCTTTCGATTAAAATATGGATTGTGCATATAGTCAAAATAGAGTTTCTTCAAAAATTTATTGATCACTGAAATAGTTTCGTATTCAGATCCAAACCATATAAATATCAAAATCTCAAAGAAAATTCCCAATTTGGGTATATTTCCTCAACTCAACTAAATTTTCAAATTTCGATTTTCATGTCATGATCTCTTGATTCATACTTTTCCTTTCAAATTTCTCAAAACTGAATTACTACTACAACTCACAACTATAATCAATTCGTAACATCACCATATCAAATTTGTGTTCAACAAATACTCAAAAGCAATAAAAGTCTCATCTTTATTAGGTTTATGCATAAAATCCACCATATTCAATCAATCTAACATTTATCCAAAAGAGATGGACTACCCATGAATTCTAATGGGATACTTATCAATCTCGAATTACCCACATACAATTTTATTCACAAACAAATAGGGTTTCACAAGATCCAATTTTTCATCCATCAATCCAATTCATAATGTGCATATTCATATTCAAACCTTAAACATGCTTTCTAGCAATAGAATTCAACATTCAAGATCCATTAAAATATTCATATCATTCGCATACATGTTCACAAAATAAAAGAAAACAAACAAGTCACTTACATACAACATTCACAAAAGAAAATAAAACACAACAAATCACTCACCTCGAATGAAGAAATCTGATAAGAAAACCTTTCTTTGGCGAAATCCAAGATCCTCTCCTTCAATCTCCAAGAATAATAAAACCTTTGTGTTGTGCAGCGAAAGACGGCTGCACTTCTTTTAAATAGGTCGAAATTGAAAATTAGGATTTTTAAACAGATTTGTAAAATAATCGCTTTAAATATAACTTTACATAAATGGATCCCTATACTTGGAAACTTGATCAAACCATTTAAATTGAGATTTAAAAGCAAAATAACACCTTATTTTCAGCCGGCACTGTTTGAAAAGTCCAGAAAAATAGTTTTTCACTTTCACCCCTCAAAATAATAATTTTGCAAATAGATCCTTCTTTTTCTTAATATTTGCAAATAGATCCAATAAATATCAGAAAAATCTAGAAAAATTACAATTAAATCCCAAATAATAAATGATGATTTTCCATAAAGAAATTTTGGCCTTTGAACTTCTCAAGAAAATATTTGCACGTGTTTTGCACGTGTAAAAAGATAGATTTCCAGAAAATTTTTATTAAATCTCCAAAAATCATTTTAATTCATTTATAAACCTTTAAAAATAATGCTTGAAAATACGGGATACTACAGCTTGAGTGGGGGCATGACTCTCACGTGAAGTGAAAGTTGTGTACGGGTGTATGTTGGATTTGAGAAAAATCCCACATCGCCGTAATATTAGAGATGGGAGTGTATGTATAAGATATGCCAAGGAGAATAAGGTACCAAATAGTCATGACACATTTTTTGAGGCAAGCTTGTGGTGAGCCGTTGTTAGGACTTATTTTTTGCGTGTGCGCGCACTCGTAGTCGCGTGCGCAGCTGAGCCAGGCTTGGTGCGTTACACCTTGAGTGTGTAATTTCCAATGTAACATCGCGAATGTAACCTTTTAATTTTGGTAATAAAGGTGTTTGTGCATGACTTTTTTGGTTTTCAGCAAGGTATGCTGAGATGAGCGACCTGTGGTAGGGAAATCCACCTTTGATTTGGAATCGGGACACTCATCCAGGGGAAAATCCTCATTACAGAGAATCATGCAACTGGTTCGCACACCGATGAGTGATCTTTGCTGCTGAGAATTATGCGACTGGCTCGAAGTCGGATACCATGGCAAGGAGGATTTCTTTTTGTTGAGAATTATGCAACTGATTCAGAGTCAGATACCACGCCGAGGAGGATTTCTTGTCACCGAGAATTATGCGACTGAATCGAAATCGAATACCACGCCGAGGAGAAGCTAGGCTTTCAGCAATCTTCACGTGCATACTCACGTGCGCGTCCAAGTGGCGTCATGAGTTTGGCATAATAATCGATGTCCTCTTTTCCCTATATATATAAGCTCTCAAACCTTTTCTTGATTGTCTCACATTCTACTTCATTTTTCCTTTATTCCTATCTCCCCTTCCCATCTTCTCGTGAAGCAAAAATGGTGGCTGACGAAATACTAGAGGCAAAGCATGTGGTTTGAGGACCGAGGAGAAGCTGAAGGGAACGTGAATGTCTCGGCACCGTATCAGAGGCAGAAGCGTCCATCTCCGGAGACAGAGGGGCCTAAAAAGAAGAATACAAATGCGGCGACCCACTCAAGGTCAAGGCGGTCGAGATGACCATTAAGAAGGAGGGTGAGAAGTATGGGGCTCCGTCCCCGAAAGATACAGTGGTGGTTTCGAAGCTGCCTCCCCAAACGAAGATGTGGGTGCCTTCATAGTCTGTGACTGAGGGGGACTTCTCGACCGATCACCCTAATGCCTTGGAGGTGTTTTCTCATCTTGCTACCCCTCGGGATTGGAAGGGCCTGAGCAAGGACTTAGAGGAGGATGTTTATGGCCGTTGGGTGCAAGCTTCTGTTATGGTGAGGCTCCCTTTTGGGCATCGTCGATGACTCTTGTCCTTATTTTCCTTCCCCCCTCTTTGTTTTAACTGCACCCCGGTATTTTGCAGACGACCGTCCTTGGGGCCGAGCTACAGAAGGTGCGGGGTCACCTCCTCTGGCGGGCCCAATGCCCCGAAGTTGGAGGGAAGGAGCTTCTTGATCGAAACAACGACAATGGGAGGCAGGTGAGGGAGTTGAAGGCGAAGCTAGAGAATTAGGAGGAGGCCCAGGAGGGGCTTCTGAAGGAGAAGGAGGAGCTGGTCAACAATAAGCTGACATGGCAGGCGAAGGAGAAGGAGATGGCAAAGGCGTGTGACAATGCCCTGTCCGACATCGTCTGAGGCCAGGACTAGAGGTGCGATCGGGCTCTTCAACACATCAGGGCCACGTATCTAGATCTTGATCTCCAGGGATTTTCTTTGAAGGGGAAGGAAGGCGACCCCTCTTTTGGTTGAAGCGGGTCTGGCCAACCACAAGCTAGTCGACCCTGTCCCCGAGATTGTTGAAGAGCACCCCACTCCTACCGTTGAACTGGGGTCTTCCTCGAAATAATAGGTGTTAGGTTCTTTTTTTTCACCTTCTCGTGGACTGGCCACCATGTTTGTACTTAGGTTCCATGAATGAATAAAGATTTTTTGAATATGTTTTCCTTTTGTTTTTCGACCGGACTACCGCCTAAATCATTCGAGTCGAGGTGTGAGGATCTGGGAATCCTCCCTCAGCATTAAGGACTTCACTTTCTCGAATTTCTCTTCATCTCGTAAGGCATCACGTGAGTTGACACATGTTGTCTTACGTCACTTGTTTGAGATACTCGAGGTGTTGGAAGTTGGAGCGTTGATCGTAATAAATAAGGAAGTTTGAAACAATCGAGGAGTGTCCCTAGAAAATGCTTATAAGTTTCCTCCATTCTCAAGCAACCAGTTCCTAAATCCCATCATTTTTTCTAATGACTGAGGTCCCTGGTGGTATCTTGTTGAGCGCCTCGAATGGTAATCAGAGGGTCGACGCCGATAAGGGTTAGTCATTTGGAGCATGGCCGGGGGGTGTTCGCCCTGCCATCCAAGTGTTCAACCGAGAGGGGACCGGCTTCTGTGCTCGCTACTTCGGGTTTCTTGTCGCGGGTTTCAAGATCTGACGTTTTACCCCCTGAGTCCCAAGAGACACGGCCTTTCATGATTGTGTCCTTCTACGACTCAGGGGCGTTCGGCCCGGCTGGTACTTTTTGTGTTGGTTGCGCAGGTTCGGAGGAGCCAAGAGAGGATCGGGGTAACCCATGTAGTTCATCATCAAGTATATCCCGGGTTCCGAAAACTGATGTACGTCTTCGCATTTCAAAGCCCGAGGCCGAACAGATTATCCTTACAAAGATTGTTGGTCTGCTTAGGCGGGCTGAGTATCTCTGCTGCAGATGGCCACCTATGATGCCTCTTCTACACTTTGGTGGTCTGGGAGGCAGAGGCCGGGTATTCATCCTCCTCATACTTCCGTACACAGATGTGGTTTCCCGAATGTAGGACTTGCCATCGGGGCAGAGATTCTCAAGGAAGTACTTGTCGTGGGCCCGCTCAGGCGGTCTAATGCTTTTTGTGCTCGGGTCGATTGACCCTCACTTTCCGCTCGAAGTTTGCCTTTGGTGCCCTTTCTGCACGTGGACCGTCGATGATAGCTTGCACTAAATACGAGGCGACTATAGGAGTGTTTAGGTGTAAGAGTGTTGTTTGTTTTGTTTGGTTTGCCAACTGTGGACTGGCACCACCCTTCTTGTAACTGCTTTGCTTAATAAAAAAGACTTTTGATTTAAATCTTCGTTAATACGAGCTCTGTTTGAATGAATTGTCTATGGCTCGACCGGGCTGGCTGAGTCGTCATGTCATAGTTGTGAGTTGAATTTTTAGGAGTGCTTCGTCGGGGGGGGGGTGTTGGGTGAGTTGGCGAGGCACGAGCGATGGTCATTTGCAGATGTTGATTATGGTCGAACCTTCCCCAAGGTTTCAGAGATGTTTCAAGGATTTTAGTGCAAGGTATCGGCATCAGATGCCACGCCGTGGAACTATATCCTACGAGAGATCCTTCAAGAATTTTGGTGCGAGGTCTCGGCATTGGATGTCACGTCGAAGGACCAGGCCCAATTAGTGATCCTTCAAGGATTTTGGTGTGATGTCTCGGTGTCGGATGCCACACCAAGGGACTGGATCCGTGGTGAAACACTTGTTGCAAGAATATGGACTTGTTGAATTTGAAATGAATTTTTTATTCATTGGCCACCGAAAGGCGAGCGCTTATTACATTTGCCGGATTTTTGGGCCTATTACAAGTACCGACCGCTAGGTTCCTTCATTAAACTTCATCAGGTGCTCTGCATTCCAGGTTCTCTTGACTCCCCTACCCCCCAGGTCTTCAAGTCGGTAGATCCTAGGACAGACCACTTTGGAGACCCTATGTGGGCCTTCCCAGTTTGGAGCTAGTTTCCCTTTTTTACTCGGCTCAGAGATTTAGAGTCGTCGAAGTATAAGGTCGCCCTGTTTGATATCAGCCGATTGAACCTTTCGGTTGTAGAAGCGTTCTACCCTTTGCTGGTAAACATTCCTCTGGATGATTGACCTTTCTCGAACTTCATCGAGTGGGTCCAAGTTTGCCCTGAGGCCGTCTGAGTTCAAGTCTTCATTGAAACTAAAAATTCAAGGTGAAGGTAAACCGACCTCCAAGGGGATGACAACTTCGGTCCCAAAGGCTAGATTGAAGGGCGAATCGTCTGTCGGGATCCTCTTGGTTGTTCGATAAGACCACAATATGCTGGGTAGTTCATCGACCCATAGCCCCTTGGGGGATTTGTCCGATCATTCCTTAAGGCCCACAAGGATCTGACAATTTGCATTCTCGACGTGGCCATTAGATTGGGGATGCGCAATTGAAGAGAACCTCTGTTGAATCCCCAAGTCCTTGTATAACTTGTGGGATCCTTTTCCAGCGAAGTGGGTGTCGTTGTCGATGACCATTATCTGAGGGATCTCGAATCGGCAACCAATGTGTTTTCAAAAGAATTGCTGGGCTTGGTATTTGGTGATGGTGACTAGGGGCTCTACTTCGACTCACTTCGTAAAGTTGTCAAAGTCCACGATTATGAAACATCTTTGACATGTCGCTTTAGGAAATGGCCCCACCAGATCTATCCCCCACATTGCAAATGGGACTGGGCTTGCCAACTACTTGAGCTCGACCTAGGGGACATGCTTGATTGAAGAGAACCATTGATACGGGCCGCATCTTCTGACAAGATCCTAAGCATCCTATAACAAGGAGGGACAGTAGTAACCATGATTGAGGACCTTTCTTGTAAGCGACCTGCTGCCCATGTGGCAGCTCCTGACCCCTTCGTGCATCTCCCCGAGGGCGTATTTGGACTCTTTAGGAGTTAGGCATCGGAGGTATGGGCGTCCGTCGGACATAGTGTATGATCACTTGAAAAGCATAACCGACGAGTAAGAACCTCTCGGCCCTAACCCGGACCTTTCTCGCTTCGAACGGATCTTGTGGTAGTTCGCCATTTCTCAAGAATTTCAAGATCAGATCCATTCATGTTGTTGCTTGTGTAGGTTGATCAAGGCAGAGAACCTCAGGATTCTCAATGTTTGGTCAGACAAGAACCTCCACGAAGATTGTACGATCGAGGCCTCCAAAGGAGAAGGACACTAGCTTGGATAGAGCGTCTGCTTGGCTATTCTGCTCTCGGGGAATACAGACTCAGTAACATCTTCAAAGTTTTCCAGGAGAAGCTTGATGTGTGCCAAGTATCGGTCCATCCAGATATCACGAGCTTCATAATCCCCGCATACCTGATTAACGATAAGTTGGGAGTCGCTGAAGACTTTAACTTGTTCCGCACCTACCTTTCGGGCTAGGAGGAGTCCGGCGATTAGGGCTTCATACTCTTCTTCGTTGTTGGATGCTTTAAAACTGAAGTACAGAAAGTATTGAAGGATGAAGCTATCCGGATCGCTCAATATCACTCATGCCCCACTCCCTTCTTCGCAGGATGAACCATCCACATAAAGTTCCCACTTTGGCTCTTCTTCTCGGGCGTCAGGAACTTCTCGATTATGAACTCGAAGAGCGCTTGCCCCTTGATGGCGGTCATCGACTTATAGCTGATGTCGTATTGGCTTAGCTTGATAGACCACTTGATTAGTCGACCGGAGTTCTCCGGTTTGTTGAGGACCTGCTTAAGGGGCTGGTCCATAAGCACCTGAATGGAATAAGCCTGGAAGTATGGGCGGAGCTTCCGCGCAACCATGACCAAAGCATAGGAGACCTTTTCCATTTTTGTGTAGCAGAGCTCGGTGTTGTGGAAGACTTTGCTGACGTAGTAGATGGGCCTTTGAGATCCATCGCTTTCCCTGATTAGGACGGTGCTGAAGGCATTTTCTGTTGTGGCCAGGTAGATATATAGAACCTCGCCCGGCTCGGGTTTACTAAAGAGGAGGTATAATGCCCCGATTTTCATATACTGGGAAACCGTGACATAAGCCAAAATCTTTTCCTTCAATTAGCCACAATACACAGAAAAACAGGAAAATTTAAAACTTTTTATTCAACAAAAATGTATTACAAGTCTGAATGTTATAAAATTGCAATACATTACATCAGTGTTACGATAATGCCATACAAGCCCAAGTGTTACAAACTTTCAGTAAAAATTATATTAGAGTACAATGAATAATATATAACACTTGGTACTTTCACTTGGATGCTTCTCAACATAAATAAATTTACAATTGAAATAATGGTAACCAACATATATTACAATTGAAACAAAATAAACACTTTGCTTCTTTTACCTTGAGTCCTCCTGAATCCTGTACTTGTAGTTTTGCAATCCAGTACCTATTGAAGTGGGGACGTTAGTACATATACTGACGCTTTAAGGCTGATGACAAGCAGCGATTCTCAACTTTAAGCAAACAGATTAATGAAAAGATAAAAGTGTATATATAATTGATGTGTCTGTGTATGCTATGACTTAGACTCTAATGCAAGATTAACCAATGCAATGATGCATTTATTCTAATGCAAGCAAGTCTCCAGAACAGTATGCAGCCCATACTACATTCGTCCATAATAAGCCGTTTCTTCATATATAGGGATTTGAAACCGTGCCATGAATTCTACTCTTGTACTCAACCTGTTTCTGAAGATACAGCGTAGTTGATGAGGTTGCCCTGAAATGGTCTAATCCCGCCATTCGCAGTCATATAGTGGTGTCTCTGTTTGCCACTATTGTCCGGCGTACCGGACCTCACTCAAAAATCTGATGAACCCTTGGAGTTTACTACAACACAGGTTAGTTCGAAGCATCTCCTGTGTGGCCCCCTAGCTTATAGACCGTAGTCTATGGCTTGTTCGCCTTTCCTGATATAGAACATCATGGAGTTCCGGGGGTCCATCCCCTAGCTCCGACAGGAAACTTCCCGCCCTTATCATGACATTTCAGAAATTAACAGACGAGATATGGATCTCATGCTCCCAACTCATGAGAAGGCACAAAATATAATACCCCAGATTTTAAATAATGTTTTGAAGATTAATAAATGAATTAAAATGATTTTTTGTGATTTAATAAATATTTTTATGAAATTTACCTTTTTACACGTGCAAAACACGTGCAAATATTTTCTTGGAAAGTTCAAAGTCAAAAATTATTTTAGGGAAACCCATTATTTTTTATTAGATATTATTTGTGAATTTTCTGGATTTTTCTGATAATTATTTGACCTATTTGCAAATATTACAAAAAGATGGACTTTTGTGCAAAATTACCACTTGGAGTGAAAACTCCAGATTTTCAGATTTTTGGGCTGGGCATGATGCCTAGTCAACTCAGAGGTAAAGAGTTTACTTTTTTTTGGATAAATTTGGTTTATTTTGCAAGTTTTGATAAAGTATGGTCTTTTTGCAAAATTGCCACTTAGAAGGCAAAAAGTACAATTTTGTTTTCTGGGTTTTTAAAACATTGCCGGCCAATATTATGGTAGTTGTTTTTGTTTTTAAATCTCAATTAAGTTGGTTTTATTTGATTTCCAAGTATAAGGATTTATATATGTAAATATATATTCAAAAGAGATATTTTGCAAATCTATTCAAAACCCTAGATACCCTATTCCGGCCTATTAAAGGTGAGGTGCCGCCATCTCTTTGCTGCACAACACAAAAGGATTTCTTTATTATTATTTTCTTGGAGTTTCAAAGAGAAGATTTTGGTTTTCTTGCGAAATGAGGGATTTTCTTATTTCTTTATTATCTTTGATTGATTCTTCAATAAGGTGAGTGACATATGTTTGTTTTGTATTGTTCTATACTAGTTGTATGTGATGATTTGTCTATTAGAAAGCATGTTAGATGATGGTATGAAGATATATGAATTTTTGATGAGTAGATGAACTAAAAATTGAATCTTTTCATTAACCTATGCTTTGATGATTAAAACTTCATATAGATGAATTGAGATTGTTAAAGAACTCAATAGATATCAAGAGTAAGTTGTTTTCTTTCATATTCTTGCTGTTTTGAACATATGACATTGATTTGTATGATGTTTAATGCAAAAGTGAACGAAACCTATACTTTTACTGTGTACACATGGTTGCTCTGTTCTTGACATTTCGATGAAGTGAAACTTGATTATTACATGTTATGTTTGCTTATAATCATGGAAAAATTAACCTAACTAGTTGTAGATGCGTTTAACAAAGTTCAAGAGGGATTTATGGATTAAGAGATCAAGTTTTGAGAGTTAAGGAATTTCTTGATTTCGGGTCTGTGCATACACAGGCCGATATTGCTTCTTTTTGTACCTTGATGTTTTCGATTGAATTTCAATTTCTTTTGATACTGAGATTGTTTCAACATTATACTACTTCCTATTGATGAGATTTCAAAGCTTTGACTGATACACACACACACACACACACACACACACACACACACACACATACACATAATAATACACCTCACTGTTTCGATGAATTGCCTAAGTTGAATTTTGAATTTTTATGAAGATTTGATTGGATCTTGAGTTGCTTAGTACTGAGGGTGGTTTGAACCATTGTACCACTCTTATTGATGATTTTGATGACTTAAAATGATGCTTAAACTCACCTATATATATATATATATATATATATATATATATATATATATATATATATATATATATATATATATATATATATATACCACTTTGCTGTTTTGAAGAATTTTGTCGAAAATTTACTCTTTTATGATCTTGATGAGATTTTGATTTGTTTTATAAACTCCTATATATTATACAAGTTATATTAACTTATCTCAGGAATTTGGTTTTACAAATTTGTGATTTTACAAGGTATAAACAGGTATCAGTCGAAATGTGCACAAAACCCTAACCTGGCTGTGTAGCAGGTCACGGTCGACCGTCTTACTCTTATGTTGAGAATCCCTAATTGACAGTCGACTGCTCTACTTGAGCGGTTGACCTTCAATTTTTTTTGGCTATTTTGTTGAGTTGCTTCGCTTCTTTTAAACGATTATTTTCTCGATAATATGGATTATTGCTCTACTGTTTTAGATGATGTTTTTACTACAAATTTCAATATTTTACAGAGAGTTATATTTTATTTATAATAGAGTTTTAAATGTATTCTTATGACCTTATTAAGTGAGTTATATGTGTTTTCAAAAGAGTTGATGTTTTGGTAATATTCTACGACTTAAAAATGTGATTTTCTGTTATTTGATGGGTTTAATATTTTATTTGAATTTTATAATTTCACGAGTACATTAAATGGATTTGGATTTTATCGCTTTCTTATTATAAACGTCTTGATGATGGATTTATGAGTTTTATTGAATGTTTTGGTATTAATGGTTGAGTTGTGAGTCCTTAGAGGATGTGCAGGACCCTATACACCGGCAGCTGATGTTTTGTGGTTTGTCCAGTTGTGACTATGTTGTTGATCAGTTGAGTTAAGTCCGGTAGAGTACACCAACTCTAGGAGATTCGTAATTAATTAACTTAACAAGATAAGGACATGCACTAGATGGTGATATGATGAAATGAAAGCAAACATGAGTTATGGACTCCATGATGATCCAAGGAGTGAGATATTCTCCAGTTTTCCGGGACGATGGACGTAAGGGCCATAGAGGGATCCGCGGAGTGGGATTGATCTCCAGTATTCCGAGGATGAGAGCGACGCTCATGGGATGTTCGTGCAATGAGGGTTCCAGGATGACCTGCGGAGTTCGGCAATCTCCAGTTTTTCGGGACGATGGACGTAAGGGCCACATAATGATCTGCGGAATGGGATTGGCCTCCAGTATTCCAATGGCAAGAACTGATACTTGCAGAATGTCTAAATCTCGTAGCAGTTATCGTAGTAGGATTAGTTGCATAGCGGGAGATTTAACACTATCAAGTGGAGAACAATAAGCGCTTGCATCGGACCTATGTAGAGTGGGATTCATAGAGTCCGACAAGTATGCATTAGAGAGTCAGCATATTACATTGATGTTTTCTTGACTTGGTTTTATGCATGTTGTTTCCTGTTTTTCTACACTTGACACTTAGTCTAGTTTCACTCGATGTTTTCATATTTTATTTATTGTTATTTCATATTCCATTGTTATTATTGTTGATATATGTTTGTTACCGCTAAATCTTATGTGGGGGCAAACAGACAGTATTTATGGATTCTTGAGAAAATGAACAAGGCAAACCTGTTGACCTTCACCGACTTGTTGACTTGGTCTCTTGCCGCTGCTGCGAACCTGCAAAAAGTGCGAGACACCGGGATGGATCCTGGCGACGCACCCTCCGACGCTCAAGTCAGTAACCAGAAGTGATTATGAAAGAGCGTAAATTGACAAAAGATTGATTACCTCTTAATGGAGATGGATGGGGGTATTTATAGGCGTCTCAGGGATCAGATTAGGCATGTAATTCCTGTGTATAGATAAGGAATGTAATCCCTAATCCCCAGTGAAAGGATAGATGTGAATCAAGGCCGTTGATTAGTATTAATCAGAAACCCTAATCCTATCCTGCTGGACCGGGTTCATTTCGGGTTGGGACCGGTACCCAGTTGAGGTGGATCCGTTTATGGGTTATTGGGCTTTGAATAAAGACCCAGTTCCCATTTCAGACCCGTCAGTAGGTGAAATTACCGTTTTACCCTTGAACTTTAAGATTCGTCTCCGATGTGAACGGTCCCGATTTAATCCTTTTTTTAGCCATATCATGAGCCCCCCACTCCTAGAGACTGAGTTTTTCAGTCTTTGAGGAGTAGTTTTACTGTTCTAATGGCGTACGGAATTTTATCGGTGTTCTTAAGGGAGTTTTGGATCTTTCTTGGGGTGTAACGGTGTTATTCTGGGCTTGTAAAATGCCCAAAAATATTCTCAGAATTTTCTGGATTTTTGGTGATTTTTTCAGATTTTTCTGAATTTTTTCTCAATTTTTTGAATTTTTTATTCATTTTCCGAATTAAATAATTAATTATCAAAAATATTAATTAATTATTCTAATTTAATAATTATTTTTTCAGAATTTAAAAATAATTTTTCTGAATTAATAATTATTTTTAGAATTTTTAATTAATTTTTTTCAATTTTTTAAATATTTTTTTGAAATTTTTAAATAATTAAAACAATTAAATAAATAAATAAATTAATTAAATATTACCTGACACGTGGCGCGATCTGTGCCGTCGGATCCCGGCACGAATCTCGAGGAGGCGAGTTTCCCCAAAAAACGTTATTTTGTCATTTAGCGCACGTGGCGCGATCTGGACCATCCATCACCAGAAGCGCGAATTTCTGGAAGATCCAACGGTCGTAGTCGCTCGGCGGCTTTTTTCTCCGTTTTGGAGCTCGGATGGGGACTTGTTCGGCAGCCGACCGGGAGGTGACGCCACGTGGCATCGCCACGTGGCACATAATGATTTTTTTTTCACGCCCAGTTTCTTTCCTTCTTCTTCATCTGCTCTCTTCCTTTCGTCGACCGTCTTCGACTTCTCCCCCAGCCTACGTCTTCGAGCCTCGTCGTCATCGTGTCGAGCACCCCGTGCGGGGGTTCATGGAGCTTGGAGCACGATGTTTGGAGGCGAGCTCGGCGACGTGGGGGGCTTCGACGAGGTAACGGGCTCGACACAGCGGTGGAGAGGTTAGAGCTCAGCAGAGGAGATCGAAACGGAGGTGATGGGGGTCGGCGAGGGCCTCGACCTTGGCGCACTCGACGGAGGTGGCGCTCGGAGATACGAGGGGAGCCAGCGAAGGGGTGAGGTTGACGAAGATGGGTGCTGGAGCTCGGCCATGGCAGAGCGTGGTCGATGATGGCATCGTTGGCCATGGTGAAGCTCGTTGGTGGAGAGCTCGGGGCTCGTCTCTCTGAGCTCGCTCGTGGAGAGCTCGGAGCTCGTTGGTGGAGCTCGGAGCTCGGAACTCGTCTCGTGGAGAGCTCGGAGCTCGTGGCAACGATGGGTTCGTCGCGGAAGGAGCTCGACGAGGAGGGTGTGCCGAGAGGAGCTCGGAGACAGTGGGCGAGGCAGTTGTAGCTTCGACATGGCGAGGAGTCGATGGAGTTCGTCGGAGCTATGGTAATGGTTTCTTGCTCGGGATGGGGAGCTCGGCGATGATTGAGGTGATGGAGGTCCAGCTCGCTGACGGAGCTTATGCCATGGCGAGGCTCGGCTATATAGGTCGGCGAGGTTGGGAGCTCGGCCATGGAGGTGGAGATCAGAGCCTGAAGTGAAGCTTGGTTTTCTTTTTTTTTTCTTTTTTTCTTTTTTTTTGTTTTGTTTTGTTTTGGGTTTTTGGCTGTTTTGGCGGGAAGGTGCTGAAGAGGAGAAGAAGGGTACGGGTGTTCGGGTTTGGATCCCTTAACGGGTCCGAACCCGACCCTTGTGGTCCTTTTCTTTTTTTTTCTTTTTTTGTTCGGCGAATCCGAGCACAGATTTTGAGGTAAATCTTTGGCCATTTTGTAGCTCGGTAGGGCAGTAGCTCAAATGGTAGATCCGAGCTACGTGGCTCGATCTGGGCCGTTGGATGGTGGCACGAATCTAGAGACGGGCTCAGTTCCCAAGAAAACACTATCTTGTCGTTTAGCGACGCTGGCAAGATCTGGGCCGTCCGATCGAGATCTTACACGAATGTTGAGGGAAAAGTGATTTTTCTCCATTTTGGGGCTCGGATGGGCACTTGCTCGGCAGCCGATCGGAGGGAAGAGCTCGGATTCGATTTTGATAGTTGCTCGGGTTCGGTTTTTCCCTCGCGCGAGTGGCTCGGTTCGGATTTCCGAGCTATTCGGCGCAGCTGTATTGCGGTCCACTTTCCCAGTGCTATGGAGGTCCGATCGGGGCGTGCGACCCCTCGTTTCGAAGCTAGTTCGAAGATCTACAACTTCTCTTTAGGAGTGGGATGAAGATTCACCCTCTTTCATGGTCAAAATAGCCCCGCAACATTCTTGTCTTCATGAAGTTGATAAGTGCTTTGGTCTTGGGGATTTTGGAAGAGGAGATCCACTCCTAGGGGCGGAGAAGATGTGCTAGGAAGACCCTTGTGCTAGGAAGACCCTTGTAAGATGTGCTAGGAGGACCCTTGTGCTAGGAAGACCCTTGTAAGCTGTGCTAGGAAGACCCTTGTGCTAGGAAGACCCTAGGGACGAAGAAGGGGCGCGAGTGGCTCGGCTCGGAATACCGAGTGACGTGGAGCGATCTGAGCCGTCAATCTCAGCGCGGATCTCGAGGCGGGCACAGTTTCCAAGAAAACACTATCTTGTCGTGTAGTGGTGCTGGCATGATCTGAGCCGTCTGATCGAAATCTTATGCGAATGTTGAGGGAAAAGTGATTTTTCTCCGTTTTGGGGCTCGAATGGGCACTTGCTCGGAATCCGTGCCGGACCCTTTGATGTTGGGGTCGGATCGGCACTTGCTCGGCATCCGAGCGGAGGGAAGAGCTCGGATTCGACAGTTGCTCGGATTTTGATCCCGCGTGTGCCGAGCTATTCGACCTGTATCGAAACGTTTTGCCTTTTCGCCAACCGTTGCTGCTCGGTTACAAAGTCGTTTGGGCTTTCGTAACGCCTCCAAAGCCGATCAAGAGTCGCGCCCTTACGTTTGGGCGAGCGGAATGAAGAGCTTGGCTCTGGAAGAGAGCTATTTGTGAGAGGAGTGTGAGGAGGGACTCTATGAAAGAGTTGTGCTCCAAACTCGTTGAGAAGAGGTCCGCTTCGGAGGCGAGCGGAGTGAAGAGCTCGGCTCTGGAAGAGAGCCATTTGTGAGATGAGTTTGAGGAGCAACTCTAGGAGAGAGTTGTGAGCTCCAAACTCGTTGAGAAGAGGTCCACTTCGGAGGCGAGAGGAGTGAAGAGCTCGGCTCTGGAAGAGAGCTATTTGTGAGACGAGTGTGAGGAGGTACTCTATGAGAGAGTTGTGCTCCAAACTCGTTGAGAAGAGGTCCGCTTCGGAGGCGAGTGGAGTGAATAGCTCGGCTCTGGAAGAGAGCCATTTGTGAGATGAGTATGAGGAGCAACTCTAGGAGAGAGTTGTGAGCTTCGAACTCGTTGAGAAGAGGTCCGCTTCGGAGGCGAGCGAAGTGAATAGCTCGGCTGTGGAAAAGAGCTATTTGTGAGACGAGTGTGAGGAGGGACTCTATGAGAGAGTTGTGCTCCAAACTCGTTGAGAAGAGGTCCGCTTCGGAGGCGAGCGGAGTGAAGAGCTCGGCTCTGGAAGAGAGCCATTTGTGAGATGAGTTTGAGGAGCAACTCTAGGAGAGAGTTGTGAGCTCCGAACTCGTTGAGAAGAGGTCCGCTTCGGAGGTGAGCGGAGTGAAGAGCTCGGCTCTGGAAGAGAGCCATTTGTGAGATGAGTTTGAGGAGCAACTCTAGGAGAGAGTTGTGAGCTCCGAACTCGTTGAGAAGAGGTCCGCTTCGGAGGTGAGCGGAGCGAAGAGCTTGGCTCTGGAAGAGAGCTATTTGTGAGACAAGTGTGAGGAACAACTCTAGGGGAGAGTTTTAGCTCCGAACTCGCCGCTTATGTGAGAGAATCAACAGTTGTGGGAGCAATTCCGAATGGCGAACCACTTCTAACCCGCTGAAGAGCAAGTTATTTGAAGTAGAATCGAGCCAAGTGTTAGACTCCGAACTCGTCGTTAGAGGGATTCAACGGTTGTGGGAGCAATTCCGAATGGCGAACCACTTCTAACTCGCTGAAGAGCAAGTTATTTGAAGCAGAATCGAGCCAAGTGTTGGACTCCGAACTCGTCGTTTAAGAGAGCATCAACGGTTGTGGGAGCAATTCCGAATGGCGAACTACTTCTAACTCGCTGAAGAGCAAGTTATTTGAAGCAGAATCGAGCCAAGTGTTGGACTCCGAACTCGTTGTTAAAGGTTAGTAAGTTGCGGGAGGAGCCATGTAGAAGAAGCTGGACCTTGAACTCACCATTTAGCGAGCCGTGACTCGGAGAGATTGAGATGAAGCAAGAGCAACAATTTCCAATGAAAAAATGTAAAGTTTTATTGAAATAAACTAAGTGGCCGCTTCAATAGGGCGAGCCATTATTACATGCTATTGGCTGGGTTACAAGCATCGGCCTTATTGAAAATTAAAATCCTACTTCTATGATAAGGTGAAGACCTCTTGGGAAGAGCTGGGAGGTTCTGAGTCTTGAAGCTCGGCGGGCCTTTCTGTTCGTTTGTTGGCTCCTTAGTGGGGAAGCTCGGCCCCATCTTTTTGGACGAACTTGGTAAGGTGCCCCCGCTGTATGAGTTCTTCGATCTCCTCCTTGAGAGCCCGACAATCATCCGTGTCGTGGCCGTGGTCCCTGTGAAAGCGGCACCACTTATCCGTGTTCCTCTTCTTGCCAGGGGTATTCATTCTAGGGGGAGCGCGGAGTAGTCCTTCCTTGTCCACCTCCATAAGAACTTCTGATATATTAGCAATGAGGGGGGTGAACTTCTCGAAACGTGGAGTCGGGCGGTGCTGGCCATTACTGTCCTTCTGGAATTTTTGGGTCCCCTCTTCACTTGTGTTCTTCCGTCTGTTCCCGGAAGATGTCTCCTCAAGAGCAAGGGGGTCGAGGGCCTCTTCCGCCCGTATGTACTTCTCCACCCTGAGTAGGAGCTCTGAGAAGTTTCGAGGAGGTTTCTTGGCAAGGGATGCCCTGAGGTTGGCATTAGTGACGTTGCACTCGAATGCGGCAAAGGCTACTGACTGGTTGAGGGAGGGAATGGACCGGGCTTCGGCGGTAAAGCGTCGAACGTAATCCCTTAGGCGTTCACCCTTTTCTTGGTTGAGGGTCACCAGAGATACACTTGTTTTCTCGGTCCGGCGGCTACTCACGAAATGAGTAAGGAAGAGCCCTTCGAACTGATCGAATGAGAAGATGGAGGCTGGGGCGAGTCGAGAGTACCATTCTCGTGCAGACCCCTTCAGCGTGGCAGGGAAGATCTTGCAGAGGAGGGCGTCTGAAGCATGGTGGATCATCATGAGAGTTTTAAAACTCTCTAGGTGATCCGCGGGGTCTGATTCCCCGATATATGACTCGAAGTGAGGCGACTTGAAGTTCTCTGGGATGGGGGCCTCCATGATGGTGCGGGAGAATGGAGGTCTGCTCGGGCGGAGGTTTGTCACCCGTTGATATTCTTCCCTGTTAATTCGGCCGAGGCGCCTCTCCATCTCGTGAAGACGGCGGTAGACCGAGTCTTCTCTTTGATCATACCTTGCCGAGCCCCAGGACTCATCTTCGGACGATGATGGACTGGAGCTACGGCGATGGTAGCTTGGAGAAGGACGAGGACTGAGAGTGTGAAGGCGGTGGCTCCTAGCTGGCTCATGAGTAGGTGGCCTCTGATCGTTCTTTGGAGCGACATTGAGGGCCCTTAAGACTGTCGCTTGGAAGTCTTGAAGATCTGCCCTTGTGATTGGTGCCTCTCCAGCTTGGCGGTCCCTATGTGTGGCTCGGCTTACTGGAGAATGAGTTCTCCGCCGATGATGCTGAGGGGACTCTCTTTGCCTCCTCGAGGGAGGAGGTCTTCTAGTCCTCGGTTGTCGGGGGTTCGGATTCTTGAGGCTCCTGAGTTCTCGGGTTGATGGACTCGACCAAGGGCCCGCCATCCATTCAGGTGAGTTCTAAGGTCGACCCCCTTTTGGCGGTCGGCAATGACTTGACGAAGATCCCACTTGGGAGGGCTTTGAGAAGCCAGGGATTCAACTGAAGGATTGGGACCCGTGACTTGGTCATGAGGAGGATGTTGCTTCGGATGACTCTGACGGGAGCCCCCTTGGGCAGCCCCCCGAGACCCTTGAGGGGCCTGTTGAGTAGGAGCACCTTGGACCGGAGGAGGGAAGGGAGAAAGGGAAGTGGTTCTTTGGTTGGAGACCGCTGCCTTCCCCTTCTGTTTTGGATGCATGGCTTGAAACTAGTATCGTTGATGAAGAGAGGTCAGGTTGCTTTTTCGTTCCCACAGACGGCGCCAATCTGTTACCGCTAAATCTGGTGTGGGGGCAAACAGACAGTATTTGTGGATTCTTGAGAAAACGAACAAGGCAAACCTGTTGACCTTCACCGACTTGTTGACTTGGTCTCTTGCCGCTGCTACGACCCTGCAAAAAGTGTGAGACACCGGGATGGATCCTGGCGACGCACCCTCCGACGCTCAAGTCAGTAACCAGAAGTGATTATGAAAGAGCGTAAATTGGCAAAAGATTGATTACCTCTTAATGGAGATGGATGGGGGGTATTTATAGGCGTCTCAGGGATCAGATTAGGCATGTAATTCCTGTGTATAGATAAGGAATGTAATCCCTAATCCCCAGTGAAAGGATAGATGTAAATCAGGGCCGTTGATTAGTATTAATCAGAAACCCTAATCCTATCCTGCTGGACCGGGTTCATTTCGGGTTGAGACCCGTACCCAGTTGAGGTGGATCCGTTTATGGGTTATTGGGCTTTGAATAAAGACCCAGTTCCCATTTTAGACCCGTCAGTAAG
This sequence comes from Hemerocallis citrina, assembly GCA_017893485.1. Classification (NCBI taxonomy): domain Eukaryota; kingdom Viridiplantae; phylum Streptophyta; class Magnoliopsida; order Asparagales; family Asphodelaceae; genus Hemerocallis; species Hemerocallis citrina. The sequence goes on along the minus strand of CM030363.1, from coordinate 223,337,842 downwards.
TGAAATTACCGTTTTACCCCTGAGCTTTAAGATTCGTCTCCGATGTGAACGGTCCCGATTTAATCCTATTTTTAGCCATATCAATGTTGTTTATGGCTTATCCTTTATGCTTTATTTATGTTGCTTTTCTCTTTATGTCACTCACACCGTTTTGGCTGGCCCCTGTAGTTTTGGGGGTTAGGGTTATCTCTAGCGTCATGTTTTATAAGTAGGTACCTATAGCTTGGGATTTGGATGCATAAGATAGAAAGATGTTATGGCTTATATAAATTGTAAAAGAATGTGTTGTAAAAGAAAGAATTTGTAATTTAAGGTGTTTGTTTTCTGCTGTGCTTTGTAAAGAATTAATATAATAAAAGTTGAAAAAAATTTCTCTGTGTTTTGGCTATGTTTACTATTACAATTGATGTTGATGCTGGGAATTGTGCCACGTATTTCTGAGATATCATATTGGAAATTTGGGATGCTACACAGACTGTATCCCTTTGATAGGAAGGGTTCAACCAATAACACCACCTAGTGTTGGCCTATTGAATAGGTCGGATCATAAGGTATCACTCTTAATACCAACTCTTTCCCTTCGGCGAAATGATAATAAATAAATTTTAAGTAGTAATAGCCATAAGTTACTACCCTAACGATGTCACTAACCCTAAACAATTTGAGGGATGGCAACAGTATTAACACAATATGCTAGGTCTTAAGTTCGACTTCGCAAGATAACTCTACTAGGTGCTCAACCTAGACTTATCAGAATCCCTAAGGATCTTGTTCATAGCCTATCGATCCAAGACCCTGGCAATACGAACGTATTCGCATGCTACTATCCTGAACTTGGATTCTGTCTACACTCCCGGCCTGCGATCAACCTACACCGGTTAAGATCTGACAGTGCACGAGGGGTGACTCTTCCACAGTCCATGAGGAGTAAAATAAATACACGTCTTTATGGTCGATGGCTCCTAGGGCAATGATATCACCCAAGACGAGCACAACAACAGCGTACTAGCTAATAATCTACATACAAGCAAAACAACTTACATACGAGCCGACTAGCTACATATGAGCCAAACGAATTACATACGAGCCAACTGGCTATGTATGCGACAAATGAATCATATACAAGCAACCAAGAAAATCTTCTAACAACCTAGAAGCAAAATAACATGCTACTAGCAAAACTTGATCTTTTATACACAAGGGCAACATAAAAGTCTTCTAACACCCTAGAAGCAATTAAACATGCTACTTATGAACACAAGAAACACTTATTACTCGCAATCAAGTGCAATATTCAAACTACTAACAAAACTTGATCCTTTATTTGTGAAAGCAACATAAAAGTCCTCTAACATCCTAGAAGCAATAAAACATGCTACTTATGAACACAAGGAACACTTATTACTCGCAATCAAGTGCATGATTCAAACTACTAACAAAACTTGATCATTTATTTGTGAAAGCAACATAAAAGTCTTCTAACATCCTAGAAGCAATTAAAAATGCTACTCTTATCGAAATTGAACAAAATTAGTTTTTTTTAGAAAAGTGAGAACATCTAGTACAACTCTCTAGTTGACAACCTTCTCAGATTCAGTCAATAAGATGTAGAAAAACCTCGAACAACCTAAACAGCGAAGCTTCAGCCAAAAGGCTAGCTACTGTGACTTGTAAAGGTCATAACTCCTACTCCGCTTATCGGAATCTAACAAAATAGGATATTTTGGAAAGGTGAGAACCTCTACTACAACTCTCTAGTTGACAACCTTCTCTGATTCTGTAACATCCCGTATTTTTATTTTAATTAAAAATACAATTTTCAATTTTTTGCACGTACGATGCACGTGCTAAATTTTTTTTCCATATTTGTTTTTCTTACTCTCATTTATTATTTTAGCATGCATGAGTGTTTTTTTTAGTCTTTTATTAAACTTATGGACCTAAGAATAGATTCTAGCCCACTAGACTAATTAATTTAATTAATTAAAAGCAAGCCCACAAGACAAGCCTATTAATTAAATCTATTTTTTAGTTGTGCATGGACTCACATATGACATGTAACAACTTTTAACACACATCTCTAATACTATAATGGGAGAACCCCTTAGCCAGTAACCCAACCCGTGCACTGGGTTACTTTGGTAAATATTTTCGAAAATGGACCCGTTAGGTAAATATTTTCGAAAGTGGATCAGTTTGAAAATTATTTTCTTTTTAATTATGGACTAACTTTGGTAAATATTTTAGAAAGTGGACCTGTTTTGTAAATATTTTCGACAGTGGATCGGTTTGGAAATTATTTTCTTCTTACCCTTTTCATTATCCTTCAATTTTTTCCACGTGCACGTGTGCACGTGTCTGATACTAGTATTAGAATTATAGGACTTGAATTTAATTTTGTATGTGTGTGTGCACTAGTGCACAACACGTGCATGTGTACTAGGAGAGAGAGAGGAGGCCAGTTATGGGAAGTGAGAGGCCGGGGGTTAGGGAGAGGAAGAGGTGGAGAAAGTGGGAAAGTGAAAAGAGTGAGTGGGTAGTTATTAGGTAAATGAGATTTACATTTTAGCCCTTCTTTTGTCCTATAAATACCCCTCTTTTTCTTCTCATTTCACACCAAAAACAAAATAAATCAAGAGAGGAAAAAGAAAGAGAGTTAGAGAGTATTCTTGTTGCATTGGAGGCTTTTTGGAGTGCTCTTGCTAGAAGGAGAAGGGCTAGGTGTTGCTTGTTGGAGCTAAGAGTTGTGTCTCATCATCTTTGTTTGCAAATTCTTCATAAAAGGTGGGTGATCTTGTGCTTTCTAAATATAGGAAATGCATGCTAGTATGTTAAATGAGTAGTATGGATAAATTTGATGTGATAAATGTAGAACAACTACATGTTATTGCGTTGTGCCATGAATTGAAGAAATTTTTGTTATGATTAAGAAACTAATTGTCATCATGTTAGTAGAAATGAGAACATGAAACAATGAGTTATTGCCATGAACAAATATGCATGTTAATCTACAAATGTCGAAATATATAATTGTATGAAAAATTGTTGAGACTTCCTTGTGGTTAAAAGAAATTTTAGTGAAGTTAAATTGGTACACATAGATTCATTTAATCGTTTGTAAGAAATACAAAATTGCTATTTTGATTAAATTAAAGAAATACAATTCATGTTCATTAATGAGAGGAAATAATTTAAAATTTAGATATAATGTCTAAAATATCAATTATAAATTCGTGAGTTATTGTTTGAAAGAAAACTCAGTCTAGATGAAATAATTGCAGCCTAATGAAAGATTAGATCGAATGAAAAAAAATAGAGTTTTGTGAAGATAATTGAATAACAGTAAGATTTGAACAAAAGCATATCAGTGTAACTCGATGTCAGTAATCACACTTGGACTTAATTGGCTAGCGGGTGCACCATAAGTCAGTACTGTAGCGTACGGGAGGTCTTGAGTTCGAAACTTGTTAGACCCTTTTATTTTTGTTTTCGTTTAATTAAATCCGAAACCCGAGAACCAGTATTTGGGGATTTCGATATGGCTTCATGACAGCCAAATCACATGGTCTATATGGCTTTCGGTGGTGGCTTTGGGCGCTCACTGTGTGGTGCGGTTGGGCTTGGGTTCGAAACTCGGTGGCCTCATTTTGGATTTTTTTTGTTTTTATTTTTAAGCGGTTTTGTAATGTGAATAAAATTTGGGGAAAATATCCAATATTCCTATAAAAAGATATAGAATTTATTTAAAATAGTTTTAGAAATTTTCATGTATATTTCGAGAGATAAAAAGGGGAATTGAGAAAGAAAATGAGTTATTGACTTCAAAATTATTTATTTAAGAATATGACTTTTATTTTGAGAAAAAAAGAAAAATATTTGTCATGTTAGGGATTCTCTTGAAGAGATTATACACTTATTTGATTTAAGAAATACTTGAGGTGCGTTGAGATATATTATATGAGCTTAAATTGCTAATGAGATTTAAAGTGATGAATCTATGTTCATGAAAAGAAATATTGCTTTTAAAGATTATGAATGAATAATTGAATCAGGAAGGAGGCTAAAATAAAATATTGATTAAATTGTGAATAAGTTGAAGATAAGAATACATTGAGTTAATACATGATTATGAAGGGTATGAGTACCCGTGGATTCTTGTACATGAAAGGTTGTGATCTAGAGTTTATTGAGACCTCGGGTACCGGCATTATTGAATTAAAAGATTTGAGTTATATTTTTGAGATATGGCCATGGAGCTATCTCGGTATTTGTGATTAAGTCCGGTAGGGGGTAAAAACTAACTCTAGGTATGATAATTTATTCATGTCTTGAACTTAAGAACTAGGCACTAAGAGAGGATGTAGTAAACCTGGACAAACGTAAGTGGGGTACTCTATATAGTCGGGCGATGTACTTCGGAACTATAGATCCGGTCGGGCGGTGTACTCCGGGTCTGAGGTTGCTTCGATGGAGATGAGCTTTTATTTTAAATTTGAGACTATGCTTAGTCGGGCAAATAGTTTGCCGTACTCCAGTGTATATACGTATACCGGGGCTAGAGGGGGACTTGCGGGATGTTCGCTCGACGAGGAGTCTGTTATAACAGTCGGACAGTGTACTTTGGGAGTGGGATCCGTACTCGTGGAATGTCTAAACCTTGTTTTTATTACTGGATAGTTGTCATGGCGAGGGATCGAACCCTTTAATGTGGAGTACGTAGGTGCTTGCCCTCGGACCTATGTAGTATGGGATGCATAGAATCTGAACAAGTATGCATTAGTGTCATCTTAGTATAAAATATCTGCATTAGGCATTAAGGCATTGCATACACTTACATGTTTAGAGTAGTCACATTAACACTTTATTTGCATTCAAGTTTGTGGTTTGTTAAAGTATTAAAATCGTTATATTTTCGGCATAGAGAGGATGGCCGTGTATAACATTTTCGTCGGTTGTAAGCAACTAACGTGCCCACAGTTTTATATGCAGGAGTTGGATTTTCATGAAGATATACAGTTGATATGCTACTGTTGATTTATTTAAATATTAAAGATGTTGCAATTGTATAATTTTTCATTATTGTACTTCATTTTATCTTTCGCTGTGTAAATAAATGTAAAGGACTCTGTTGTATTATAAAAAGTTCAAATTTTCTTGTAAAATTGTACGAAGTGAAGTGTAAAGATCCTGTGGAACTTCGAATTCGGTCTTATTTGGAATTCGGAGCGTTACAGATTCAGTCAATAAGAGGTAGAAAAACCTCGAACAACCTAAACAGCGAAGCTTCAGCCAAAAGGCTAGCTGCTGTGACTTGAAAAGGTCATAACTCCTACTCGGAATCTAACAAAGTAGGACATTTTGGAAAGGTGAGAATCTCCACTACAACTCTCTAGTCGATAACCTTCTCAGATTCAGTCAATAAAATGCACAAAAACTTCGAACAATCTAAACAGCGAAGCTTCAGCAAAAAGACTAGCTACTGTGACTTGTAAAGGTCATAACTCCTACCCCGCTTATCTGAATCTAACCAAATAGGATATTTTGGAAAGGTAAGAACCTCTACTACAACTCTCTAGTTGATAACCTTCTTAGATTCAGTCAATAAAAGGTAGAAAAAGCTCGAACAACCTAAACAGCGAGCTTCAGCCAAAAAGGCCAGCTGCTATGATTTTGTAAAGGTCATAACTCCTACTCTGCTTATCGGAATCTAACAAAATAGGATATTTTGGAAAGGTGAGAACCTCTACTACAACTTTCTAGTTAACAACTTTCTCAAATTTCTTATGGAGCTTAAAATCCAGCTCTTTGATCACAATTTAAGAACAACATAAGACATCACAAAGCTGAAACTTGTAAAGGTCATAGCCAGTGCTATACTTGTCAGAATTTAACAAAATTGGAACTTTTGGAAATCTAAGAACATCCTTCCTAGTTAACAACTTTCTCAGATTCCTTATGGAATTCAAATCCCCGCTCTTTGAGCAAAATTCAAGAACAACAAAGAACAGCAAAAGCTGAAACTTGTAAAGCTCACAACTTTTGCTATACTTTTAGGAATCTAACAAAATTTGATATTTTGGAATGCTAAGAAAATGTAATACAACTTTCTAGTTGACCACTTTTTTAGATTCCTTATAGTGCTCAAAATCCAGCTCTTTGAACATATTTTAAGAACAACAAAAAGGACAGCAAAAGCTGAAACTTGTAAAGCTCATAACTTTTGCTATACTTATCGGAATCTAACAAAATTGGAAATTTTGAAAAAGGGAGAACATCTACTACAACTTTCTAGTTGACCACTTTTTCAGTCTCTTATAGAGCTCAAAATTCAGCTCTTTGAACATAATTCAAGAACAACAAAAAGAACAGCAAAAGCTAAAACTTGTAAAGCTCACAACTTTTGCTATACTTATCGGAATCTAACAAAATCGGGCTTTTTGGAAAGGGGAGAACATCTACTACAACTTTCTAGTTGACTACTTTTTCAGATTCCTTATAGAACTCAAAATCCAGCTCTTTGAACACAATTAAAGAACAACAAAAAGAACAGCAAAAGCTGAAACTTGTGAAGCTCGTAACTTTTGCTATACTTATCAGAATCTAACAAAATTAGACTTTTTGGAAAGCTCAGAACATCTCTTACAACTTTCTAGTTGACCACTTTTTCAGATTCCTTATAGAGCTCAAAATCCAGCTCTTTGAACACATTTTAAGAACAACAAAAAGGACAGTAAAAGCTCAAACTTGTAAAGCTCATAACTTTTGCTATACTCGTCGGAATCTAACAAAGATGGACATTTTGGAAATGGGAGAACATCTAGTTGACCACTTTTTCAGATTCTTTGTAGAGCTCAAAATCCAGCTCTTTGAACATAATTCAAGAACAACAAAAAGAACAGTAAAAGCTGAAATTTGTAAAGCTCACAGATTTTGCTACACTTATCGGAATCTAACAAAATTGGATTTTTTGGAAAGGGGAGAACATCAAAAACAACTTTCTAGTTGATAATGTTTTCAGATTCCTTATAGAGCTCAAAATCCAGCTCTTTGAACACAATTAAAGAACAACAAAAAGAACAGCAAAAGCTGAAACTTGTAAAGCTCTTAACTTTTGCTATACTTATCGGAATCTAACAAAATTGGACTTTTTGGAAATCTCATAACATCTCCTACAACTTCTTAGTTGACCACTTTTCTAGATTTCTTGTGGAACTCAAAATCTAGCCCTTTGAACATATGCAAAAATTAACCAAAACAGCATTTTGCTCAAAAGCTCGCTATTTTGGGGGAAATGTTTGTTTGATCTATCAAATTAAATCCAAAAGATTTTCAAAAATTAGAGCATGGTAGTAACACATACAAGAAGCTCTCAATTAATTTGGAGTCAAAATTCCAACTTTAACACAAGTAATAAAAATAACTATCATAACAACATACTAGTTATTTAGATTGGATTTTTAGGGTTTATATTTGTGTTCTACCACTTCAATCTTATATGCAAGTTTATTCTAGTCCATGATAATCATATGCACATGAAATTAGTCCAAGATCTTCACATAATAAGCAAATAAAACAACAAAACAATAACAAACGAGTTAAGAACCCCCACCCAAAGTGTAGGAACAAGCTAGCTTCTTCTCCTCCTTGCTCATTGTTCTTGCTCCTCTTCAAGAACACCTCACAAATGAACCCACTCTTTCTTTTTATTTGATCTCTCTTTCTTTTCTTTTCTTCTCATATTTTTTTCTCAATAAAAAACAAGTAGAAGAAGAGAAAGAAATTTGAAGAGAGAGTGAGATGAGAAGGAGATGGAGAAACAAAAATGAAAGGGCTTCTTGCCCTTGGAGTGTGTGGCCGGCCAACAGGAGGGAGGGGGGGGGGGGGGGGGGGGGGGGGGGGGGGGTGGTTATAGGAGAAGGGGAGTGAGGGATGTGGTAGAGAATGAGACAAGTGTTCTCATTCTCATAGTTAAATCAATTGGGTGATTAATTTGCAAATTTAAATTGCAATTACACCCTAATTCAATCCTAACCCTTCATTTGATCGTGATTGATAAAAAATAAAGACATTTTTCCAAAATCACATACTACATGATTTCTTACAAACATACGAAATCGAAAGTACATATACGTACATATATCTGTCTATACAAATAATTTTTATTAGTTAAAATAAATAATCTCCACGAAAAATATTTTAATTCAGAAATAATAATAAAAATAATTTTATTACCGGCTCGAAAGATTTCAGTACCAATTTGATATACTACAAATATATACAGACTGGTATATATATATATATATATATAGATAATGTCTATTAGTAAAACCGGGTAATATCCCACAAAACATTTCAATTCTGAATATAAAAATAAAATAATGATAAAATAATAATTTTTAATATCAGACCCGGATATTTCAGACATTTTCTCAAAAACGCATTTTACAGGATTTTGTACAAGTGCACAGAATCGATACAATCTATATAATAAAACACAAAGAAAGCTATCAAGTGGCTCTCCTTCAATCCCCCAAAATCAAAGGCCCATATATAAGCTTACAAAATACATTTTTCCACAAAAAGTTTTCCCCCAAAACTCACTCAAATTCAAATCCCCCCCCCCCCCAAAACAACTCATTTATTTATTTTGTTCTCTCTCTCTCTCTCTCTCTCTCTCTCTCTCTCTCTCTCTCTCTCTCTCTCTCTATATATATATATATATATATATATATATATATGGCTACATGGACTTTTATACCCCAATTTATAATTATTTTTCACCCTAATGGCTACATGGACTTTTATTTACAACTAATTATTGTCATACTATTCAAACTTCAGCTATATAATTGTTGATTTACTGTTTACAAGACTTTTCATACGTTGTATCGTTCTGAAGACGTGCCGTAGGCACGTGGCCACGGGCAAATCTAGTACATATATATACTTACTTGTTATAAATAAATTATTAAGTGTGAATTGTCTATTGAACTCCCCTCCACTCTTTCACATTCTCCACCACCACCACTACATTCATTCATATTTATTCATATGTAATAATTATGTAATTGTCTCTTTGTATTCTTTGTAAGCCTATATGTAGGCCATTGGGTGAATCATTTGTATTGAGATGAAAAACCTATGAATGAGAATAATCTTCTTTCCTCTCGTCTCTATTTTCTTTGTTTATTGTTTCTATTATTTTACAACACGTTATCAGCACCAGTCTCTACCTTTCGAGTCTCAAGTTCATCCGAAGAAAAAGAAAAATGTTTGGTCTTATATATGTAAGTATGTTAATCTCGAGTTCATCTTATTATTTTTTTTTCACTTTTGATCATTTCCTTAAGATCAATATAACTTAGTATGCTCTACACTCGCCATTTTTTATGGATCTTGTGTATCAGAAAAGTTATATTTTGATCTTGTCATTTTATTTCTAATTATGCATATAATTTCATTATGCTCTTATTTTTCAAAGCTCTTGATAATAACCGACAAAAATTACTTGTCATGAGTTTTTTTTAACCGAAAGTCTCAAAGAGACAATTGATGGATTCAAAGAGTCATCGAAATGAGATCATACGAAAGATATAACGAAAGCTATAATTTTCTTTTGTCACAATCTCCCTGAAGGAGTGAAAGATGATTGTATCAAAATCAATGATCCTAAAGATCTCTTGAAATTTAAATAAAATATTGTTCATATAGCAAAAAGAATTATGTGAGAATTTGATATATCAAAATTAAAGATCCCGAAGATCTCTCGAAATAAAGAAAATATTGTTTGTATAATAACAATACAATGAGTATGAATTGATGACGATCCTGTAGATCCAAATATGTATAACTGTGGCTAACTATAAATGTATGGAAAAATGACGATTTTGTATTATATATTGGACATGCTCCATTCCCCAAAGTGAATGTGATGCTATATAATTGTTCTAGTGATTTTAGCCATGAGGGTACCCATCATCGTGGCCACAGATGTGGACTTGGATAATGAAAAGAAAATAAAATGTATAAACAATCCATCATTGGCATATGATGCAAGACCATCGGTCGCATACCTGTAGTACGGTAATGTATTTTGTTGATCTATATCAAGAATCATTAAAGAATAAAGGAAAGAATTAACTGATGGTCATAACCTCAATGATATGATACACTTAAAGGTGGCAGGTTTCTCTGTCCATTCTGAAAATGGAAGTGATAATCACCAGAAGTGATAAATATACTATCCTGAAGATAAAAAATCATGATCACCAGAAGTGATCAAAATGATTTATCATTTCAAGTTACTTTATTTACAAGTTTTGTTTTTGTTTTTCATGTCTGTTATGAGTTATGATAATATTTTGTTTATTTAAGTTTAATATTATCATATATGCTTGATATATTGCTTTACAAGTTTGTTTATTTTATTTTGTTTTTTTTTATATGTATAAATTCAAGATTCAAGTTGGGACAAATGTCTTGAAGACATTATTACCACACACACTCTATAATACATATTCTCTCATTTGAGATATGATGAAGCACATACCAATATTATATAAATTTATATGGTTGTGTGAAATTAGAAATCTTGAAGAGTTAAATTTCATAAGCTTCTGAAGAGCTAATTCCATGATGCCTGAAGGCACAAAATTCAGAATTCAAAAATACATCATTTTCTCTAAAGTCCCGATAAATTTGTTCAGATATAAGACTACGAATGAACAAGGTATATGCGTTACCTTAAGTATGACAATCAAAAGGTATGTGATGAAAGTTTACTCCACTTTGTGATCTGGATTGTATTATACATATATAAGAATGGTTGAATCATATCACAGTGAACCCGAAATTTACTGATATTGTAAACCATAAGTTTACAAAGATGGTTAAGGTTTGGCATGACCGGTTAGACCATCCCGATTCATTGCTGATGCGAAAATAATCGAGAAATCATGTGGTCATTCATTGAAAAACCAGAAGATTTTTCAATCCCATGAATTTTCTTGTGTTGCTTGTTCCAAAGGAAAGTTAATTACAAGGTCCTCACCAGCCAAAATAAAGAACGAATCACTATCATTTTTAGAACGAATTCATGGTGATATATGTGGTCCGATGCATCCCCCGTGTGGACCGTTTCGGTATTTTATGGTTCTAATTGACGCATCAACTCGATGGTCACATGTGTGTTTATTATCATCTCGCAATTTGGCTTTTGCAAGATTACTTGCACAAATAATTCGGTTGCGGACACATTTTCCTGATTATTCGATAAAGACAATTTGTCTTGATAATGCTGGTGAATTTACATCCCAATCTTTTATGAATTATTGTATGTCAATTGGGATAAAAGTGGAACATCTAGTAGCCTATGTTCACACTCAAAATGGTTTGGCAGAATCATTTATAAAACGGATCCAGTGGATTGCTAGACCAATGCTTATGAAATCAAATCTCCCCGTTTGGGCCTGGGGACATGCTGTTTTACATGCAGCACAACTTATACGCATCCGGCCAACCAGTTATAATGATAATTCTCCCTTACAATTGGTTCATGGTCAGGAACCAAATATTTCCTATTTACGAATTTTCGGATGTGCGGTATATGTCCCAATTAATCCACCACAACGCACAAAAATGGGACCTCAAAGGAGGACGGGAATGTATGTTGGGTATGAATCTCCATCTATAATCAAGTATATTGAACCGACGACTGGAGATTTGTTTACTGCAAGATTTGCAGATTGTCACTTTGATGAATCACTATTCCCAACATTAGGGGGAGATAATAAATAGTTGGAAAAAGAGATTTTATGGAATGAATTATCATTGAAAAGTTTAGATCCTCGAACAAAAGAAAGTGAATTAGAAGTTCAAAGGATAATTCATTTGCAAGGTATTGCAAATCAACTGCCAGACGCATTTACTGACCACAAAAGAGTAACAAAATCTCATATTCCAGCTGTAAATGCTCCTGTCAAAATTGATGTCCCTGAAGGACAACCTATAATTGCTAGTGAGTCTAAGGCATGCTTGAAGCGTGGTAGACCACTTGGTTCCAAAGATAAACATCCTTAAAAAAGAAAAGGAGCAAATAACCATGATTGTCAAATCGAGGATGTCTCTCCAGAAGAGACCATTGACATAGTTAATAATGAAGAGAATCAGGTACCTGAAATTAATGAAAATGAAGAGATCTCGATTAACTATGTTATTATGGGAAGAAGATGGGACCGGAATAATATAATTTTCGATAATATTTTTGTATATAATATAGCGCGCGATATCATAAATGAAAATGAGGATCATGAACCTACCTCTGTGGAAGAGTGTAGAAATAGAAATGATTGCCCAAAATGGAAAGAGGCAATTAAGTTTGAATTAAACTCGTTTGAAAAACGAGGAGTTTTTGGACCTGTAGTCTGAACACCAAAAGAGATCAAACCAGTAGGCTATAAATGGGTATTTGTACGAAAAAGAAATGAACAAAAGGAGATTACTAGATATAAAGCACGGCTTGTCGCACAAGGTTTTACCCAGATGCCTGGTGTTGATTATGAAGAGACATATTCTCCTGTGGTGGATGCAATAACGTTTCGATATTTGATATGTCTGGCAGTGCATGAAAGACTTGAAATGCGCCTCATGGATGTGGTCACGACCTATTTGTATGGTTCGTTAGACCATGATATATATATGAAAATCCCTGAAGGGTTTAATGTGCTAGAAGCACATAATGATAATTCCCGAGAAATTTACTCAGTTAAGTTAAATAAAGCGTTGTATGGATTGAAACAATCAGGACGGATGTGGTATAACCGTCTGAGTGAATTTTTAATAAAAGAGAGTTATAATAATGATCATATATGCCCATGTGTGTTTATAAAAAGTTTAGGATCAAAATTTGTTATAATTGATGTTTTTTTATTAATTTAAATATCATCGGAACTCCTGAAGAGTTATTACAAGCCGTGCAATGTTTAAAGAGAGAATTTGAAATGAAAGACCTTGGAAAAACAAGATATTGTTTAGGTCTTCAAATTGAACATTTGAAAGATGAGATTTTCTTGCATCAATCCACTTATCTGGAAAAAGTACTTAAAAGGTTTTACATGGATAAAGCTCATCCCTTAAGTACTCCCATGGTAGTGAGGTCATTAGATGTTAATAAAGATGTATTTAGACCTCGTGAGGAACATGAAGAACTACTTGGTCTTGAAGTACCATATCTTAGTGCCATTGGAGTATTGATGTATCTTGCTAACAATACACGTCCTGATATATCTTTTGCGGTAAATTTATTGGCAAGATATAATTCCTCACCAACTCGAAGACATTGGAATGGAGTGAAACATATATTTAGATATCTTTGAGGGACCATGGATATGGGCTTGTATTATTCTAACCTGTCCAAATCAGATTTAATTGGGTATGCAGATGCAGGGTATTTATCTGATCCACAATTACGAGGCATTCAAGGGGGAGTGTTAAAAATCAATTAATGTGAATGTCTCTCCATTATCCCATGTTTCAATTAAAAGGGTGAAATCATTATTAACCAAATAGAATCAAGTGACAATCCAGAAGATTGCTCGCTATGACCCTATCACCCCAACTTTTGGAAAGGATGGTAGTATTGATCGAGATTCGAGATACGACTTTTGAAAGTCCTAATCGGATGATCTCGTCAGGGGGGAGAGATGATATGCGCTGGACGCTTTTTCCCTTCATCAAGTTTTGTCTCACTAGGTTTTCTTGGTAAGGTTTTTAACGAGGTAGCATCTTCATTGCATATCATTATTAAAGATTATGTACTCTTTTCCTTCACCAGGGTTTTTCTCATTTGGGTTTTACCTAGTAAGGTTTTAACGAGGCATATTCTTATTTACATTCAATAGACATTCAAGGGGGAGTGTTATAAATAAATTATTAAGTGTGAATTGTCTATTGAACTCCCCTCCACTCTTTCTACATTCTCCACCACCACCACTACATTCATTCATATTTATTCATATGTAATAATTATGTAATTGTCTCTTTGTATTCTTTGTAAGCCTATAAATAGGCCATTGGGTGAATCATTTGTATTGAGATGAAAAACCTATGAATGAGAATAATCTTCTTTCCTCTTATCTCTATTTCCTTTGTTTATTGTTTCTATTATTTTACAACATTACTTATATATATATATATATATATATATATATATATATATATATATATATATATATATATATATATATATATATATATAACTTTTTATTATTAAAACTAATTAATTTCCATAAAAATATTTTAATTTTAAAAATAAAAATAATACAAATATAATATCCGAACGGGATATTAGAGGATGGGGGGGGGGGGGGGGGGGGGGGGGGGGTAGCGAGGTATTCTTTAGGTTTGTCAAATGCCTACTGCCGAGGCTCTCCCCACTCAAGGTTCTTTGTCCCCTGGAGGGTCTTGAAGAAAGGGAGTGATATTTCCTCCGACTTCGAGTGAAAGCATTCGATGGCTGCGAGTCGACCCGTGAGTCTCTAAACCTCCTTGACATTTTTCGGAGGGGCCATGTCCAATATAGCCCGATTTTTTTTGGGTTTGCCTCTATTCCTTGCTAGCTTACATTAAGCCGAAGAACTTTCCTGAAGTTACGCTGAAGGCGCTTTTAGAGGCATTGAGCCCCATGTTGTGCATTCTCAGGACAAAATTGTGAAGGGACTCCCATCTTTCTGCTTGAGGTCCAGTAGGGAGGCGCTCATCTTCTTGGCCTTGCGGCTGATCACGAAGTGAGCGAGGAAGCCCTCTTCGAGCTGATCGAAGGAGAAGATCGAGTTCGGGTGGAGCTTGGAGTACCATTCTTATGCGGACCCTCGCATTGTGGCTGGGAACGGGCATCAGATGAGGGGATCTGAGAAAATGTGAATAATCATGAGGGTTTTGAACCCCTCAATGTGGTCAACAAGATCCGACTCCCCGTTGTAAGTCTCAAATATGGGAGGCTTGAAGCTCCTCGGGATGGGGCCCTCGAGTATGTAGGATGAGAAGGGCGGTCGGACAGGCCAGTACCCTCGGTTAGGCTACCTCCCGTCCTCCCCGATTCGGTGAGGTGGTCTTCCATCTCCTACAGATGTTTGAGGATGTCGTCTTCTTGTCCCTTGGATTGAGTCGACCTATAGGACTCATCGTTCTCCGTCCCCCTGGTGCGACGTTCGTCGGTGTGATGATTTTTCCGAGCCCAACCTCAGAGGGCTTGAAGGACGTCATTCCGAAATTTCTGGAACTCGGCCCTTGTCACATGACCTCCTTCACTATGGCCATTCGGTGGTCGGTGGTCCTTCAGGGAGCGACTGCGCTCCTACTTCCATACCCTTTGAGGAGTGGTTGCTTCGGCTCGGAAGATGATTTAAGGGTCCTTCGTTCCTTAAGCAGTTGAGACGATGGCGAAGGTCCTCTTTGTCTTGCCGATTGCTGAGAACATTCTGGAGGTACGAGACTAATGGATGTTCGGGCCTTCGTGCGATGGGGCAGGATGCACTCGGGGCCGGCCCTTGGGGACGTTCGGACCGTTGCTATTGCAACCCCTGAGTGGCCGCCCGACTACGGGAGGGACGAGGAGGAAGGAAAGGAAGGTTGGCATGGCGACCCGCGGTAGCCGTCTTTTTAGCTTTGGGAGCTATGGAAGAAGTTAGCTACGAGGTAGGATCTAAGTCCGAGGCTAGATTGATCTGATTTCCCACAAACGCTGCCAATCTGATACTGCTATTTTTCGGGTGTGGGAGCAACAGATAGTAGTTCTTTTGATGGAGAAGAAACTCAGATCTCAGCCATAAATCTGACCCTGATGTGAGGCTAGTTTGAGTTGGGTGTGTGGATACAGCGACCACCGAAGACCTGCAAAAAAGTCTGAGACACCGGGAGGATTCCCAGCAAAAGACCCTTCAACAATCAAGTCAGTAACCAGCGAATTAAAGAGGGATTATATGGTAAAAATGTGATTACCCGGTAACTATTGATGTGTGGCTGTATTTATAGGCCAATGGGTATCTATTAGGAAATATGATCTAGCTGTTAATCCCCTGATTCTAGGGGATCTGATTACTAGCCATGAATGGTAGGTTAATTTCCCGAGTGGGTCGGATTCCTGTAATGGGCCTGTGGATAGCCCATGAGCTGCCATTAGCTTGCTGTTAAAGCCTTACGAGTCCTGAGATCCGTGCGGTAATCGTACGGTGCAGATCAGTCACGATTTTCACCCTCATTAATAACCGATGTTGTTCGCAACCGATGCCAATCACCTTCCTCGTTGTAATATTCTGAAATACACAACGATAAGAAAAAAATGTCACTGAACAGTTTAAATCTTTGCAATGTTTAGAAAATGATAGTAAGTTATTAAGAAAGTTAGGAATACACCGATTTAAGATAAAGGTCTGGAGAAAGAGAGATATCTCTCACTCCTTCAATAGGGACAGGCGAACCATCAGTAATACACACATGATAATTTGGAAGTAAAGAATAGGAAAAAAGATAGACGGAAAATATGTTCAGAAGCACCTAAATCAATTATCCATTGATGTGAGAAAATATGACAAGCATTACCTGAGTGAACAGAGTTACCAGAAGGAGGGGGCAAGATGATGCAGAAGTTCTGATACTCTTAAGCAGAAATGACAGATTGGAAGAAGGTTGACTCATACATAGGAGCAGTGGTGGAAGGAGAATGTTCCACAGCTGGAGGAGATGATGTCACCATTGGAGGAGGAAGAGAGGTCATTGTTGTATTAGTGGAGGTTGTCATATGAGCAGATTTAGATTAGATCTGAAGGAGAAACTGGGTAAGAATGATATATGGTGATTGAAAAGGACATAAAAAATGGAGGAGATTGAAGGTTAGGGTTGGGTGTGGTGGCGGCGGGAGAAAGAAGAAGAGAAAAGAGAGAGAGAGAGAGAGAAGCTGATGGGTTGGCTGCGGGATAACGAAGGAGAGAGAAGGAGAGGGGGGGGGGGGATGATTTCCTCATTTCTTTTTTTCTTGATTATTATTATTATTATTATTATTTTGGAGGAAGAAATCAAGGGAATCCTAATTTATTTTTTGAACTCTGATACCATATTGATGTATAGCAGAGAGAAAGAAAGAATGCTTTGTTGGATAATAATAACTGAATACACTGTCTCCTATATATAGGAGAGTGCAAAGACTAATCTGAGTTTATTTCAGATGTGAGACTAAACTTAAGACTACTTTAACAATATGCTAGAACAACTTCTTAGCATGATTGTTTGAAAGAGCTAGATATTTGTTTTCTCTATTGCTTAGATATATTAGTTTGTATTATACATCAATTTCATATTTTACATTAGTCTTGCTTATATTATATACCTCTTTCGGTGTCACATCTGGACATTCACATATTGACACATTTTTTTGTACATGTGTTTCTTTCTATCAATTTCAGTTTTTATCTTTTGGTATATTATGGTGACGGGAAGTGCAGAAGGTGAAATGGGCTAACTATCTTGAGATATTCTTGAGAATTTGTAGCCATTACAGTAATTTTAATTACTAATATTACCTAACTGTAGGAGCCATTACACTAATTTTAATCCTAATCCCATTCATATCATAACTTCACTTTGTAGGTAGTTTAAGTTTGGGTTTGGGTTTGGGTTTAGATTTGAATCTAAAGATGAGAGAGAGGCAAGGATGAAAATATTTGCGACTCTTATTAGTTGAGGTTAGGAACCACGGACCTGTTGCACTTTTCTGGGGTAATACATGTTTTTTAAGGGACCTTTTTTTAACACATATGTGGACATTCTTTCATAGGAAATTTGAAAGAACAATAATGGGGCTCAACACAGTCTATAATTTTTGTGTACCTTTAAATATATTACACCATGACTATCGTTGAAATTTAGTTATATGCTCTGTAGAATCTAGAGGTGGAGTCCTAATAATGTTCAGGTATATATAGGTATATAACTGATCTTTCTTGTTGTCTAAACTCTAGAATAAGTATAGTTATATAGTTTTAAATAATTTGTATTCGTATAACTCATCTCTGACTGCTCTCCACCTATGCCCCTGTCATCTCTGCCGAGAAGGCCTACCACAAGCCGATCTCACGTTGCCGAGATCACCAACATCCGTCGCATTTGAGCCCTCCTCCACGATGGCTAAGTGTGACCCCTCGCCATGCCAAGTACATGGCTTGCTGCTTCATGTACAGAGAAGATGTTGTCCCCAAGGATGTTAAGCAGCAGTAGTAATGATCAAAACTAAGAGTACCATCCGCTCTTGACAAGGATTATGAAGAGGTTGGTTCACAGTCGGCTGAAGACGATGAGTACTGAGCGAGGGAAGGCGAGGATGGTGATGAAAGCGATGAGTACTAAGGAATGAGGAATCTGATGGTGTCCTTCTGATGCTGTAAAATCTTTCATCTGTTAGTAATGCATCAAAATGAAATAGCATAATGTTTTTTTTTTTTTTCTAACAAAAGATAGAATCCTAGGGGATTCTAGCCGAATACTATTAGAAACCAAAAATAGTTCATACAATCAAGATACATAATCCCAATCTGGAGCAAAATGAAACATAAAGCTTCATATAGCTAAATAGCAACCAGAAGGATAGAAAGTATCAAGTACATATAAAAGACAGAAATATAAAGAACAAAACAACAAGGTCACAAGTTTAAGGATCTAAACCAACAAGTGGGTTTCCAGAAGTAATCAGCAGAATCCCAGAAATATATTCTAATTAATGTGGGGTCATCGCAGCAATAGACTCCAAAATAGAGGAAACATGATCAGCACCCAATGCAACTTCTTCAGAAGCAGCACCCACAGAATCAGCCACAGTAGTATCAAAGTTATCAGCAACATCTTCACCACCTGCAGCAACCTCATTCTCAATTTAGAATCATTAATGTTAACAATATCAGAAATAGCATAATGGTTGCCTATACATTAGTTATACTACAATCCTTGATTGCTGACAGGAAGAAGCACGGAAGATTTCTTCAGAAATTGAAGTAGTTAATCCAACACATTTGACATTGACATACCAAATTACACCTTGCGAGTTGGACCCTAAAAAAAAAAAAATAAAAAAAAAAATAAAAAAAAAAATTGCACCTAGTACGGTTTGGGGCCAACTTGAGTTGAGCAGGAGCTTCGGCAGCTCGGCCTGAGAAGCATGGCACTGGCACTTCATTTTCTAAAATTCCATCCAGAAGTTAGGCAGTAGTTGACACTGGAGGTTTATGCTTCTACAATGACAATCTGATTCGGATGATGGAAATACTCAAATACCGCCGAAACAACACATGAAATTTTTTAGCCAACTCGTGCAAAAGCTGTTTCTCATGTAAAACTAAAACTTAAGAGGCAAGAAATTCCAAAAAAATATATATAAATCCTCACTTTCTCTACATTATCTGATTCGTTCTTGCATTCTATTGCTTTTTTGGTCACTGTTCATTATATGAAAATTTCTCGTGTATTTGACCTGCATGTAATTGCTAATGGTTAAACAAATTGAAATAGAAGGGGAATTATCTTACTCTAATGGAACCTAGTAACTCCTCGTTCAAGACATTCATGCTACAATTTTTTCCGAAAGGAAACAGTGACCATGGAGTTGAGAGGGGGAGTTAAGAGGTGTTTCGGGGACAGATAACTCTACTTCCCTTCAATTCCATCAAAACAAAACCTAAATACAAATTGGAAAAGGGCAATAATTCGAGCATATTTATACAATCAACAGATGATTTTCTCTTATTCTCTGGAATTTCTTTGTTGACACTGAAGAGAACAAGTGATGTTGACGAAGTGTACAGAGATGCTACTACCTCGACAATGATAACTCAGAAACCAATCTGGAAAGAAAATCCTCAAATCGACGCATAACAACCTACCAAAAATTCAAGGACACATATTTGAACTTCAGAAAAGTTCAACTAAAATGATCACCTTCTCTGGTTAAGATCCTATAGATGAATGTACCAACCTTTGCGTTTGAAAGTTGTCGGTCCTAAAGGATTCTTTCTAAAATGCATGGTTTGTGTAAATATACTGGCTGATCGATAAAAGCTGAACATTGCAAAACAAAGTGGGCATCACTGAAAATGGTTAGCTTCAAGATAGAAACAAGCTTTTTTTTTTTGTACGGATAGGTGGTATAATGACACCCTGCTTCGTTGTTAAGGTTTTAATCAAACAACCTCAGAGTACTGGGGAAATATACAAGAAACTACAAAGCATGAAATAAAACATAAGCCTTCAACATCGTCCTGGAGGGTGGGACAATCCAAAAATGCTACAGATAGACCAAATGAACAAGTACATAGATAGACAGCTACAAATATAGTGGTCATTCCAACAAATCTCTGGAAGGTGAGAATCTGGGAACTGTCGCTCAGCTCAGTCTACAGTTGGTTCAAACTCAACATCCCCATTCGTCTACCTGGAAGGCTCTAACGATCCTCTCTCTTGGTCATGTGGCAGCAGTTGTAGCCCAAAAGAAAATAATGCATGATATGAGTTAGAACACCAAAAGTACTATTACAAGTCTGACCAAAATAAAAGTTATTTATGTCAAGCCATAAAACTCATGTTGTAGCAGCGATGACGATACCATGTTTTTTTCATCTCGTTACGCCTAAAGGTAAATCTGGGGACAATCCACAGATCCTCATGTGTTAGGATAATCACTCGTACCTAAGACCCGTAGGATCTCAACCAGCGTTGCTTTACTCCGTTGGCCGGCAATGAAAAAGTGATTCAGCAACTCTGTATGGAAGTTGCAGAATCCATAGGTGGTCGCAATGTTTGGTTGTCTTTTGGGTAGATTTTCTCTAGTCAAGATAGCGTTATTGAGTACCAACCAGAGGAAACCTCTAACTTTAAGGGGCGTCTTTGCCTTCCAGAGGATCTGAGCCCATCTCGATTTACATCCCTAGAAGTGGATACGGTTGTAGAGGGAACGTATTGTGAACGAGCCATTGTTCTCCAGTTCCCAAGATGTTTGGTCCGGGCCGTGTGTGCATTTCACCCAAATCTGTGCGATGTATTCTTGAAGTTCTCCCAGCCTTTGGAGGGATTCTGAACTGAGTCGAGTTTTGAAGGATGGTTTTCATGCTCCCCTCCTCCATGTCTTGGCCACTAAGATGTGAGGTTGTGACGTCTGCTCATATAGGTCTGGGAACCGTTTTTTAAGCGTGTGAGCGCCACACCATTTGTCCTACCAGAATTTGGTCGACTGTCCATTGCCGATAAAAGACGTAGTCGCCGTGTTGAACGGTTCATTGGCTCGAGCGATCCTTTTCCAAAACCATGACACCTTAGGACCCACCCGAAAACCCAAACTTCTCATTCTTTTCCCTTGCAAGTAAGGTTGAATGAATTCCTGCCAAACTTCACCATTTGGATGGAACACTTTCCACCATCATTTGCCTAATAGATCAAGGTTCATGTCCCTCAAATCGATATTCCCAATACGCCATGCGTTTTCTTTATGCATGCTTTTTCCCATCTGATCAAATGGTAACCTCCCTTATCCGTGTCAGCTCCTTTCCATAGAATTCTCTTCCGAATGCGGTCAATTCTTTAGATTAGCCACTTTGGTAATTTGAAGAAAAACATGTATATAAGGAGGTTAGATAGGACCGAGTTGATAAGAACCACTTTGCAGCACACTTTGTCAAATAAATCACAATGACTTATGTTTTCACATTACCGAAGTGGGAAAAGAAGGATATGAACATGGACATTACCAACTCCAAATAGGAGGATACATGGTACTCTGTTTTATATGTATTGCTCATTTAAATTTCTCATATAACATATAATCACACAACCTATTATTCATATAGACTATTAAATGTTGTATCATTATAATTTGGACCACTGGATTTACACATAATTACAAATAGATAGAGC
Source organism: Hemerocallis citrina (assembly GCA_017893485.1). Classification (NCBI taxonomy): domain Eukaryota; kingdom Viridiplantae; phylum Streptophyta; class Magnoliopsida; order Asparagales; family Asphodelaceae; genus Hemerocallis; species Hemerocallis citrina. Next base: position 223,315,897 of record CM030363.1, on the reverse strand, counting down.
TATATAACTAATTAAGCTACATCCTAAATGACATATCTTTCTCTTTCTCGTCTCCAACTTCGAACAACAATGCTCGACCAAGATGGAGATAACCAAGACACATTGCTGACACATGATGAACACACCACTTTGAATCAAAGGCACAGGTTGCAGGTGCCAGCTACATGTCGAGCAAGTAGCACTATCCAATGTCTCAGGAACATACATGGGATCCATTTTGAGGTGTTTTTACATGTTACTAATTGAAATGTATGTACATGCTTGAGATGAAGGATTATACAATTGCAAAATAGGTACAAGATTTTTCATTAGATCTCAACTTCTGTATAATAACTTTGCAAAGCTAAAACATAAAGGATTTCAAATGACACACTCCAGTAACTTTGTGGACGAGGACCCTGTAAAAAAACGGAGGGTATTTATTCCTTGGAGTTGAAATTTTGAATGGTGTTTACAGTCGATACCATATCCATGAAGAACAAAATATCATAATTTTCCATTAATTTTTCTTATAAACAAGTAAACATCAAAATCCCTACAGGCAACCACATAATAGACATGCAAAAGGGAAATCCATCATATAGTAATTAAATAACTCAAATGCTTTAAATCTACAATCTTTACACACTGAAACATGCACTTACATGCTATTACTTTCTCATTCCAAACTTAATATTACATATGCCAAGGAGAAAAAAACAGATCATATTGAACTCTTATGCTACATATGCAAACAAACATATACCGTGGGTTTCAGAGAACCACCGGAACCTTATTCTATACTTTAATTGACCTCTTTAAAATTTAGTAAATAAGGATGTATAACTGCACTCTTGAAACTTAATGAAACGACTTGTATGTACAACTAATAACAAATCAAAAGACTTACTAGGGACTTTACAACAGGATGGTTTCAGGGGACAAAGGAGCTCAAAAACGACTTACTGACGCTAGTCGATAAGAAAACAGTACTAGTGAACGCACTGGACAAAGACAAAAGCATTGGGCTTGATCTACGCATACACAAGCACACTATCATTACAATGGGGAGAAAGGATACCATGCAGAGTGAGGTCTAAGATGAAGATGATACCATAGAATGTCCTAGAATGATGATATGCAAATGCAACATACTAGAGTGAGCAGAAAATATCATATCATATCAAGGCTATCAAGGAGAACCCTTTTGCAGGAAGGCTGTTGAGCAGAACACGGCTGTGGGGAAGGGGAGGATATGCTGAGCAGTTTCAACAGAAATTGCCTCTCCTGTACATGCAAAGGAGCCAACAAATCAGCTTTTCTAAAATTTGAAATTTTAATATTAATGCAATACTGGAATATAATTGCAATATTAAGATAAAAAATAAATTTTACAGACATCAATAAATCACTGTATTTTTACAGGATGGGAAAGCAGTCTCTAGGTTGAATTATTAGCAGATCAGTCATCATTTAAACTCTATGAAGAAATGGATACAAGTTGCAGAACAGACCAAATCTGTAAAAAGTCGAACAGAGGGACACATTTATAGTATTATATAACATAACTTAATATTATCTCAATTAAGGATCATTGTAACAAAAAATAGCACTGAACAAGACAATTTGTTGCTCATAATCAAATTAAAATATGGTTTTTTTCCCCTCCATAATGACACTCAAAAGATAAAGAATTGATGTTTTCATAATAACACCTGGACTTTTCAAATTTCCAAAAAAACAACTGTAACTATTATGAATTTTCCAAAAACACTCCTGACATTGAAAGCTGTTGAGATTTTGACGGAAGTTGAGTGAAATGACCACTTTGACCCTATTGTTTCACATTTTTTACTATTCATTTCTTTCCCTCCCTCTTGTTCCATTTTCTTCCTTTTCTTTTCTTTCATCTCTCAAACCAAGGTTCTAAAAGTCGCTAGAAAGTAGTCGGGCGGCCGATGGGGGGCTAGCGCCTAGACCTTGTAAGCGGGGCCTAGGTGGCTAGGCGATAGCCGGTTTTTAAAAAATATTTTTTAATATATTTATAAGAAAATATAATATTGCATAAAATGAAAGATATATATAATACTAAAAAAATAACTCAAAAAAACATAAATGAAAATTAGCTCAATGGTAGAGCGCTTATTTTGGATATTGCACATTATCAAGATTCCAATGAGAGATGGACGATTGATTTGAGATTTTGAGGATTTGGGGAAAGCATGAGCGATTTGGGAGATTTCTAATTTAGGGATTTGGGTTTTTTTGGGAAGAGAAAGAAAGAAGTATGAGCGTCGAGGATTTTGAGAATATGAGAATTTAGGTGAACCAGTTTACTTAACACACAAAAAACCCACTCAGACCCGCCTAGGCAGCCAAACCAGTTTTTTAAAAGGTGAGTCAGCTGGAGACGGCCTAGCGCCTAGGTGGCCACCTAAGGGGCCTTTTAGAACACTGCTCAAAACTCTAACCCCAAAATCATCATAAATAACAAAATGTGAAAGTTTTATCCTTTTTATATGATTATCTTTCTATTCTTGGTTATGAAGGAAAAATTTTGACTTTTGAGAATTTTGAAAGTTCCTCAATAATCTAGTTAAGTTAATGGTTGTCATAGGAACATGCTACTATGGAAAAATCTTTCTTATGTAAATTTAGCTATATATATATATATATATACAGAGAGAGAGAGAGAGAGGAATACTCCATTGCAAACCACTGAAGCTGTTGTTGGGAACAACGGCTTCAGTGGTTTTCATACCCGTTTTTACGAGACCCGTTTGCAATGGAGCATTGCCCATATATATATATATATATATATATATAGAGAGAGAGAGAGAGAGAGAGAGAGAGATAGAGAGAGAGAGAGAGGTTTCTTCCATTGCAAATGCAGATATAGCGTTTGCAATTTGCAAACCACTTAACCCGTCATTGGCAATGACGGGTTAAGGCAAAACATAAAATTTTGCCTTATGCCTTAACCCGTCATCGTCAATGAAGGGTTAAGTGGGTTGCACGCGTTTGCACAAAATTTGTGTTTGCAATGGAAGAAATCCCATATATATATATATATATATATATATATATATATATATATATATATATATATATATATATGGGAAAAAGGGGTATGAGCAACTTGTTCATTTAGTAAATGAGCAATTGATGATGTGGCAAACATGTGATTGGAAAATCCTTAAAGGGTTAGTTATCCAATGTATCACATGCATGCCACATAATCAATTGCTCATTTACTAAATGAGCAAGTTGCTCATATCCCTTTTACCCTATATATATATATATATATATATATATATATATATATATATATATATAAAATCGATTTCATACTTTAAATACACATTGTTTTGGAGAAACTGTTAAAATATGTTAGTATGAAGTAACTCTCGTAGATGCTTGGCTATGACAATGGAGCAATGTAAGAATAAGAACAGCCGGCAAACTAATGAGAATCTGGTGAGTTTCTAGATTTCTGGATTCTTTGAAAACGACTGATTCCTATGTGAAGGATATCTCTTTAGAAAGTTTCTGCACCTCCACTTCACAGATTATACCTTAAAAAATCCAATATCTGAAAAACTCTGTAGATTCTATTTAGCCTTGTCAGCTTATTTACTACTACTTGCAAAAAACTATATAACCTTATCATGTTTAGATGGTTTCAATATCACAACCAAACAACTATCAAATTGCTTCATATCAAAATAGTTTAGTACACTATCTAAAACGTCGAATATTTTATAAATGAAATCAATTATGTTCTCAACTTCATCAATAAATTTTGGTGCTACAGAAGAAAAACCTTCCAAGAGTAGCACGTTCTTATTGCAGTGCTACAAATTCAGTAGATAATTGAGAATGTTGAGCAAACCGTGTTCATTCTTTTGCAATTTCAACTTCTTTGGATAAAGAACTTTCATATTTTCTATCAGAGCTGGAGAAGAAAGGTAGTCAGACAAAAAATAGAACCTTCACATTTTCTTCACAAATGACAATGAGTGCAGTACTTCCTCTACAAAGATAAATTGTACACAACTTGCAGTGCCTTGAAAGTGAGGAAGCCGTTGGTCACAATTTTAGACTACAAAATACGATCTACTCACAAAACATTTGTATCCTCAAAAAATAGATAAAGCATTATCCAGATATAGAACATTTTCGTGAAAACTCAACTTTTATGAATTTGCCAAGACACCTTAAACGAGTTATAATGTTTAGACTTTAGACCAAACAAATGTATTCTTTTTGGGGATAGTATGGGGGAAAATCCTTGCAAATTTTTGATTATAATTGGCTACATTTTTTTTGACAACTGATTCTGAATTTTATATGATAGAGGCATCTTTAAACCAGTTACAGTTTAGTAAATTGGCCACGATGAAGCCTCATCTAACTATTTTCCTTGTCAAAACTCACCTCAACTACGGGTTCACAGGTCAGGCCAAGCGGGTTTTTAGCAACTTTCAAACCCTACTCGAAGTTTTTTTTTCCAAACCCACCCAAAACCATCTGAACTCTGGTTTTATGCTTTTATATCCAAACCTGGACCCGGCGAAACTCGGGTCTGGCAAGTTCACAGGTTCTACGGGTTGGGCCAGTATGATTGGATAAATCATTTTTTTTTGCTTTGAGAATTATTTTGGGTCCAAACGGAATGGTCTCTTAAAAGTCCAAACCAAACCCGAAATTTTAATATACCTTTTCAAATTCGACCGTGTAGATTTGAGTGGGTTTTTCAATGTTAAAAGTCCCATCTATTTCGTTTGGGATAGACCAGACTCAACTCGTCACAAGTGTCTTAAAATTTAAATATTGGTTGTTATAACAGTTTAAATAGACCAAAGTTACGGATACCATTATTTAAAAACGCATAACATTACTAATCTATTTTGGTCAATATATCGGCTAATGTTCCATATCTATGCCTAATTCAAATATTCAATACCGGCCATTATAAACTACCATAGCGCTTTGGGTCGGGGTTGTCAAACCCATAACGATTGGACCCTAACCCATTGTATTAAAAGAGAGAGTGGTAAACAAATAGGGTGAAAAAGCCCATCTTCTTTCATCCTCATTTGTATCTTGTTCCAAAAAGTTTCCACGCCATCGTTCCTCTCGCTTTTGTTGAGCACATAAAAAACAAGATTGGGCATAGGTTTTTTTTATTCTGTTGAGCATGTGAAGAATAAACTCACTATTAATTTCTAATTAGAATGGCAATTATTGGTGATTTGTAGATATAGATTAGCGAGAGATGTAGAAATCAAAATCTGATAATAATGGTGATAGGACAAACAGCATGTAAAGCGAATTCGATTTGTTCTCTCTGGCTCTTTGTATACAAATTTGATCTTATGTTCAATATTCCCTTCTTTGTTAACTATGTTGATTGCTTCTACAGAGGAAACATTAAAAGGAACATTAAAAGGAACATTAAAAGGAACATTAAAAGGAACAAACTAAATTTTAAATTAGCATTTCCATAATTAGCTATGTTTGACGAACACTTCTATTTGGCAGCTGTATTATGTCACACACTTGTTGAACACTCACGTCGAACACCCAATTTTAGGTAGTCCTTCAAAATCTTCTCTTTGTCGGTGTGTCTGTATCGCGTCAAGTCTGTGTCGGCGTGTCTGTGTCCATGCTTAATAGATAGTAAATAATACTTGGAATATTTTTTAAAAAGCAACACGAGAAGAATGCTTATATTAAGTCAATAGACTAACCATTCAACTTGTCTTCAAATTTTTAATGTGGACATATATAACTTTATATATAACAGTGTATGAGACTCCCTTTAGGCAATTATATATTCTTATTCTAATTATTATTGATTGCATTAAGTTGTTTGTATTTGTGATATATAAAGTATGTAAAGGTCATCTAATTTACATTTAGAATATACATTTTCATTCATTATGGTAACCAGATATTTTTTAAATATCCCCAATATCCGGTATCAGATATGATAATTTGTTTATTGATATGATGCTAATATTTATTTATTAAAAGTTGTGCACACCCCCAATCTTCAACCATTAGCTCTTTATTGGAGGGAGATGGAAAGTAGGTCAGGCAAAGGAAGAAAAAATTCTAGAAAGAGATAATATAGGTGAGCCTTGTATCTAAGTTATCTAACACAATCCCCTTAAGAGCATCTATAGTCGTTTGCCAAATATCGATAAAATGGATATTTGGCAAACGAACGTGCTGCACTCGTTTGCCAAATATCCATTTTATCGATAAATCGCTACAGTCGATTGCTATAAATGAGAATCGATATAGCTTTTATCGATATTTGAGGGACGGCACTTCAAGTGCCGTCGTTTGATTTTTTATAATTTTTTTCAGTTAAAAAATCCCCCAAATCCCTCGGACGGCACTTCATGTGCCATCCTTTGCTTCTTTTTTTTCCAATTAAAAAAACCCCAGCGCTCCCCCAAATCCTCGGACGGCACTTGAAGTGCCGTCCGGAGGGTTTTGTATTTTTTTTTGGTAATTTGTGAAAATGTTTTTGCAATTTTTTTATTTTTTTTTGCAATTTCTGAATTGTTTTTGTAATTTTTTGAATTTTTTTGTAATTAATGAAATGTTTTTGTAATTTCGGAAAAAGTGGAAAATGTCAAAAAAAAAGTCCATATGGCTCTTGGACGGCACTTCATGTGCCGTCCGTCCATATGGTTTGATTTTTTTTCTTTTTTTCCTTCTCCGACGGCACTTCATGTGCCGTCCGTTCTTCAAAATTAATTATTTTTTATTTTCGCTCTCCGACGGCACTTCAAGTGCCGTCCCACAAAATTTTTCATTTTTTTAAATTTTTTTCCTCTCCGACGGCACTTCATGTGCCGTCGCTTAATATTATAATATAGATAGCTAAAAAATAGCTTTGCACGAGTGCAGCAAAAGTGGGATTCCTATATCCATTTATCCATATATGGATATTTTTTGAGCAAACGACTACAGATGCTCTAATAGGACCCATTAGGTAGAGTCGACTTAGAATAGGGATCATGGAAGAGAGACCAAGACAGCTATAAAAATCCGGCTTGGGTGAAACCCCATGTTCTCTCTCACTAGTTGACAAACAACAACCCCTAAATGGTTCACTCCAAATAGGCATGTCAATCCCACAAATCCTTCAACGAGTTTCACAACATATAGCTTTACCTTATTCTATCTCTCCCATAAGTAGACCAGACTCTCCTCTAATCTATAGCACAATCCCCTTAAAAGGAACAAAACCAACCTTCGAGCGACAAGCCACCACTACATGGCTCGGCTAGGGACACCCCTCGGGTGTCTCTCAGCCCACATGGTCCATTCGAATTTTTTTATTTTTTTAATAGGTTGTTCAAGGTGTAGTAATGTGAGGTTGTTCGGCCAGTGACGTTACAGAATTTCCTTAAAAGCATTCAAGGAAACCAAAACATTCACATGCCCATTACGGTGCAAAGTTATTAATATCTTTATGTTTGGGAAATATATGTGTCTTTCATCCATTACTTTAACAAAAGGTCATTAATTCAAAACTAGACTTTTGTGCACCTTTATTGGACTTCAATATTAATACACCAAGTGAAGATTCAAGTCTAGAAGACATCTTCATGTCATGTAATAATTTTGGTACCTACTTCTATCATTAAATTTTTGAATTTTGGAAAGGTCGTTCTAGAATTTCAATAATTATAACTCTGATAAGTAACTTTGTCTTTAAGAATAATGTGTACAACGAGATTATTGGTTTTATAGGGCTTAATGTCAAGATGGTTTATGTATTTAGTAATTGATATATTGAAATTTCTATAGGTTATATTCTATAGAAACATTTTAAGTGTAAGTCTTCGAAGAAGTTTGCATTGTGGGTCTTTTGAGTTCCAATAGTAAATTTGTTTTTGTTTCGATATGTATGGTAGTTATAAGAGTAAACAACTATGCATTCTCAAAGATATGTGTTATTTGGTAAAGAAGTAGTGTACAACAAGCATTTTCTATTGGGTAAAACAGAGAGATATCTTCATCCATATAAATAGAGAACTTGGCATTGCCGAGAATATGATTGTGAACATCCTTGTTCTCCAATTCCTTTTGGAAAGAAAAATTCCACTTTTTTTTCATGGTATTTAAGAACAAGTGGTCGAGTTGATCTTGTGCTAGTGCGAAGTAGTAAAGTGAATACACAAATAGTGGGCTGTCTTTTCCTATAAGAGAGTTGTGTAGTCCCTATAGCAACGTAGAGTGCAAGAATACTACTTTAAAGATAGCGTTAATATGCTTGATTCAGGGATAAAGCTTAGTTGTTGCTCGGGTAGGCCCGGGCCACCTAGAAATTTCAAAAAAAAAAAAAAACATATGGTATCAAATTTATGCTTTGGCCAACCCAACAATTTTGATAAAGCACCCTATATAAATATAGGATTGGTTGACTAGGAAAGCAGAAACTTTGACACTTATTTCTTTCTCATCTTCATGTTCTGCTTCAAAGAAGCGATCTTTTATTTTTCTCTTTCCCAAAATAGAAAACCCTTACTCTGCCCTCAACTCCTCAACTCCTCTACGGTTGTGCTCCTCGGTTCCTCAGTCCTCATCTTCTCCTAATCTCCACTTTCCCTCTCTTCTTCATTGATTTATCCCTAAATCCCCAACCCCCAAAACTCTAAATTAGAAGAAAGAAAAATAATCTAATAAAGTAATCAATAATCAACAATTCAGTATTCCTATTTTCTATCTGACTCTATAGATTTTGTTTTATCTTTCAATTGATTTCCTTAATCTTAATCCTTTTTATTGATCAATATATAGAATTGGGAGAGGGGGGGTTATTAGGATTTAGGAAACTATGGTTTCGTTGTTCTTACTTTTAACATTATGTCATTGACCTATTGTAGTTCATTCTTATAGCGAGGAAGAAAATGAGTAGCAGAAAATAGGGACTTGTTGTTCAACCAATGACAAGCGAGGCTAACTAGTTGAGGTAAATTTTCTCCTCTTTCCTCAGAAATTTAAGATTTGACTAATAATTTCAATGTATATTTTAGCCTATTAAATTAAAAATCATAATAATTGAGAAGTTATAAAAAATTGTCTAAATTATGTAGTCTTGATGAAGAGTTAGAATGTTTCATGAATTGTGTTAGTTGTGATAATTGTTGAGTTGCATAAATGATTGTGGCAGTATGTTAGTTCATTATGCAATTAAATGTGTCTTGCATCTTGTCAATTTTGTCAAATATGTATTGCATGAATGATCGTGGCAATGTTTGTGGTAAAAAATTGTCTAAATTATGTAGTCTTGATGAAGAGTTAGAATGTTTCATGAATTATGTTGGTTGTGATAATTGTTGAGTTGCATAAATGATTGTGGCAATATGTTAGTTCATTTATGCAATTACATGTACCTTGCATCTTGTCAATTTTGTCAAATATGTATTGCATGAATGATCGTGGCAATGTTTGTGGTCATTTTTATAATTATGCATACCTTGTAACTTGTTAATATTGTCAAATTTACATTGAATGAATGATTGTGGCAATGTTTAAATTCATTTATATAATTTTATATTTATACCTTATTAGTATTGTCAAGTTTATAAGTAGACTTGTATGGTTTAAGTTAGATATATAGACCTGTTTAGAATTTTTCTTTATAAGAAAAACATAGACTTAGATACTGTCTCAACTTGAGAGTTGAGAATATGAGGATTGAGCTTGGAGCCTCTCCTGTGTAATTGGTTTAAATAAGTGTCCTTTTTCCTTTTATTGTTTATCAACTCGATTCATTAATCTATAAATATTCATATTTCTTTGAATCTGTTGATGTACTAGGAACATAACTCTCTAAGATATTAATGGGGAGAAAAATCACCAATGATTCTTTTTATTTCAGAGACAATGCTCAAACTTTAGGAGCCAACACACAAACATCAACGCCTTTAGTTGAAGAGCCTCATTTCAAATCTCCACGAATTGAGTCTAATGCACATGAAATTGAATTCAACGGCGATCCAAATGGTTCTTTGGAGCGTTATCTGGGAAACTGCCGACAAATTTGATAGTATCCTTCTACTAAACAAGATGAAATTTGTAATACTTATATCGAATTAGGGGTATACCATGGTGATGGTGTTTTTCCATATTCAACAAATGATCTTAAGAGGCGATTTCAACATTCTCTCTTGGTTTAAGAGCTTTGCTTCATTGAGTATTCTCCTAAGAAGAATGCGACAGTTTGCTTCTCATGAATCTGTTTATTGCTCCAAGTGAGCCAAATAAATTTACTTCTGTATATTCCAAAAGGGGTAAAAACCGCCGCTTAAGCAGTACATCACTGCTTAACACCTAAGTGTCCTTAAGTAAGGTTTTTGTACCTGTTAAAAAGCTAGATTTTTTTTACCCATCTTGGGCCTGACTCGACCCAACCTGATATTGAATATTAGAATGTGCTATTGGCAATGATGAAGTATTGATTCACTTAATCGTGGCAACTTTCTTTGAGCCATTAAAGGGTTTGCACACTTTTCTAAGGAAGTCTGAGAAGTTGTGTCGGATAAAGCTCCACTTAATACCTTATATACATCTTCCAGTGCACAAAAGAAATTCTTCATTGTCTCTCTCTTGTTGATCAATTGATTAGGTATTTTCAGCGATGAATTTTGTGCAAAATAGTATTCTCAACAAGATGGACGATGCCTATCTTTCGATCTACTTGATGGTTTTTACTGAAAGATAAATGACCGAAGATCTGAGTGTACATAAGATCATCAAAGAATTTTCTTCTATGGAGACACGCATATCTTAGTTCTTCTGGGCTACATGTGCTTTTTTTATTGGAAAGTAGGAATATACTTTTGGGTTTTAGCATATATATATATATATATATATATATATGAGTAAAAGGATCCTAGAAGGAAGCTAAACATGGCATGCATTTATAGGTTCGAACTACCAAATTTGTATAATACTCCCTCCAATTAATATGGAAAATTTTGTAAAAAGTAGTAGTCCCAACTAATAAATGCATGACATGTCACCTTCCCTCTAGGATAATTCTCTAGAGGGTCCCTCAAGGATCCTTTTACTCTAACTAAACACACACACTTTTGGAATTTTGTAAGAAAGCATGATAATTTGAATTTTTGTTTTTGTTTTTGTTTAAAAGTATGATATGTGATATTTCTTTGGAAGACCAAAACTCTATATCAAAATGTTATATATACTTTATAATTAGTTGTGGTTTATTGTTTAACCGACCCGACAAAATTGCTCTGGCTTCGTCCCAAAATAGATTAATTTGTATCTCTCTTTGTTTGTCCTATTTTTCATTATTAATTTTCCACCATTGTTGAATTTTACACTAGTATGGCACCTAAGGAATTGGGTTGACAGTCTACATTATCTGCTAAACTATTTACCAAGTACCAGAAAATGAGAGTTTGCATTTAGCACAGATTTTGTAATGTGTAAAGAAAATAGCATGTCGACACAGAACTTTTTCAAAACGTGTCTGATACTATAGGGTATGTGGATATACAAAAGATCTAAGAGGTAAGCTCCTTATTTACCCTCCTTACATCCTCCAGAACAAACACATACAAGCACACTCAAACAAACAAAATAAAATCTGAGAAACAAAAAAGCAAGCAAGATAGCAACTAAGTCCCTGTTTGGATACAAGTTAGGCCTATATGTAATTTTTAACTGAAAGTAGAGGTTTGAAAACATGTACCTCCATTTTGGCTTAAAAGAAGAAAAAAAAGGTTGGATTGAAATTTAGATACCTACCACAACCTTTTTTTATCTTAAGTTTGAGGTAAAAAACACGGAGGGAGGTAGCATACCCCAAAATATGCTCCAAACTGACCAAAGTTTAGATACCTACAGCTAGACAAGTTACCTCCGCTAACCTCCGTGTCCAAATAGGGCTTAACTGTGTTTCAATGAATTATAGTGCAAGTAATTTTAGAAATTAACAGTTAGACTTAATTTCAATACTCACACTGGCTGAAAAATGTGGACTTGGAACCTCTTCCGTGAGGGATTTGAAAGAAGGAACAGTTTGCCTTGGGGAGTCAAATTCTGAACCTGGTAGGTTTCCCTTAATCTCTTTCGGTTCTTCCGCAGAGGAAGAGGCTCCCACTGCATTAGAAACACGTAGGTTTATATTAATCCGAGAAAAGTCTTTATTGTTCAAATTCGAAACCAAAGGATGATACAAGATCTCGAAATAGTCTAAGAGGATGACACATAACTGTGTATCCATCATAGATTAGTTACCTTGGGAAGTGCATAAGCTCTGGCACAACTCATATTCTTGATGGCAATTGATAGGTCCTTTCTGTTTTGATGCTGCGTCTTCGATATTTATATAGTCATTAATATCAGCCTGAGATGCTGGAATTGACCCTGAAATGGACTCAGGACTGCTGTGAGAATGCTCATGTAAACAAGGTTGCCTGCCGGATTATACTAGCCATTAGTTTAATGCCACATCTTATAGATTTTAAATTTCAAAAAAATTCAATTAAAGCTTTGTGGAACTGTTATTACCTCCATGGTAGTTTTTCTCCGATACTGTTGCTCTTTAAATCTTCTATCAAGTCCTCAAAGTCATCAAGTAGAAAGTCCATCTCAGGACTTACAGTAGACATGCCTTGCTCTCCAGACTGAATTAAGTAATCCCGGAGTTCCTGAATGATCAAAAAAATGCAGATTAAAGGAATGTATTTTGTTTAGCTCTCAGCGTTATCTGTGTCTCGAAGTTATTTATTTATTCATAAATTCATATATATTTACTTAAATACAAGATGAGACACGTTCTCCCTAATCATGGGAAGAAATTTCTGCAGTAGTGGGTAAAAGCATGGGGTTCAACCCTTGAGCTCTCATGTCACATTCCTATAGCCTTACCACCACACTGAAGGTCCTTTTAATGGCTCAGAGTAGTATGTGAATCCTATAGTATCATTTTTCTAATTTTCTCCTTCTAGACATCTTACTATGGCCAACCTGGTCCATGTCCATAGTTTCCTTAGCATGAAGTTTGGCCTCAATTAAGATAGGTTAAAGTCTACTCAATAATCTGCATATAATTTCATCTCGTGTTGAGGTTTTTACTCCATAGTGACCCCATTTTGGTGAGAAAAGGCTTACAAAATGATAGATTTTATAAAATTACATTTGTTTATGGTTAAGACAAAAATTTATATTTGCTATTCTGCATCACCTTCCAGGCATTTTCCAGACTCTGATTGGTATTCTCCAAATTAACTTTTAATGCAAGGGAGCTGAGCAATTCTGCTTGTTGCAACAATGCAGTTAGTTTCGGGTCATCTTGCTTGAGAAAGCTGCCTCCTGTCTTACTGTTTGAAGCTGGAAGTGCGATAAAATTGGTCGACATTTCAATAACTTGAATTTAACTGCAAATCAGCTTTCGAATAAGAGCAAACTGAAACACAATAATTAAATATGAGGGAACACTTACCACTATGTAACTGACTGATGCTAGTTATATTCTGATCAAGCAAAGAAAGAGGAGGTCTTAACTGCTTTTCTCCAATAAAAGAGCTCTTCAGCAATCTCCCATTTGGGATGTGATTTTCTGTTTGATCTGAGATATCATACCTATGTTTCAAAGACAAAGCAGACACATAAGTACTTGAACATATAGGAGTGAAATCACCGACCTGAGCATCTGTGATTAAGCAGTTGGAGCTGATATATGGGAACATAATTCCCTGTACCTGATCTGTTTTATTGATGCTGATGATTCTCCAGACTCATTTTGAGTTAAGGCCCTTTTATTATTGGGATTAACACATAAACTATTGCTATTCTCCTTTGATAATGCATCAGCCTTGGCCCTTTTTTTGCAAAGTGTAGTGAACCGATTCTTCACAGCATTATCTGTCCTGCAAAAATTTAAAAACATGCTTCTCAGTCACCCTCTTTTTTTCCTTTATCCTTTTCCTTTCTTTTTGTATTGGTAAGTTTCATTCTAGTACCTGCCTGAGACCACCTTCGCTATTTCAGTCCATCTGTTACCAAATATTTTCTGAGCCTGAAGAAAAACTTACACCAGTGAATAATGACAAGTGCAAATTAAGAAATTAATATTTAAAGTATGGAGTTTCAGAAGAAAGACGATGACGTCATCCAAATCACGGGTTATGCCCTTCTCACATGAAAGATAACCTCTTCATGTGTACATGTCTTAAACAAGAGCTACAAAATTCATTTGTTTGAGCAACATCCAGCAAATGGCATTCATACTGAACATACAAAATCATGTTAATTAACAATACGACTGTCTATAAATCCCATACGACAATATCTCCCTCTAAAATGGAACTATAATAAACATCAAATTCTCACCATACAATCAATCCATCGGCAAGTAATTTAGCGCTATTTTTCATTTTACTTAATCTTTTATAGTGATCTTCTGTAAGGGTAGGGTAGTTGACCTCTCAGAAGATATTGCGCTAAACCGAGCAGAATGGAAAAGCAGGTTTCATGTAGCCGACTCAACTAGTTGGGAAAAGGCTTTGTTGTTGTTGTTGTTGTTGTTATATGTTAGCTCTTGTTAGCCTAGGCTCTGTACAACTACCCTCTAAAAGTGAGTGCTCTGATTGCCCCTTCCTCAGTAGAAGAAGGTTAGAAGAATCACAAATGAGATAGTATAATCTGAGTCGAATCACATTAGAATATGGCACTCAAATGCAGCAAGTTCTAATATGATTTGTGCACATAAAATACCCCTTACAATCAATTTTTAGGCCAAAATTGTCTCAAAAACATGCAACTACAAAATTAAATTATCCAATAAATTAAATACACCATACCTCGCATAATATCATGTCCTCCTCAGGCGACCACCCCCCTTTCTTTCCCTCCGAATTCAAGTACGTGTACCATCTGCAGTTTCATTCCAAATAATTCAGTAAAACATTTCTAAACTAACATCATTATATCATCTTCCTTTCAAGCCTATTTTCTAACATAAGCGCGCTTCATTCCCACCTCCCTTCTAAATGTGAGGACAAAATTTCCCCTCAAATTTTTGAATCACTCACTAAACTTAAACCCTTTTAATCAAGAAACCAAATAATCCTTAATTACAAAAAAAAATTGAAAAGAAAAGAAAAGAAAAAATGCTGTTCAAAACTCAATTTTGACCGAAATCCAAAAAGTAAAAATTACCTTCTTCGACACTGTCGACTAGTCTTATCCCTGAATTGGGCAGCAATACTCGTCCAACTGAACAAATAAACCAAGTAAATTCAGATTCAAGAAAAGAGATGGAATACTACTGTTTCATTTAACAAAAATCAAGAAAACGCACTTATCGGTTCCGATTACTGCCACTTGTTCTCGAAGTAGTTCATCCTCCTTCCAAAACACAAAGAATCAAACAATTCAATTTAATATCGAAAAATTCGGGAATTATTCGGGGAAGAAAGAGAACATTACCTCCGACGACCAAGATACGATGTGGCGATCCTTCTTCTTCGGATACGGCGGCGGAGGCTTGTCGGATTCAGATTTCATTTCGAGGGCGAGGAATCCGACCCGCTCATGCTCTGGATAATATATATATTAGGGTTCGGGAATTTGGGAATTTGGGGTGAGCGCGAAATTTGACGAGTTTGAAAATGGGATTGGTGGCGTGAGCGGTGAGATTAATAATAATCGGGACGCGACGTTCAACGTGACCGGAGTTTTACTGAGGTAAATGAAGATCGGGGGAGTATTTATTACTATTTTTATTTATTTTATTTACTGGCTTTGGTATTCAACGGCAACGTGAGGATGGTGAAGTTTATTATTGTTACCCGCTCTCTTCGGGGATCCGGTCACCAGCCGTTGCAGATACCGCATTGACAAAATTGGATTGCGTAGTAGAGGACTGTGTGGAAAGGTAACTTATACGGGATGATTTCTTTAGAGCATCCACAGCCGTGAGAGCTAAAATATGTATATATGTATAATTAAAAATAGCATTTTGATGTTTCGTTCGTAGAATTTTTTAAAATATTATATTTAAGTTTAAATATTTTTTTAATATAGATGAAATATGATGTTTCGTTTGACACTTTCGCAATTTGCAAAAGAACCGGTTTTGTCTGAGTTTTAAGGGGATTTTTTTGTTTAAGTGTTGGGGTAATTGACTTTTTTACCCCTATTCGTTTCTATAAAATTGGATGAGAGTAGAGCTAATTACTTCATACCCGATAGCTCAATGTCTTTCATCTTTCATCTCTCATCTCACTCTCTTTCAATTTTCTCCCAAATTCATCTATCTACTCTGATAAGTTTTTTTTGTATTTGCCAAAAAAAATTAGAGCTCAATTGGTGTATATTACCCAATGTCTTCAATAAAAGATTTATCGGTCGGATGAAATCAAAGCGTCAACAGCCAATGTTAGCTAAGGGCAACACAAGCAGCCAAATAGAAGCGGAGATCCCGAATGTCGACTGCAGCGATCAATTAAATTGAAAACGGTTTGTAGATGATTGCCATCACATATATAAACATATTACTGTCCGACATGATGGTGGATTTTGTCAATTTAGGAGGAATTGGAGGGAGCCAATACAAATACACAGAAAATATTACTGTCGTGTCCCAGTTATTAAGCAGTTGATCGAGCAGGCGGGTTGGCACCGTTTTATGAATATTGATTCGAAGAAGTCGTCAATACTTGTCAAGGCATTGGTAGAGAGATGGTGGGACACAACCCACACTTTCCACCTACCGTGCGGTGAGTTGGGATTCACTCCGTTGGATTGTGTAATGCTAACCGGAATTTCAATCGGTATCGGCCCCTTGCCCCTGTGTAGCGACGAGCCGTACACATTTGAAATAGTCCATACTCGCTTTTTCTCGAAGATTACTATAGATGATCGGAAGTCTCGCGGTATCCGTTGTTCGTTCCAATGTTATTTTAACAACAGTATGATCGAAGCTGCTAAAACATATAATGTTTTAGCGATAAAGATTGTACGAGCATTTTTTTTATCTTCCTCGGGGTGTTCCTTTACCCCAATGGTTCATTGGTAGTAAGATGTGGCTAGATAGCTGCATTTGAAGATATGAAATTAGTAGGCCAATACAATTTGGGTAGTCCAGCATAGGCACTGTTGTATTTGTCTCTGGACACATGTAGCAAACTTATAGTGAAATCATTTAACGAGCCTTGGCAAGTACTCGAGGTACTTTTAAATTTCTCATTTATTTATCTAATTCAACCTATTAGTATTTTAATATCCGGTGGTAACAAATAAGACTAGGTTTAATCTAGTATTGGGATTACGAAAGTTGTGTACCAATAAGTGATAGGAGCGTCCCTATCTAGACTCATATGGAGAATGCCGACAAATGGCCAAAAATTTTACGCTGGAATCATGAATTTTTTGATACGGGTCGATCGGATCAGATTAGGTACAATATTTCGATGGCACGTGATCAATTGGAGATGCGGACATGGGCCTTTATTATATGGCAGCCATATAATAGCTCGTCATATAAGGCGTAAATGAAATTGAAGTTACTAACTTTATTTCTCTTAATCGACATACATTTACGTATTGCAACAAGGTATAATTAATATTATTGGCATATTAATTAAATTATGAGTTCTGGCGAACGTTAACATATATTCAGGGTGTCTGGTATCTTGGTGATCATTGCTATCGCCAACTAAATGGAATTGTTGCGATCCCAAAAGACCTACCTCAGGTCATGTATCTAATGTCATCGAACGTTTACGGTCCGCCTATTGAAGCTTCGCTTTTCGTCGCTCTTGTACAGCAGAGCACCTACGATCAATATTGGGCAAAGGTATCTATTGGTCCCATCATGCCAGCCCTCTTGCATGCATCGAATGTCGATTTCATGGGTCCAGCAACAATCACTAATATATCATCTCAGTTGCCCCGTGCGGCTCCTCCTTTTTGGCTTCCATCAGAGTATCCAACTCAACCGTGTGTTGATTTGTCCGCCACACATTGCGAAGCATTAGTTGAAGCGCCACTATTTTTGGGTGGTACATTTGTGAGGAGTTTGGATTACGAATATTTTCCGTTTGATCCGCATGAAGAACCCTCATATATGAGAATCTAGCATTTGTAATTTTTTCATCATTATTTTATTTTTTTAAGGTGTAGTCGAAGTGTGTATTAATCTATCTTTTGACAGGAGGATTTATACAGGACATGCCAACAACTTACCAACTCAGAAACACAGTTGCGGCGATTTATACTATCAACATGGAGTTGAGAAACTCTGTTTCCACTGATGTTGTTATTGGTAGGAGATCTGTATCGTGGAGCAGACCGTCTACTTCTAGACATCGGGAAATGTGGTAGAATATAGATGACACGGGAACATCGACATTGACATCGACTCCATCCTTTGTACCGTGTACACAGTATGTGGATGAAGTGTAGTCCACAATAAGGCATTGGTGAATAAACAATTGTTGTATGAAAAGTATGTGTAATTTTGGCAATGATGTAACTAAAAATTGGATGTGCTTTGGACTTTTTTTTGCCACTACCTATACGCGATAATTCCTCCAAATTATCACTAACTAGTACACTAAAGCTTTGGACTTTATTTATGAACTAACTTTATTTTTGGCTGGGTATTCAATCACGGGGATCCTTCTTTTTGCCGACACCTTTATTCACGGGTTGTCATTCATTCACAGGCCCCACATTATTCCCTTCATTTTTGGCTTTTGAAATACGCTTTTGTACCAATTCATACACTATTTAAACCCACTTCCAACAACAATTATTCTCATTCACTCTACATTTTGCTATTATAACAACTTTAAAAACAAATCGAGTCAACCAATTCCTTTAGTAATGGATCATTTTAATTCTTCGTCTTCTTCGACTTCATCAGATGAATCAGCTGAGCATCAAGATATAGTTGCCCGAACTATAAATAATCGTATGCTAATAATAGGCATGGCAGTACAACAAAGTGAAGAAGCGACTCGCCGCTGATACATTCGTCATGAAAAAAAAGAAGATAATATTAGGTTGTGGAGGGATTATTTTTCTGAAAATCCAATTTACAATGATACAATTTTTCGTCGCCGTTTCCGTATGCAGCGAGTCCTCTTTAATTGTATACTCGAAGCTATTGTTGGATACGATCAAAACTTTCTTCAACAACAAGATGCATATAAAAATATTGGATTAATGCCACATCAGAGAATAACAGCGACACTACGATGTTTAGCTTATGGAGGTGCAGTGGATGTTGTGACGAATATATACGAATTGGCAAAACTACTGTGTTGAAAACTTTACGCCGATTTTGTTTTGCAATGGTCACTCTATTTGGCAACCAATATATGCGGAAACCAACTCCCGCTGATGTAGAACGACTCCTCGAAGAAAACGAAGGTAGGGGTTTTCCCGGCATGTTGGGTAGTATAGATTGCATGCACTGGAGGTAGAAAAAATGTCCAGATGCGTGGCACGGCTAGTATACAAGACATGTTCGAAAACCAACAATTATTCTCGAAGTAGTCGCATCCTATGATCTTTGGTTCTGGCATTCATTCTTCGGAATTTCAGGATGCAATAATGATCTCAATGTGCTCAACCATTCTACTTTATTTGATGATATTCTTTATGGTTGTGCACCTTCGGCAACTTTTATCATCAACAACCACACATACAACATAAAATACTATTTAGCGGGTAATATATAACCCCTGTTGGATACTATAGTGAAAACTTACTCTACCACGGATACTCCAAAAAAAAATTGCGAAAATGCAGGAAGGTGCCCGAAAAGTTGTAGACGCGGTTTCGGAGTCTTACAAGCACGATTTGCGATAGTGAAGGGTCTAACGCATTTATGAGATGCAGATAGTCTTTCATATATCATCAAAACATGTATCATTTTACACAATATGATTGTTAAAGACGAATGGGAAGAAGGAATTGGTGATTATGATTACGATCAAATACCAGATGCGACCGTGATCGTACCTAACAGAGGTGGACATACTGATAAAGGAGCCTGAATGCTCCACAATGTTATTTTACATGATAGACAAAAATATCATGCACTTCGTCAAGATTTGGTGGAGCATATTTGGTCTCAATATGGAGATGTGGAATAGGGAAGTAAATATTTAAATATGTAATTGTAGTACTTCGTATTTACATAATAGTTAATGCACTTCAGTTAAAAGTGAATGTAATATCTGAATGTAACACACTGCAATGAATATTTAGGAATGTAATATTTGAATGTAACACATTGCAACGAATATTTAGTCTTGCTACAATGCATTAAAAAAAACAAATACATCTACATTAGAAATAAAGCATGATACATTCAAGATAATAAAGCAGGATACACTCGAAATAATAAAGCAGGATTACATTGGATAATGCTTACATTAAATGAAGCTGTGAAAATAGTTTACCCACTATTATAACCTCGTTTTTACATTATTTCATTCTGTCTACACATGAAATAATAACGTTGAATATGCGGTAAATTACTGAGGTCGATACTCATAATGCGATATTCCTCATTTCGTTCTTTAAGTTCGTGGTCTTTCTGTTTAATAGCAAGCTTCAATTCGGTGGTCAAATTCCTCCTATCTTGTGTTTCTTTGTACAGAGCGTTAAATTTTTCTGTTTCTTCGAAAAATTGAGAATAATCTGATGATTCAGCTATCCTTTTCCCTTTTCTCTTTTGTGTTTTTCGACCCGGTGGTCGGGTGAGGGGTGTAGGTAATTCCATGTCATCCGCTATGTCTGAATTCCAGATGTTTATTAAGGAAGAATTTTGGCTACTAACGCCTTCCCCAGATTGGGAACTCGTAACTCGATCGAAGACTTGTGTAGTACACAAAGAAAATTTCGGCTGATTTTTAAGTGTATCAAGGTATTCTTCAAACTTGAAAGCTTTTCCAGATGTTTGCATATAATAGACTCTTGCTTCGTGCATCTATGACCAAATTTAAAAACTTAACGTTATTATTTACAAAATTAATTTAAATCAAGAATTAGTATCAAATTTTTTACATACCTTATCGACCTCGGTAGTTCCATTAGCGGCTCTATTTGTTACAATGCCCAACTTTGCAATAAACAAGGCAACTTCTTTATAAATTAATTGGAACCGACTTGTAAGTGAGCTTACTATTCGGTAGGTCGGAGTCTCTAATAACATCACAAAGTTTGAGAAAATTTGCTCCCAAAACTGTGCGCTAGATTAATCTGTACCGACCAACAGATTTTCCGTTATACTAATCCAAGATTGAGAAAGAGTGGCATCTTCTTGAGTTGTATGTGCTCATCCTCTTGAACTACGGCTAGCCATTCTTTTTCTTTCACAAAATTTTCAGTATGAGACAGAGAGGCTCTATTTTGCTAGGGAAGATAGTAGGGGATTCAAATTTTAGAGCATTGTGTTTGGCTGTGTCGAGTTAGTATATATAGATAAAGTTCGAGAAAGACCCGTTGAAATATAGAAATAGCCGTTGGGTTTAAAATATTGTTTGGATTTGAAATTCAATGGTTGGATGAAAATGGGGCAAAATGGTCCAAAGGGTTTTAATTTTTTATATATATAATTTGGAATGGGACCCATCTCCCATTTGCATTTCTTGCCGCAATTTTTGAATTTTATAAATCAATTATTTTCATCGGACGAAACATGATGTTTCGTCTAATCCTTTAAAAATATTATAAAATATTACAGACGAAACGTGATGTTTCGTTCTTTATATTATGTATATTGCTATATCCATTCTCAAATATATCATTCTACTGTATCAAAAAAGCTATAACATGCATAAATGCCACATGGCTGCAACGCTGTTTTCGCTAAAATATGCATAATATGCATAAATGCCACATGACTGTGGATGCTCTTATATAGAGTTGTTGTGAATACACGTTGGAACTCACAATAGATGAGCAACACCGTGCTTATCGATTTAGGTGTTATAAAATCAACATGTAAAAATAATCAACTTGTTTGGATACTTTTTGATCATGTTTTAAGTAGTTAGAAAATGAACGATTTTTCAATACCAAACCATGCGATGAATGGGTAAGAAGATTCCAAATGAGTTCAAGTTTTGTATACATACATCTTATAATGTAAAGAATATATAATGAACAATATGGATCGCCTATATGGAGTTCTTGTTAGAGCAACTCCACTCATAATGTCAAAAGGGTTACCATATTCATATTTGACGAGTCTGTGGACGAGACTTATAATTGACTATTCGAGATCGTCATTACTAGATCGGATGTACTAAAAGAGAAAATTGTTTTTGTTTCTCAATGAAGGAAGGTACCACTTTTCATGATCATATAGTGTAATTCAATAAGGTGTTATCTGAATTGAAGACGATAAACGCATATGATCTCAATGAACTAGATAAAGCTTTCAACTTGATATATTTATTGACAGATTCGTATGAACATTTGATAACCACCATGTTACATGGAAAATCTGCCAAGGAGAAGCTCTCGATGGCCAGTGTGATCAAGGCTTGAAGGAGGATGAACTTATAAAGGAAACTCATAAATCATGGTGTACGGGTCTTTGATAACAACATCGGCCCACCTATATCTTGATCAAGACACGTCCATTGTGAATACCGCTGGGGGTTTTGAGATATTTGGGGGTGTCTTCATCAGTGCTCTCTCTCCTTTCTTCTTCTTCCTCATGTTTTTACCCAAATTTCTTCTTTACTTCCATCATTTTCTTCACGGATTTTCTATCTAATCATTGTAATTTTTTGCTCTTTCCCTCCGAATATTATCTTCGATCTAATTAAATTTGAACCACTTATATATATATATTTATAGTGCTAATATAACTCTACATGTCATTTAGATGGTTTGTACAAAATTTTTAAAAAATTGGAGACATCTTGTTTATGCATCAAAACGTTTAACACGTCATGAAAATGATACAAAATATATATATATATATATATATATATATATATATATATATATATATATATATATATTTATTTGAACATCTTAATGCATAGACTAGATGTCTTCTTCATGTTTTACTTTTGTGATCACAGAGTTCATTGGAGCCATCCACTAAAAATTCCAAGTAGTTTTTATGTCAATCTAAGCTACAGTGAATCCATTTTTTGTATTGTGGTTTCATCACTCTCAAAACAAAGGCAAGATTTTATCATGGTTAGCAATCCAGTGATTTTTTACCTAAAAGAAAGGCTGGATTTGAGATATACACAATCTCAGATTGTTGACATGAACGGTAAATCCCTTTTTGATTGGATCCATCCAAACCCCTCTTTATCGTTAGCTAAAAACTCTTAAAATGCATTTTTGGTAATTTCTACCCTACTATCGTTTGCTAAAAACCAATTTTTTAGCAATTGAATGAACAGTGTATTGCTAAATATAGCAGTTGAATTTAGCGATTGTTAAATATAGAAGACAAAGGATCATCCTCCGTCTTTTATTTTTTTTTTTTTTTTTTTTGAGGTAAAAGATGGAATAGCGCCACCCTGTTTCATTAATAAGAAATTAACAAAACAACCCCGGCGTACCGGGAGAAATACAAAAGGTACAATGCAGGAAATAAAACATAATTCCCCAACAAAACCCTGGGGGGTGGGTCTAATCATCCATACCGTATACAACCAAAGTACAGAGGGTCGATACAAGATACAAAGAAGTGTAGACTGCGGTCAGTGAAAATCCGAGGAAACTGGACGGCGTCCGCCCCTCAGTCCAGAGTCGGCCCGAACTCTACCTCCTCATCATCAAACTCCTCCACCTGGAAGACTCTGGCGATCCTCCCTCTCGCTCTTGTGGCGGCAGCTATAGCCCGAAAGAAAATAAGATGCATGATATGAGTAAGGTTACCAGAAATACTATTACATGAAGTACGAAAATAAAAATTATTTCTGTCTAGCCATAACACCCATGTAGTTGCCGCAATGGCAATATACCACGCATCCTTCATTTCGTGGAGAATCGAGGCGAATTTGGGACCAATCCACAGATCCTCATATTCACTAGGGTAGTCATCTGTACCTAAGACTCGTAGGACCTCTACCATTGTTACCTTACTCCTTGGACAGTGAATAAAAAGGTGATTCAGATTTTTCGCATGCATGTTGCAGAATCCACAGTTGGTCGCTATCTGGGATTGTCTTTTAGCAAGGTTCTCTCTGGTGAGGGTTGCATTGTTGAGCGCTAGCCAGAGGAAGACCCTGACTTTAAGGGGGGTTTTTGCCTTCCACAACACCTGCGCCCAGCCTGGCCTGCATCCTCGATAGCAATTGAATGAACAATGTATTATTTTATATATTTTTTTAGGAGGAACGGATCTTTCGCCCGCCAACTTTCTTCAGACCTTTTTTTCCAGATTTGCAAAAAATGCCATTGAATATTTATGAAAATGTCATTACAGAAAAAAGAATTCTCTTCCATCCGATAACTTTCTTCAGAAACTTTTCTTTTAAAATTTACGAAAATGCTATTGAATATTTATGAAAAGGCCATTATAAAAAAATAAAAAATATAAATCCTAGCCGGAAGAAGATCTTCCGTCCGATAACTTTTTTCAGAAATTTTTCTTTCCAAATTTACAAAAATGTCATTAAATATTTATGAAAATGCCACTTTCAAAAAAATAAAATAAAAATTTGTTAGACGGAACTTCATCTTCCGTCTCTTCTAAATTTGACTTTAAACGACTACAACGCTCTTCTTCAAATGCTATTTCATAAATATTATATATGCATATTTTAGTACCAACCAATAGTGGATGCTCTTATTAGGAGTCAAAATATGCATGCTGGAAGTTTCCGTTAAGGATTCTGAACAAAGTTGAAAATGAAGATTTAACTCTGTATCTAATTGTGTTATTAGTATCATCCTATGAGTATCTTACAAATGAGACAGCACATTATTATCTAATATCTAGATAATTCATCAAATGAATAAAATAAATAAGAAAAGAAGTTGCTTGACTCGGATAAAGACTGATTAATTAGACATAAGTTAATACTGTATCAATTTTTTGTGTTCCACTTCTCTGGCTGTCGAAAATGGGCCATGTTGCTACTAGCTAACAGAAAAGGGAAAATGTCCAATTGAATATAATGTGTGCTCTTATTGGAAGGAGGAGGATGGATTTCGATGATTTTTCTCCGATATAGGCCACTTTTTGAAACTAAATTTTATAATAGACCATTTTAAAAACTAATTCCGAGAGTAGACCAGTCCTTATAGGCCGCAGTACTGAACTGCGGCCTCTTCTATTTCGTGGCCACTGTTCACAACTGCAGCCCAAGTATATATCATATATATTTGGCTAACAGGCTCGAAGACTTGAAAAAAAATTGACAAAGTGTAAAATGTGAAAAGTATGAGGCCGCAGTTGGGTATTGCGGACTCGATACTACAAAGGCCGCAGTACCGAACTGCGGCCTCTTCGATTTTCATGGCCGCAGTTCACAACTGCGGCCCAAATATATATCATACATATTTAGCTAATAGGCTTTGAGACTTGGGGAAAAAATGCCCATGTGTAAAATGCCAAAAACATGAGGCCGTAGTTGGGTAGTGCGGCCTTGATAATACATAGGCCGCCGTTGGGTAGTGCGGCCTCAGTTATATGTTTGATGAGGTCAAGTTCTGAAAACCTTCTAATACTCATTCAACCATATAACTGAGGACTGCGGCCTCTGTAGTAACGAGGTTGCAGTACCCAACCGCGACCTCCTATTTTTCACATTTTACACTTTGGACAATTTATTTCCCAAGTCTCCTAGCCTGTTAGTCAAATATGTCTTATATATACTTGAGCAGTAGTTGTGAACTACGACCACGAAATCGATGAGGCCGCAGTTCGTTACTGCGGTCTATGAGGATTGGTTTATTCTCGGAATTAGTTTCGAAAGTTGTCTATTTTAAAAATTGGTTTTAAAAAAGTGGCCTATTTCGGAAAAAAAATCTGGATATCGAATAAACATGACAAAGATTGTCCATGCTTTTCTTAAAGTAACCAAAATTAATCCTCGTTTTGTAAACAAAGTGGGTATTGAAACAAAAGTTGCAAAATTCTTAAGGAGGGACACATTAGCAATAGTGTCGAACTTGAAATTTTGAGACCTGAGACGAACTTCAAAAATGGTGCTCGCAAAGCTCAATGATCATATAAGTATTTTCTTTTCATCGATGATGATACAATAGTATTATCAAAACAAAATTTAAGAAATAAAACAATAGACAAAATATACTATCCTTCCTTATTCTCATGTTGCTTCTGGTCTTCATTATGAGTCTCATTCAATTTATTATATATCCCTCATTCACATCTACATGTTGATCCACCTCTTCATCACCATTCTCATTCATAGGGCGATCATGCAGTTCATTATCAATGTCATTATGATTCTCTCTTGTTCCTCATTCACTAAATTTTTAGCTTGTTATGTTCAGTCATCTCTGCCCTTTGGTTGCAAGTAAAATATTTATTAAGACTCAATGCTTGACTTTGAATTAATACTTCTTCCTTTTGCTTCTTTTTTTTTCTTCTCATCTCTAGTCAATTATAACTATATCTTATTATACTATATTTGTCACGCCCCGCTTCCCAAAAAGAGAATACGGAATACGGGTATGTGACTAAGCCCAGCGAATAATTTTTATCATTCATAAGCTGTCAGGATCTTTACAACATTTCACAGGAATAATCAGAGTAGGAAGCAAGAGAAGTCAACCACGCATGTATAACTGAATCAATATACCAACAAAATTTACTTGAAACAAAATGTAAAAATCTCAAATAAATCAGATCTGAACAAGTCAATAATTCTGGGTCACATTGCCCAATACAAAACAATCCAAGTAACAGATAAAATTATTCAAAAATAGCAAGAAAGTAAATATAGAAAGAACTCCAGCAACTAGAATCTCAGATCACATACTCCATCGGCAGCTGATCACCAAAGTCTGTAATTTAATAAATTGCAGAAGAGGAAAAGGAAACAAAACGCCCGTCAATGCAAGTTACGGGCCACTTGTAGTGCATGCATAAGTACAGGGAAAGATAAACAACTATAAATAATAATAGAAACAAACATAGCATGGAATAGATACAACATGGCAAAACAGAATGTCTAACATGAATCAGAAAACAAAATCAAGTAACATGGTGTACTAACAGATACAAGTGATATGTACAAGATGTCAAGTGTTATACAGATTGGTAAGCAGATAACAGATGTCAAGTGTCAGATGGTATGCAGATAGATATAAAAATAACAGATGTCAGATAACAGATACAGGTAATCAGGTAACAGATGTCATGTTATTACAGGCCTTGTGTTATTACTAGCTAGGTAGCACTTCATGCGTCTCAAACTTTTTTCACATGGTTGTTACATTCAAACAAATTACGTTTAGATTTCGTAGGGGATTCTATAGGGCCGTATACTCAGGTATGAGACAGACAGATATCAGATGCAGATCCAGACAGACAGATAGACACTACAGGTTCTCTTCTGAGTACACCTTCCTATAGGGAAGTGTGCAGTCAGGGTAATCAGACATACAGATTCGTCTATCATGTAGTCATGAACACGTAGCAGATAATTCTGTTGGAAACACGGACCCCCTTCCAAGTACACATTTCTATATCATCCACTACTAGATCTTTCTCTTAACCCCGACTTGGTTATTTTGTTATTATTATCAAACAGGCATGTATGTGTCATACATGGCAAGAATAATATGGCACGAACAAGTAACAGGTACAGGATGAAAGATAAACATGCACAGATGATAGGCAACACATAAAAGGATAGAACAACAAAAATTCTAGTTCAGGACAGCAAGACAGTACTGCATTAAATCTGAAATTCCTGTTGCTAAAAATGTGCAAATCTGGATCAGTCAGAAAATCTGGAAAATAGACTCTCGGCTGAGTCCAGCAAATATATATAAGTCATATAGTATTTCATAAAAAACAAGTCTCAAAATAGATTTGTATCCAGAAAACATGTTCAGCCAGAAATCAGAAGTTTGCATTCATAAACAGAAAACCCGCATAAAAACTTACTGATTAAATCCACGAAAAAATTGGGGTATTCCCTAGTATGTTTAGTAACAGAAAAGTGTCATAATTTTCCAGCATAGATAGAATACTCAATTAAAATCAGAAAACAAAAAGATACAGCAGTTTTGTATCTGGAATCACAAACACTGCAGTACTAAAACAGCAATATCTTTGAAATTATAAATTGAAATACAGATCCATCAAAATGGTGATAAAATAGATACAGTATGCTATATTTCTTATTCACAAAGTTTTTATAGAAAGCAAATAGAATCAGGTCGAAATTATGTATCTTTACTGATCGGTATGAAAATTCTGCAAGTATAGTAGTTGTTTGCAAGTATAAAATAGTTTATAAAAGTCATCAATTAAATCCAAAAAAATTAGGGGTTAATCCCAATCAAGTCTAGTTGTAACCAACAAAATATTGGATCAAAATATTATCTTTAGCATCTGTAGAAAAATAAATAACCCTACCGAATTCATATAAAACTAGATCTGAAATTTTAAAATACATCTGTAGTAAAATAGTCATAACTCGAAACTGAGATCTGTCAGAAATTCAGGAAAGTATATAGAATTCTCTATAATTCATATTTATAAATAATTTTCATACACTGACCTTAATAGGGTCTAAAATACTGATAAAAAACAAGGATTCGCCAAAACAAAAAATATTCTTCATGCACAAAATCAACAAGTTCATATGAAACTCATCCAAAACATAACCAAATGTAAAATAGGGTATACTAGATGTCCAAGCAACATGGTACAGGGTGTTTTACAAGTCCACAACGAGTATACTACAACTAACACAACCAAGCACACGACATCAAATGAACAATATGCATGTACACAACAAGAAGTGGTCATCCTTAAGTTATTTCAGGTCATGTGTGTAATGAGGCAACTATGGGCGGGTCAACACAATAGAGACAATATATAACAGGAGTCTCACATAAGAATTTTTTCTAGAACACGGCTACAGTACAGGCGGTATATAGTACTTGTATTACACAAAGAAAAGAATACAAGTTACCTGCCTTAGAGACGACAACGGAAACGGTACAAGTGAAATAACAAGAATAACGAGAACAGATTCTCGGGGGACGAACACAACGAATGACTATAAGGAACGAACCTACGAACCAAAACGAACACACGAACAACGACGAAACACACGAACCACGAATACTCGAGATCCATCACACGCACACCAAACAGACTCGCACACAAGGGTGGCGAGAGAGACGGTGGGTAGGGGAAGTGGCGGCAAGAAGCGAGGCAGGACCACGGGGAAGAGGAATGGCGACAATGGAGTAGCTGCGGCTGATGCTGGCTGGCGTCGGGCGGAGCAGCACAGGGAGGTCGCGACTGGGGTACTGACAACGGCGATGCTGAGTTGGCATTGCAGTCGGGAGGAGCAGGACGAGAGGGGATGGCATTGTCGCGGCGGCATTTGGGGGTGCGGTGCCTGGGTGTTACAGCTTCGCAAGGAGGAAGTGAGGAGACGGGGGAAGGTGCTACAGTGGAGAGGAGTGTAGGGCTCGAAGGTAGGGAGAAGGGAGGCTAGGGTTTAGTATAGGAACATGGGGATTGGTAAATGTATATATATAGGTGGGTAAAAACAGATATATATATATTAGGGTTTAGATGATAGGGGTGACGGCTGACGGGTTGCGGGTAGGAGTAGGTTCACGGGTAGGGTAGAACAGTGGGTAACGGGTATTAGGTATTAGATAAATAATGGGTATTGGTTTAAGTGAATAGGATTAGGGTTTTGGGTATGAATAAAATCAGAATAAAATATAGTGGTCCAAAAATACTGGAATGGGCACAAAATGGATAAATAAAATAGGGCATGATTAAATACAGTGAGAATCAAGAAAATAAAGGCACGATCAAATAGAGAAGAAACAAAAGACTGACAATTGAATCAAGAATTCAAATAAAAGATGACAAATCAAATGGATGAATATGTATTGAAAAATAAGATCCACTATTTGGTCGAAAAGGGATACAATGAGAAAAATACTCAAAAAGGAAAAAAAATACACCCAAAAATACAAAAAATGGAAAACAGGGGTTACAAATCCTACCCACCTAACAAGAAGAATTTCGTCATCGAAATTCAAACAAGAAGTACATAGGGTAACCTCGAAAAGAAAAGAAAGAAAGAACAAAACCAAAAGCTACTCAAACAGATGAGGAAACTTCTGCTGAATCTTCTCCTCCAACTCCCAAGTCGACTCACCCTGCAAGTGAGGATTCCAAGAAACACGAACCAGCTTGATGACCTTGGTCTTAAGCACTTTCTCCTGCCGATCCAAAATAGCAATTGGTGGAATCTTACAAGTCTAATCCGGCCGAATGGTCAACTCAGAATAGTCGATCACGTGGCTCTTATCTCGAATATATCTCCTGAGTTTTGAGACATGGAAAACATCGTGCACTTCTGATAAAGCTGGCGGCAATGCAAGACGATAGGCCACATTGCCTACTCGTTCCACAATATCAAACGGTTTAATAAACCTAGGGCTGAGCTTGCCCCCACCACCAAACCGAATGATACCGCGCCAAGGCGATACCTTTAGGAAAACATGGTCACCAACCTCAAACTCCAAAGCTCTCCGATGAACATTAGCCCATCGCCTCTGCCTAACCTGAGTTGCCTACAAGTGCTTCCTGATCTGAGTCACCGCATCCGCTGTCCTGGTGATCAACTCTGGACCCAACAACTTCTTCTCACCAATGTCATCCCAGCACACTGGTGATCTGCTCTTCCACCAATAAAGTGCCTCGAATGGCACAGCTTTAAGACTAGCCTGAAAGCTGTTATTGTACGAGAACTCTACGAGATGCAAATGGTCCTCCCATGATCCACCGATTCGCAGCATACAGGACCTCAACATGTCCTCAAGAATCTGGATGATCCTCTCTGACTGTCCATCAATCTGGGGATAAAAAGATGTACTATACTTTAATTTACTCCCCAAACTACGCTGAAGACTCTTCCAAAATTGAGATCTGAATCTCGTATCCCTGTCGGATACAATACTGATTGGAACCCCATGAAGTCTGACGATCTCTTGCATGTACTTCTTAGCTAGGCTCTTAGTAGATTTTCCATCACGGAAGGGAATGAAGTGAGCACTCTTCATCAATCGATCGACAATCACCCAAATGGCATTATGACCCTTAGGACTCCTCGGCAAAGCGGTCACCAAATCCATAGTGATATGTTCCTACTTCCACTCTGGAATGCAAAGCAGTTGAAGAAGTCCGGAGGTCCTCTGATGCTCTTCCTTCACCTGCTGGTAGATCAAATACTGCGAAATAAACCGAGCCACAACCCTTTTCAAACCATGCCACCAGAAATGCAGTTTCAAATCCCGATACATCTTAGTACCTCCAGGATGGATAGAATACGATGACTGCAGGGCTTCCTCAAGCAACCTTTGATGAACCTCACCTTTCGGAACACACAACCTGAACCCAAAACGAAGCGATCCATCAGCATGAATAACCACATCCGTTCTGGAACTAGACTCAACCTCAGCTCGAAAACCCTGCAACTGCACATCACCAGCCTGCACCTCTTTGATCTGATTCACAAGAGACGACTGAAGCTGAAGCACCAAACAACTATGATCAGAACTCGGTAACAACACATCCAACTCCAACCTCCGCATCTGCTCAACCAAATCACTCTGCTGAGTCAGGAATATAGCTGCCGGTCTCCTACTCAAAGCATCTGGCATCAAGTTCACTTTACCAGGATGGTATTGCAAACTGATGTCATAATCGGCCATAAGTTCCAACCAACTCCTTTGCCTCATGTTCAACTCCTTCTGGGTGAAGACGTACTTGAGACTTTTGTGGTTTGTAAAGATCTCCACTCGGTTCCTAAGTAAATAATATCTCCACAGCTTCAAAGTAAATATCACTGCCGCTAACTCCAAGTCATGAGTCGGATAGTTCTTCTCATGCAGCCTCAACTGCCTCGATTTATAAGCGCTGACTCGGCCCTTCTGCATCAGAACTGCTCCAAGACCCTTACCAAAAATATCACAATGAACTACAAATTCGCCTGAACCATCTGGAATAGTCAACACTGGCACTGATGTCAACCTATTCTTCAACTCAGTAAAAGCCTCATTGCAAGCCTCAGACTAACAGAACTTCTGATCCTTCCCAGTCAGCTTAGTCAATTGTCCTGCTATCTTCAAAAAATCTTGGATGAATTTTCGATAATAGCCAGCTAGACCAAGGAAACTCCACACCTCAGAAACTGACTTGGGAACTGGCCAATCCTTCACAGCTTTAACCTTGGCCGGATCCACAGAAATACCATCGCTCGAGATAATGTGCCCCAAGAAAGTGACCTTGTTGAGCCAAAACTCACACATGCTGAGTTTCCCATAGAGCTGATTCTCTCTCAAAGTCTGCAGAACCAACCTAAGATGCTCAGCATGATCTTCCCGATTCTGAGAATACACCAAAATGTCATCAATGAAGACCACCACAAATCTATCCAGAAACTGGGAAAAGACCCTATTCATAAGACTCATGAATACAGCAGGCGTGTTCGTGACCCCGAACAACATCACAAGATACTCATAGTGCCCATATATGGTCCTGAATGCAGTCTTCTGTACATCAGTCGCCTTCACTTTGACTTGATGATACCCAGAACGAAGATCCAACTTCGAGAAAATAGCAGCTCCACTCAACTGATCAAATAAATCATCGATCCTGGGCAACGGATACTAATTCTTCACACTGACACTATTCAGTTCCCGATAATCCATGCACAGTCGACGACTACCATCCTTCTTGTTGACAAAAAAGATTGGAGCATCCCAAGGCAAAACACTGGGTCTGATGAACCCAAAATCCAATAACTCCTAAATTCGCACCTTAAGCTCTGCTAACTCAACCGGTGCCATCCTGTAGGGACTCTTCGATATCAGTGTCGTACCAGGCTGAACTTCAATACCAAACTCTACATCCCTATCAGAGGGTAAGCCAGGCAGCTCATCTAGAAAAACATCTAAGAAATCCCGCACTACTAGAGGCGCAGTCTCACAGCCTGAATGCAATTCCAACGCACAAACCTCCTGATCAACTGCAGTCTCAGCTCGGCCAAGGAACATCTCCCCGGCATGGAACTCAAACTCTGCACGATCTGGGATCCAGAATACAACTTTATTGGCATGGCAATCAATAATGACATAGGACTCACCCAACCAATCCATACCGAGAATGACGTCGAATCCTGAATTTCCAATTACAATTAATTTGGCCTTGAAATCTGTGCTACCAATAATTATGGGGCACTGCCTGCACTCCTGGGAAGAAATGAAAGCACCATCACCTGTCACAATGTTCCAAGCCTCTGACATGATGCTGCACTCCAACTGATGGCGAGCCACGAACTGAGAAGAGACAAAGAAATGGGATGCCCCGGAATAAAAAAGAACATGAGCAGGAAAAGAGCAAACAAGGACAACACTTGCAACAACACCCTCTGCTGTCTCAGCATCAGCAGCAGTCAGGTTGAAGGCCTGACCACTCCTGGGGGCAGTGGTCCTCTGATCGACAATCTGGTGCTGAGGAGGAAGCAGTGGCCTGACTGGACCACGAGCTGGGGCTACCTGCTGAACTGGACCCCCGGCTGGAAGAGCCGTCCGTTGCTGTGGGCAGTCCCGCACTGAATAGTCAGCAGTGCCACATCTGAAGCATCGGCGACTGGTGCGCCAACAGTTCATGCGATCATGCCCAGCCATCTGGCAGTAGTCGCAGAAACTAGCTCCTCGAGAACCAACAGAAGAGTAGGGAGCTTCCCTGATAGGATGAGCAAAAACAGGCCTTCGAATCGGCCCACCAGAAGGCCTAGAAACCACAGAGTGCGGAATAGTCCGCTGAGAAGGAGCCAATTCACCACGAGCCTGCTCATGAGCTCGAGCTGCCTCAAGAGCCTCAGCCTAAGTACGCAAGCGAAGGAAGACGAGTTACACCCGAATCTCTCGCTATAAGTCCCAATGTGAACCTACGAGCCCCTGTCCTCTTTGTTCGCCACAAGAACGGCTGCGAAGCGGCTAAGCCTTGTAAATTCCGCTGCATACTCATTTACAGACCTGGAGCCTTGTTTCAAGAAAGTCTCTTGTTATAACATTTCATGGACAATATCTAAAAAAATTCCAATAATAGAATAACGACCAACCTATTTCAGGGCCAGGAACTGTTGCTCTATTTCCACTCGAGTGCTGCTAGGGAAGAACTTCTCCAAGAAACTCCTAGTGAACGTGGCCCAAGTGATCGGTCGCTCGAGCCTTTCGTACTCAGACCTTCACCAAATGTGAGCCAGATCCACCGCTAGATGGCTACCACATCCACTCTATCAGCATCGGCAACCCTTGCTGTCAAAAGCAACTGCTCGGTCCGGATCAACCACTATTGCTGCCTATAAAGGCGTCTCGATGCCGAAGAATCTTTTAGGATGCAGCCTCATGAAATCTGTGACTATACCCGGACGGGGAGGAAGAGCTTCCTACATAGGCACAGCGGGAGGCAGAACCCGAGCAGCATCCAAAGCAGCCATTACCAAGTCACTGTGGTTCTGCTGCATATTGAACAACCGTTCCAACACATTGGTAACGACCTCAAGCCTGGGCTGATCTTCCTAGGGACGAGAAGTAGAACCTCTACGAGCCATGGTCTGCACAAAATAAAAAACAATTAGCATCCAGATCAGAGTTGATTATAATTCATTTATGCATGCATGGTCTGTGTACTGTTGAGTCAATCCCAGATCGAGTCAAGCTTGTCTAACATATTAGTCAACTAATACATTAGCCAAACCTAGGCTCTAATACCACTAAAACCATGTCATACCCCACTTCCCAAAAAGAGAATACGGAATACGGATACATGACTAAGCCCAGCGAATGATTTTCAACATCCATAAGCTGTCAGGATCTTTACAACATTTCATAGAAATAATCAGAGTAGGAAGCAAGAGAAGTCAACCATGCATGTATAACTGAATCGAAATACCAACAGAATTTACTTGAAACAAAATGTAAAAATCTCAAATAAATCAGATCTGAACGAGTCAATAATTTTGGGTCACATTGCCCAATACAAAACAATCCAAGTAACAGATACAATTATTCAAAAATAGCAGGAAAGTAAATATAGAAAGAATTGCAGCACCTAGAATCTCAGATCACTTACTCCATCGGCAGCTGATCACCAAAATCTGTAATTTAATAAATTGCAGGAAGAGAAAAAAAAAACAAAACGCCCGTCAATACAAGTTACGGGCCGCTTATAGTGCAGGCATAAGTACTGGGAAAGATAAACAACTATAAATAATAACAGAAACAAACATAGCATGGAATATATACGACAGGGCAAAACAAAATGTCTAACATGAATGAGAAAACAGAATCAAGTAACATGGTGTACTAACAGATACAGGTGATATGTAAAAGATGTCAAGTGTTATACAGATAGGTACAGATAACAGATGTCAAGTGTCAGATGGTATGCAAACAGATATACAAATAACAGATGTCAGATAACAGATACACGTAAACAGGTAACAGATGTCATGTTATTATAGGTCTTGTGTTATTACTAGCTAGGTAGCACTTTATGCGTCCCAAACTTTTACCATAAGATTGCTACATTCAAACAATTTACGTTTAAATTTCGTAGGGAATTCTATAGGTCCGTGTACTCGGTATCAGACAGACAGATATCAGATGCAGATCTAGACAAACAGATAGAACCTATGGGTTCTCTTCTTAGTACACCTTCCTATAGGGAAGTGTGCAGTCAGGGTAATCAGACAGACAGGTTCGTGTATCATGTAGTCATGAACATGTAGAAAATAATCCCGTGGGTAACACGGGCCCCCTTCCAAGTACACATTTCTATATCATCCACTACTAGACCGTTTTCTTAACCCTGGCTTGGATATTTTGTTATTATTATCAAACACGCATGTATGTGTCACAGACATGACAAGAATAACATGGCATAAACAAGTAATAGGTACAGGATGAAAGATAAACATGCACAGATGATAGGCAACACATAAAAGGATAGAACAACAAAAATTCTAGTTCAGGACAACAAGACAGTACTGCACTAAATCTGAAATTTCTGTTGATAAAAATGTGCAAATCTGGATCCATCAGAAAATCTGGAAAATAGACTCTCGGCCGAATCCAGCAAATATATATAAGTCATATAGTATTTCAAAAAAACAAGTCTCAAAACATATTTGTATCCTAGAAATTACGTTCAGCCAGAAATCAGAAGTTTGCATTCATAAACAGAAAAACTGCATAAAAACTTACTGATTAAATCCAGGAAAAATCTGGGGTATTCCCTAGTATGTTTAGTAACAGAAAATAAAATTTCATAATTTTCCAACATAGATAGAATACTCAATTAAAATCAGAAAACAACAAGATACAGCAGTTTTGTAAATATGGAATCACAATCACTGCAGTACTAAAACAACATCTTTCAAATTATAAATCGAAATCCAGATCCATCAAAAGGGTTATAAAATAGATAAGTATGCTATATTTCTTATCCAAAAAGTTTTTATAAACAGCAAATAGAATCAGATCGAAATTATGTATCTTTACTGATCAGTATGAAAATTCTGCAAGTATAGTAGTTGTTTGTAAGTATAAAATAGTTTATAAAAGTCATCAATTAAATCAACAAAAATTAGGGGTTAATCCCTAATCAAGTCTAGTAGTAAACAGCAAAATATTGGATCAAAATATTATCTTTCGCATAAGTAGAAAAATAAATAACTAGGTGTAATACCCCGATTTTCCTTAATACATAAAGATTATTTATTTTTCATATGGTATGCTTGTGTAGCATGTGACTATTATTTTCTCCACATGATGAATAAAGTATATTGTTTCCTATAAAGTATTTTTCTTAAAGCCCAATGTTGATTCATTTATTTTCTTTTTTAAAATATTTATTTTGGCCCAAATGAACTTAAGCCCATGAACTTAACCTTTTATTTATTTTCCTACAACCTATTTTTGTGTAACACTTTTCTATATATGAAACTTATTGTATTTTTGTACAAATTTTATTAGTGTGAGTTGTGCATGCACGTGCATTTTGCACACGTGCATTGAGCACACTCCTTGGCCGGATTGAGGGTAGTGGGATCATGGGCGGTTGGATTGTGTGAGTGTGGGTAGTTTCTCAACTCCCTAATGCATCTCAACCTTTGATCTTGTAACTCCCAAATAGATCTTAGCCCTCTATTCTATTTATCTCCTAGTATAAATACCCCTCCCATTTCCCTATCTCCTTTACACTGAAATTTTCTAAGATTATTATTGTGAGAGAGTTATTTGTGAGTTTGCGTGTGGGAACTTTTCTGTGGAGACGAGCAGCATTTCTGAGGAGCTCGGTGTGGAACAAAGGAGCAAGGAGTGCAGTACCGTATTGAAGAGTTTTGCGGGATTTCGTTTATTTCTTCATATAAGGTGGATGTTTCTCAGGACTTCTAATGTAGGAATGATACCATAATTATTATGATTGATACCATGTTATAAAAAGTGAATCGATTGTAGTAGAAATTGCTTGAACATGCTATTAATATTGAGAACGGGACTGTCGGTACAGTCGACTGCCATGTGAGCCAGCCGACTGGTACGAGACACTTTTTATGATGTGTTGATAAACATGTGTGCGAATGGACTTGATGGTGTGATTACTAAATTGATATTTTTCCCTATGACACATATGATGGAGGGAAGGTAAATGAATGAGAAGATCTAGTGGTGATTAATAACTTAGAATTGTCGGAGCAATCGACTGATGTTGTGTTAAGTCGACTGGTACTTCAATCTGACAGTGACTATTTGGAAGTTCCATAAATTAAGATATTCCATTATATAGACCCAGTTTAATGACTTGAGATTTATATCTTCATCATCGTACGAAGTTATGAGCAATGTGAATGCATGTTTAAGTATCGTTTCTAAAGAAAAGAACATATTAGTAACTTGAATTTTCATGTTTCGTCGTTACTGAACAAATAAGAAATGTGGTGTTTATAAAATATGGGATGTGTGTATACTGTAAGGAAAATGCATGTGAGAATGGTTAGAGAATAATGTTTTGAATTAACCGAATGCGTGTAGCAAGTCGACTGAGTGAACTTAGAGTTGTGCTGTTGGAAATCTCAGGACAGACGACTGATGGATGAACAGTCGACTGACATGTGTTTGACACTGAACATGAAAAGTTGCAGGACAGGCGACTGGTTGTGTTCAACAGTCGACTATCCCGAGCATTTTATGATGATCCTGTATGTGACTGTATGAGTCGACTGGTGTCCTTCCAAGTCGACTGTACAGAGTGGACTTTGATATATTTGAATTCATGTTATTTACTGTTGGTAATTGTGAACTTTATGATTTAAGTCGATGGACTCTGTTTATGGCTGTATGAATTATGTGAAATGAATCGTAGATGAGAATTGAGAATTAAATGAAAATATGAAAGGTTAAATCATGATAAGAAAGTCTGTGAGACTCTAAAATGAATTATGAGCTGATGATGCTCAATTGGATATTGTGAATTTGAAATTGAACGAAAGAGTAGCTAAGTCTCCCCGGCAGTGAAATGAAATGATGTTGAGAAATAGACCGAGGTTGGTCATGTGAAATGAAATGATAAGTCCGGTTTGATGGAGAGGCTAACTCTAGAGCTTGATTTTTATTCATGATTCTAATCAATTTAATACATAGTGTGGAGGTGATGAAAGTGAAGAGAAAAACACGAGTATGAGAGCTAGGGTACGGTGCGGGTGTGTGAGCCGCAGAATGCATGCTTGATGAGTCAAGACATAGCGCGGGCACAACTCAGTAATGATCGGACTTTAGTCACGCTTGTGGGATGTTTTGGTGACTGCAAGAGGATTGTGTTCAGGGAGGAGGCTGAATTGTCGCAGAATGCATGCTTGACGAGTCAAGACATGGCGCGAAATTCTACTCCAGGGGCCAGGATACATGCTTGTACTCATAGAATCATCTAGGATACTCACTGAAATTACAGAAGTAGAGTAAGTCATGGTGGGGGATTGAACCCTACAAAAATGAAGAACGATTAAGAGGCTTGCCCTCGAACCTATGTAGTATGGGATGCATAGAATTCGAACAAGTGCGCATTAGTGTCATGTTAATTAAATAAATTGCATTAAGGATTAAGTGCACAATCACGACACGACATCATTAAAAGTTCCCTTTTGTTTTACATGCTTATATTGAACAAGTTGTGATTTGTAAAGAAATGAGATCCATTATACTGTTCCTGGCATAGAGAGGATGGATCGTCGGTTGAACAAACTGACGTACCCACAGTTTTGTATGCAGGATGAATTACATGTAAAGAGGAATGGATGCATAAAGATCTCATTATGTTGTTGTACATTTATGTAAATGTTGTATATTTTGCTTCCGCTGTGTAAATTTAAATGTAAGATGTTGTAACTCTGATGTAAAAAGAAAAGTTTGAATTTCCTTGTAAAATTGTACTCAAAGAAAGTGAAAAGATCCTGTAGAACATCTCGAATTCAGTGATTTGGGATTCGGGGCGTTACACTAGGGATGGCGAACGGGTCGTTCGGGCCGGGCCGGGCCCAACCCGTACGGGTTGGCACGAATTCGTAGCCGGTCCGGGCCGGGCCGAGCCGGGCTACGTTTTCGTTTGGGTGGCCCGCCCAACCCGTGAACCCTTTAGGGTTCAACCCGGGTTGGGCCGGGTCGACCCGTGGGTTGGCCCGTTTAATAATATAATTTTTTTTTGGTAGCTTAAATTAAAATAATAATAATAATAATTTTACAAATGATGTATACAAACAACCATATCTTTGTTTGATGAATGCTACAATTCTTCAAAAATTATAATACTAAGTAAGTAATAATACTAATAAGTAATAATACTACAATTCTTCAAATATCCCCAAATGATGTTTAATTATAATACTAAGTATGTAATTCATTAATAATACTAATAAGTAATAATACTACAATTCTTCAAATATCCCCAAATGATGTTTAATTATAATACTAAGTAAGTAATAATACTAATAAACAAAAAAAAATCGTAATAATAATAATAAGATTGAAAGAGTGAAATTGACAACAAATTTAAAAATTTTATTCATATGAATTTAAGTTATACAATTTGAACAATTTATAACGAAATGAAGAATTCAATTCACAAATAAGTTTTATACAATAACATATTTGCTATATACAATTTTAATTGAGTACAAGTTTTCTAATTTGACATAACAAGCAAAGTTATTGTTGTTGTTGTTGTTGTTGTTGTTCTTCGGACGAGTTTCTCCCACTTGTGGAACTTGATAGTACTTTCCCTTGCGTACTATCTTCGTCCTTCAGCCAGTCTTCTGTACAAACGAGCATCTCCAACGTCTCGGGC
The DNA here is from genome assembly GCA_017893485.1 of Hemerocallis citrina. Lineage (NCBI taxonomy): Eukaryota > Viridiplantae > Streptophyta > Magnoliopsida > Asparagales > Asphodelaceae > Hemerocallis > Hemerocallis citrina. The sequence continues at coordinate 223,275,273 of CM030363.1, read as the reverse complement.
TTCAACCGATTCCTGTAATCAGATAGAACCCTGCCACTTGTAGAAAATGCACTCTCAGAAGCAACTGTAGAGACAGGAGGAGTTAGCAAATCTTTAGTCATAATTGACAGAATACTAAAAGTATGTTCATGTTCTTTCCACCATTGTAAAATATCTAGTGGAGAAAGAGTAGGCTCAGTATCCTATTGGTTATACCAATTTAATTCATTTGGTTGATTAGTCCTAGGTTTTTTAGATTGAATTTGTTCAAGTAAACTAAATGTTCTATCACCAATTCTACTTTTACCCTTACCTTTAGAACTACCAGAAGAAGAACTAACTACAGAAGTTGTACTACTAGAAGCAAAACGTCTATCATAATAATCATACAAGTTATTTAACGTAGATTCAAACTGAACTAAAAAAGTAGCGCAATCAGTTGTTAATTCTACATTGTCCTCTAAATATCCAAAAAACATTTGTATCAAATTCTTCGTACCTTCTAATTTGATACGGGGATCCATAACAGTAGCAACACAAATCAACATAGGAAGAGGAAAATAATACTTCAAAAATTTTTGAAATGCAGGTATTACAATGTCACTAATATAGAGATCATTTAACATTTCGTTAAATATTTGCATCATGCTAACTAATTCAATAAAAATGCTACTAGAATTAGATTCATATGTTTTTGAAAACTTTAAAGTTGCGGTTTTAAAAGGTTCTAAAAATTTCAACAAAGATTTGGCAAAAAACCAATTGTTGGGATTCATTTCAAAATTTTACATATTTTTTGCGATACAAAAATTATTTACAACTGCTTTATAATCGGTGACAACATTTAGTAAATCAAAAGTAGAATTCCATCGGTGTCTAACATCCTTTGGAAATTTTCTAAAAGGAACATTTCTAACCCTACACCAAGCTTTCCATTCTTGTAAAATGCTTGGACTTAATGCAATGAAATGTACACAATTTCTAATTTTATGTATATATGGATCAGCTATTTTTAATGCATCTTGAACACATAAATTTATAATATGACATGCACATCTAACATGAAAAATATTGTCAGATGGAGGGTTTAATACAGATTTTAAAGTAGTAATTGCTACATTGTTGTTAGATGCATTATCAAAACTAATAGCCATAATTTTATCGCGAATATGAAAAACATCACAAATTTCTATAATACGGTTTGCTATTTCAGCGCCACTATGGGGATACGGCAACGACGCAAGTGATATGATTCTTTTATGAAGAATCCAATCATTGTCGATCCAATGACAGGTTATTCCCATCGTTGGAATATTGTTGACACCCGTCCAACAATCCGAAGTTAAACTAACCCTATAAGTTAAACTCCATAAAATTGCAATCAAAGCGTCCTTCATTTCCATGTACACTTTAAAACAATCCGATTTGCAAGTATTTCTCGGAATTCTTTTAAAATGAGGGTTTAAGGCCGTTTGATTAAAATTTTCCAAGTTCCTACTTTCGGGATAGGAAAATGGCAATTCTTCCTTAATGACTAATCGGGCCATTTCCCGACGAACAAGTTCGGGATCATAAGGGTGGCTATCTACTTGACCGGTCCTAGGGTTGATTTTTTGTTGGCCTTGTATTTGATCAAGAAGTTCTTTATGATTATGTTGTATGTGCCTACTAATTGTACCGATGCCGTCACCCCTCTTGAATTTGTATGTTTTACTACATGTTTTACACACTTTCAAACCTATACCCGGAGTATGTTCGTTCGGGATATACTCATAAAACTTATGCCAATCGCTAGTTTCTCCTCTACTTTTCCTACTATTACGGGGTTGTGTGGTTTCGGTTTGTTGTTGTTGTTCTTCTTCTAATTGTTCACCTACAACATCGTCGTGTGTACCCCATTGTTCCATAGTAGGATCAATGTAATCTTGGGCGAGCTCACTAGTTGGGACAATTGGTGGCCTACGTGAAGAGGAGGAGGAATCTTGTCCGCTACGACCGCTACCGCGTGATCTAGACATAATGTAGTAATGTGGTATGTAAAAAAAAATACAATGTAGGGGCGGTGAATTATACAAAAAAAATCTAAAAAACAAGAGGGTTGAGATAGAGAAGTTCAAAAAACGAACAATAATTTTAACTACAACGCAAAAAAAAAATTAACGAGAGAGAGAGAGAATTTTTGATACCGTTCACCGTGGAATACGCGTATGTAAAAAAAACCGTTAAAATAAGAATACAATAGAAAAGATGGAGGAGCGCTTTGCCGGTTCCGCAATTGAAGAGTTGAGAAGAGGTTGAAGTAGATTTGACGAGGGTTGAAGAGAGTTGAAGACGTTGAATTTTGATTCCGATACGACCGAAATTTGATCGTGTATATGCCTCCTTGTAGACTTGTTTGATGAATACTACAATTGTTCAAAAATTCTTTACAAATGATGTATAATAGTAGAGAGAGTAAGAGAGTGAGGTGTGATTTTTTGTGAAATTTTTTGGGATATTTATAGGCTAAATATTTGGGAAAAAACAAAAAAAAACCAAAAAAAAATTCACCCAAGGCCAACGGCTCAAAGAGCCGTTCTGCTCTCGGCAACGGGAATAATTCGACCGTTTGACCCGCGGGTCAACGGTCGACCCGTCACGGGTCGAACGGGTCGAAACCCGCGGGTCGACCCACGGGTCGACGGATTGAATTCGTGGGTTGGGCCAGGTTCGTGGGCCGGGTTTCGCGAATTTGATTCGCTTAAATTACGACCCGGGTCGACCCGGTACTGTTCACCGGGTTCGACCCGAACCCGCCTAAGCGCTAAGCGGTCCGGGTTGGCGGGCCGGGTCGCGGGTGGGTCGGCGGTTGACCCGGCCCAGTTACCATCCTTATAAATAACCCTACAGAATTCGTATAAAACTGGATCTGGAATTTTAAACACATCTGTAGTAAAATAGTCATAACTCGAAACTCATAAATCGAAACTGAGATATGTCAGAAATTCAGGAAAGTGATAGAATTATCTATAATTCATATTTACAAATAATTTTTATATACCGACCTAAACAGGGTTTAAAATACTAATCAAAAACAAGGATTCGACAAAGCAAAAAATATCCTTCATGCAAAAAATCAACTAGTTCATATGAAACTCATCCAAAACATAACCAAACGTGAAATAGGGTGTAATACCCTGATTTTTCATTTATAAAAATTATTATTTTGTATTATTAATTTGTACGTATTGTGCACGTGCAATCTTGCGGTATAAAATTTTATAATTATTTTTATTTCATAGACAAATGAGTACACACACACACACAGACATACATACATACATATATATATATATATATATATATATATATATATATATATATATATATATATATATATATATATATATATATATATGTCTTTTATTATTTTTACCCAAAGCTTATTTTTAAACAAACATAAGTATTCTTTTATTTTGATCCCAACTTAATTTATTTTAAATGTAAGATATTTTGGCCCATTAAATAAAAACCCATGAGTTTATTCTCTTTTTATTACAACTTGTAGTGTAGACAATTTTTATAGATTTTTTATAAAAAAATAAAATGTACAACTTTAAAAATAGGGGACTATGGGGAACACGTGCATCACACGTGCACGTGTTTGTGCACGTTTTGCATGGCCGGATATGGACTAGGAGGGAAAAGAGAGTGGAGTTTGTGGAAGGTAGTTTTTGTTGGAATTAATTTTTGTAATTTTTCGGGCCGGATTCCGGCAAGCTCCGGCCACCGGCGGCGCCAGAAAATGAGTGGATTGCGATCCTCTCGACGACTACTATTCCATGGTGTACTCACTTGCCAAAAATGAATTCCGTATGAATGAGAAATGTTGGTCCAAAGTTGGGTACTTGAAATGTACTAACTTGGCAACTTGGAGAAAATGGATAGTCCCATATCGGAAATTGGGAAAGATTTTTTCTAGTATGTATACTAGAAAATTGGACTAAAGGGCGTGGCCCGGGGGTTACCACTAACGTGTAGTGGAGAGAGGACTTAGCCAAAATGACAATCACACAGGCACGCGCGTGCGCACGCGCGCCCGGCACGACCCCGGCTCGGCTCGGCTTGGCTTAAAATTTTTTTTGCCCAGACAAAAACTATTCTCCTACTGAACTGATAAGGCTTTTCAAATTCGGTAACTGGTACCATTACTCTGTAACAGCAGAATAATGTCTCACCAGTTACTCCAAAGCAGTGGCATGTAAAATTCGACAATATTATGATGTCAAAAGGTTTCAAAATAAATGAATGCGATAAGTGTATCTACATCAAAGATGCTCCAAATGGATACATTCTGGTCTGTCTGTACGTAGACGACATGCTCATTATTGGATGCAATAACGACATTATCAAACAAACTAAGAGCATGCTTATTGGCAAGTTTGACATGAAAGATTTGGGAGTTGCAGATGTCATACTAGGAATCAAAGTTTTCAGGACATCTGAGGGAATTACTTTGTCTCAAGCTCATTATGCTGAGAAAGTACTTGAAAGATTCAAGAATTACTCCAATGGGATAGCAAAAAGTCCCGTCGATCCCAGTCTTCACTTGTTCAAAAACACAGTCAAAACCACATCACAACTGGAATATGCACGTGTAATCGGTAGTCTGATGTACCTAACAAATTGTACAAGACCTAACCTAGCACATTCGGTAAATGTACTGAGCCGATACACGAGTAATCCAGGACGAAGTCACTGGAAAGAAATAACTAGAGTATTGAACTACTTGCGATATACTCAGAGTTATGCGCTGCATTACACCAGATATCCAGCAGTACTAGAAGGCTACAGTGATGCCAATTGGATATCGGACTCCAAGAACTCAAAATCCACAAGTGAATATGTCTTCACACTTGGTGGTGCAGCCGTGTCATGGAAATCCTTTAAACAAACACTATTGGCCAGATCCACCATGGAATCTGAGTTTATTGCTTTAGACAAAGTGGCAGAGGAAGCAGAATGGCTTCGAAACTTTTTAGAGGATATTCCTATGTGGGAAAAACCAGTGCCTGCTTTATGTGTACACTGTGACAGCCAATCGACTATAACATGGGCACTGAGTTGTATGTATAATGGTAAGTCTCGTTATATCATAAGGTGACACAAAATCATTAGACAACTGCGTTGCTTTAGACAAAGAGGCAGAGGAAGCAGAATGGCTTCGAAACTTTTTAAAGGATATTCCTATGTAGAAAAAATCAGTGCCTGCTTTATGTGTACACTGTGACAGCCAATCGGCTATAGCATGGGCACTGAGTTGTATGTATAATGATAAGTCTCGTCATATCAGAAGGTGACACAAAATCATTAGACAACTGCTCTTAAATGGAGTAATCTCTATAGATTATATAAAATTGGCTGACAACCTAGTGGATCCATTTACTAAAGGTCTGTCGCGAGAGCAGGTTGTCAGATCATCAAGAGGAATGAGTTTAAAGCCTATGACGAAAGATGACACTTGATGGAAACCCTACCTAGGAATTGGAGATTCCAAGATCTAGGTTCAAAGGGACAACTAAATCTTGTTGAATCGACGAGAGCACTGAGAGATTAAAATCTCATACCCACTCTTACGATGATAAAACAGTGTTGTCTACAAAGAGTTAGGATAAGCTTGGCTTTTAATGATTCTCATAGCTTTGAAATAAGAGTGGGGTATAGCAGGATACTCTTTATGGGCAATCACCTTGTGAGTGTGAAATGAGGCCGTTTCTAGGAGAATGAAGAGAGGCTACATTCTCCAAGTTCACTCACGATTAACCAGGGATGTTCAAGGCCAAAATGAACACAACAAGAGAACTTAGTTCTGTGAGGAGATGAAACTGTGTGATAGTTATTGTCTAGGTTCACATCAAAGCCCGGGTAGTTCAAGACATCATGATCACTACCTGGTCGAGTGAATCCGATAGCTACTTACTAAGTGTGGTTCAAAGTGGAAAAATTACTACCATTCCTGATGCAATGATTTTCCGATTGTACTCTCAGAGTTTTTCTATCAAGTTTGTTGTTTTTCTGTCGTATCTGGATTACATAGTCTGATAATTTCCATTCATATGGGGGATTGTTGGAATTAATTTTTACAATTTTTCGGGCCGGATTTTGGCAAGCTCCGGCCACCGGCGGTGCCAGAAAATGAGTGGATTGTGATACTCTCGATGAGTACTATTCCGTGGTGTACTCACTTGACAAAAATGAATTTTGTATGAATGAGAAATGTTGGTCCAAAGTTGGGTACTTGAAATGTACTAACTTGGCAACTTGGAGAAAATGGATAGTCCCATATCGGAAATTGGGAAAGATTTTTTCTAGTATATATACTAGAAAACTGGACTAAAGGGCGTGGCCCGGGGTTACCACTAACGTGTAGTGGAGAGAGGACTTAGCCAAAATGACAATCACACATGCGCGCGCGCGTGCGCACCTGGCCCGGCCCGGCTCCGGCCTCGGCCTCGGCTTCGGCTCGGTTTGGCTCTGGCTTAAATTTTTTTTTTGCCCAGACAAAAACTATTCCCCTACTGAACTGATAAGGCTTTTTAGATTCGGTAACTGGTACCATTACTCTGTAACAGTAGAGTAATGGCTCACCCGTTATGAATCTGAAGAGTCTCCATTACTCTGCTGTTACAGAGTAATGGGCCTCTGAAGAGTCTCCAGTCTCTATTTTCTTTTATAAAAGACTACTGAATCTAGACAGAGTCCTTTACACAGTCAAAAAGTATTCTTCTTCTTCTTCTTCTTCTTCTTCTCCTCTGTGTCAACTGAGAGTACATCATAGACAGCAGTTCACTGAATCTCTGAAGCAAGGGTGCTGCTCTTCAGAGAAGGTACAGTTGTATCCTGGAAAGCAATTCGCCAGCCACCGTCACACTACGGGGCGAATTCTGCTTTAAGGAGAGAGATTCTCAATCTCGACTCTGTTCAAAGTCTTTCGTTTACTGTTTTTATTTCCTGTATTTCAGTACTTCACAATTGCTATTGGGATTTTTCATATTTATAAAATTGGGTTCTAACAGTTTTTGTGGTTGGTTACTACAACTTCCCCTTGAATCCTAGCCTTTGTTTCTTAACTCCTAGATCAATCCTAGCCTTCTATTTGTCCCAAAATTTTGTATAAATACCCCCCCTAGCCTAGTTATTCTTGCACTCTTCATTCTCCAAACCTATAGTGAAAGAATACAATTATTAGTAGTAGATTATTAGTAAGAAGTGAGAATAAAAGATTGAGAGTTTGAGTGTGTGTGCTAGAAGCAAGGAGGCCGGCTACATCACTTGGGAGCTTTCGGTTTGCACATCAAGCAAGGAGGAGACGCACTCGTGTGGGCAAGCTCAATCTAGGAGGAGAAGGGCTTTTCATTTAGGAGTTGTTGTGTGATTTTCTCTCCAAAATAAGGTGGGTGGTTTTCTATATTTCTAATTTAGATGCCATGCTAGGAGTGATTGAAGTAATGATGCATGAAAGAAACTAATAAGAGTACACTTAATTGGAAAAAGGACTTGCTAGTTGATTAGATTAATTCTTGTTAGATTGTATGTTAACTTGTTATAAATCTTAATTTTGTGTGCAAATTGCTTGTACTTATGGAAATATTGAATTGGGATTGTTGATAATATCAAAATTGAGTACAAAATGCTAGTAGATGAAATTATTGTTTTATGTGCTAAATGGACTATCGTGATATTGTTTCAAATGAATAAAATTATCCTATGCATTTGAATTTATGAAAAAGGGAAAAACAGGGAATTATATTTATAATGTGAATTTTTTTTATGCCAATTTGTATTTGAGAAATGTCAAATTTGAACTAAGGAGAGAGTAGTATGCAATTTAAATTATTGTATGAGAAATGTGTATTAAATTACTGAAAAAAATATTTTAAAAATACTGGGGTGTTAATTTAAGTTAAAATATACGTTCTGGAAATTTACATGGTTTTTGGTGCAAGCAAAACAAAGATAAGAGCTTGTGAACATCGAAACATTTTAATAAAATAGAGACTCGAGTTAAATAGAATTCAAGTTGTATTTGTGATAACTTGAGCCTATAGCTCAAGTGGTCGGTTGGCGTTCTGGCGCTACAGTAGCGCGGCGCGTGTCTTGAGGTCGCTGGTTCGATACCTTGAGGCCACCTTCTTTTTGTGCGGTTTAAAAAAATTAACCAACACCCGAACAGAGAGTATATAACTCTCTGTCTCCCTATTCATATCGCTGAGCAACTTTGGCCTAGTGGCTAGCGGGTGCGGCTGTCTTCTTTAAGGTTGCGGGTTCGATTATGGTGTTAGCCAAAAATTTTATATTTTTTTTAAAATTGATTTTTGGGAGTTTTCTTGATGTATAAAAATTCCGAAAAAAATACCGTAATTATTCTAAAATCATATACAACTTATGAAAATAAATTGGAAGTTATTGGAATGAAATAAAGTGTGTTTTGAGGTAAAGTTGTATTCGAAACTATGGTTTCTTGCCCGTATAATTTCATAAAAATGTGTGTTTTCACGAGGTGATTAAGATAAGTATTAAGAAAGGAAAATTGATGGAAAGAAAATATAAATGTGAATTTTATATGGGTCATTATTGCTAAAGAGTAGCGTGACAATGGTGATATTACGAATATTCACTTTGACTAGATGTTTTCGTAAAATGATTTTTATGTGAAAATAAATATTGGGTATGGAATGCATGATGTATAATTGAACTCCATGTATGATAATTGATTCATGAAAAGGGTGGAAATCATGTAATTGAAAAAGAGAAATATTCTTGAGTATGACAACTTAGATATGTGAATTTGTAAATTGAAATTGAAAATTAGGGTGTAGCCAAAACTCACACCGGCAAGTGAAAGTGATGAGATATGATTATTGAAAATTGAAAAGACCAAGTTTGGGTCATTGTGAAGTGAAAGAAATAAAACCGGTATTAGTGAAAGGGATGACTCTAAGAGATTGATTTTGTTCATGATTTCATTAAATTAAGAATTTGTACATAGTGAAGAGGTGATGAAAGTGAGAGAAAAATACAAGTATGAGGGCCTCGAGTCTACGATGTGGGTGTGATTCACAGTTTGTCTTCATGATGCGTCGTGACATGACGTGGGCACTACTCCGGAATTATCGGGATCTTGGCGATGCTTGTGGGGTGTTTGGTGACTGCAAGAGGATCGTGTGCCATGAAGGAGGCTGAATTGTCCACAGGTTGTCTTCACGATGCGTCGTGACATGACGTGGGATTCCCCTCCAGTTTTTCTGTACATGAGCTCGTACTCATAGGACATTTAGGATACTTACCGTAGTTACAGTAGTAGATTAAGTCATGATGAGGGATTGAACCTTACAAGATGAAGAACGATTAAGAGGCTTGCCCTCGGACCTATGTAGTATGGGATGCATAGATACCAAACAAGTGCGCATTAGTGTCATATAATATAAATAACTGCATTAAGGACTAAGTGCACAATCACAACACGACATCAATAGGATATTCCCCGTAGTTTGATATGTGAACAAGTTTGTGTTTGTTAAATATGGAAAATCAATTATACTGTTTCCGGCATAGAGAGGATAGCCGTGTATAATATTCGTTGGTTGAATAAACTGACGTACCCACAGTTTTGTATGCAGGATAAATGGCATGATAAAGATTAAAAAAGAACTGATGCTTAGAGATTATTCAAATATTGTTGTACTTTCATTTATGTAAATGTTATAATTTTGCTTTCGCTGTAAAGTGTAAAAAAAATTTGTAACTCTGATGTAAAGTGAAAAGTTTTAAATTCCTTGTAAAATTGTACGAAAAAAGTGTAAAGATCTTGTGGAATCTCGAATTCAGCTGTATTTTGAAATTCGGGGTGTTACATAGGATATACTAGATGTCCAAGCAACATGGTACAGGGTGTTTCAGAAGTCCACAACGAGTATACTACAACTAACACAACCAAGCACACGACATCAAATGAACAACATGCATGTACACAACAAGAAGTGGTCATCCTTAAGTTATTTCAGGTCATGTGTGTAATGAGGCAACTACGGGCGGGTCAACACAATAGAGACAATATATAACAGGAGTCTCACACAAGAATTTTTTAACGGGAACGGATTTTCGGGGCACGAACATAATGAACGACTATGAGAAACTAACCCACGAACCAAAACGAACACATGAACAATGACGAAACACACGAACCACGAATACCTAAGATCCATCACACGCACACCAAACACACTCGCACACAAAGGGGGAGCGAGAGAGACGGCAGACAGGGGAAGCGGTGGCAAGTGGCGAGGCAGGACCACGGAGAAGAGGAACGGAAACAGTGGAGCCGCCGCGGCTGATACTGGCTGGTGTCGGGCGGAGTAGACATGGAGGTCGCGACTGGGGCACTGACGCCGGCGATGTTGAGTTAGCGCTGCAGTCGGGAGGAGCAGGACGAGAAGGGCTGGCGTTGTCGCGTCGGCATTTGGCTGTGGGAGAGAAGCAGGGGAGCGGTGCCGAGGTGTTGCAGCGTCGCAAGGAGGAGGTGAGGAGACGGGGGAAGGTGCTGCGGTGGAGAGGAGTGCAGGGCTCGAATGCAGGGAGCAGGGAGGCTAGGGTTTAATAAAGGAACATGGGGATTGGTAAATGTATATATATAGGTAGGTAAAAACAAATATATATTAGGGTTTAAATGATAGGGGAAACGGTTGATGGGTTGCAGGTAGGAGTAGGTTAACGGGTAGGGTAGAACAGTGGGTAACGGGTATTAGGTATTAGATAAATAATGGGTATTGGGTTAAGTGAATAAGATTAGGGTTTTGGGTATGAATAAAATCAGAATTAAATATAAAGGTCCAAAAATAATGGAGTGGGCACAAAGTGGATAAATAAAATAGGGCATGAATAAATATAGTGAGAATCAAGAAAATAATGGCACGATTAAACAGAGACGAAATAAAAGACTGAAAATTGAATCAAGAATTCAAATAAAAGACGACAAATCAAATAGGTGAATATATATTGAAAAAGAAGATCCAATATTTGGTCCAAAAGGTGATACAATGAGAAAAATACTCAAAAAGAAAAAAATACACCCAAAAATACAGAAAATGGAAAACAGAGGTTACAATATTTTAAGATAATAGCTGTACCCCTCTCTCCTTTCTCCATTTTGAAATGTAGAAAGGAGAATAAAAGTAGGAAATCACACATATCTTAACACCTCCACACCACACTTTTTTACTTAACAAAACAAAATACAAAAATAAAAAGAAAAAAAATTCTTCCTCTCCCAACTCCTCAGGTTGGAAAATAATATATATGGAATCACATATGTGACTAAAGGTATAATTGCTATTCTAAAGTCTAACCCAAATTAAAGTGATCTAACCAATATTAAGTGATGGGTTAAAAGCATATAATATAAAGTGTGATATATTACGTGCAGAAACCGTAAAGTAAAATTTTAATTTTGTGATGGGCAAAATTGGAAATCAATAATTATCCATTAGGATTATGGTCCCCTATATATACGTATCTTCCTATTCTATCTGCCATCCCATTAACAGAAAAGAAAAGAGAGACGACCTCTTCTAGAAGTATGTATCATATAGGAAGATCCAAACCCTCTGCACAATCTCCATCAATGGCTTCAGGTTAGTGCTTCCGCTTTTAATGTTCTTCTTTGATTTACCAATGATCTATGGAAACATGATTTAGGATTTTATATTAAAGAACTTTTAGTAACATGATTAAGATCTGGATCTATAGAAACATGATTTAGGATGACATCAATTTTTTATGCATATTGCTTAAGTATTATAAAATTCTATCAATTGGTATCAGAACCATCTTTGATGAATTAATTGAAGAACTGATGATTTTGTTTAAGAAATTTAGGGTTTCTTTTGATCTTCTTTTTGGTATTCAATCTTCCTGTTTAAGAAATTCAATTGATGAATTTAATTGATAGAAGGAATTGGGTTAATTTCATACAGATCTGGAATTAAAGAAAAAAAAAACCGAAACCGTCACATCTGGAATGATAATTAGGGTTTTGGATTTTGATAAAGTTTTTTTAAAGATATGGTTTTGATGACGTTTTGATATTGGATTCTGTTATAGATAATTAATATAGTTTACCCATAGAGATTGTATGGGGAGGTAGTGTACAATTTAATGGCATGGGGGCGCCCACCGGTTTGAAGAAGGCGCAGCAGCCGTTGCTACTTGCCTGCTGCGTTAGCATGGCTAACGTCATGGGGGCCCACAGGAAAGAGACTGCAGCAGGGCTGCTGTGCTGCTGCCGCTGACGTGGGCTGTGGGGCCCAGGGGCGCAGGCAGCAGATGCTACTGCGTCACCACGTGCTGAGTGGTAGGCAGGTCGGGCCCCCACGTGTGTAGGTGAGAGCAGCAGGCATTGCTCTGTCGGCAATGTTGACGTTTCGGCGTGGGCCCCTGTCGCCTGCTGTGTGTTTCTCTCTCTCGAGAGATGTTTCAAGATGTGAGATTTATGAATATTAATCTGTTATCAATTTTCTGTTAAACAATAGAGACAATTATTAATTTTCTGTGTTTAGTTATTAATTTTCTGTTAATTTTTGTTATAAATATTTTTCCTATAAACGGATAAATAAAAATCAATTTGATATTATCTTCACATTATCCATCTAAAATAAAGTAAAATTGTAAAGTTAAGGAAAGATATTCTTTCTGAATAACAATCAAATTCAAATTTTGGTTTCGGTTTTTCTTATGAATGTCTAATATTTTGAATAGATTAATTAAAACATAATGTTACCAAAGTGATCCCTTTTGTGTAGATTAATTTATTTAAAATATCAAGATGATTGTGTATTTGTAATTCATGCGTTTATTAACTGACCTAAAGGTAAGTTGATATTTTGCCAAATTTCATACACATATGTGGTGATAAATATGTGACAATTATAAGGTATTCCATGTGAACAATATGTCAGTCCAAAGAATGACTTATTATTTGACATGATTTATTATCTATATTTGATTGCTACAACAAGAGTATCGCTTATAGTTAATGTTACTATCCAATGACTTGATATTAATGTTGTGCCTGGTATCTTGAGATGAGATTAACCATTATTTGAATTTATTGTTTTATATGGATTTTTATGTGAGCTTATTTTGTTAGTTTTGTTCTATGTTCAGTTAGCTTATCTTCTGCTGCCTCAATAATTGTTAATATCAACTTCATTCCCATGCTTAATGGGACCAATTTCAAGGACTGGAAAGGGACCTTACTTATAACTCTTGGCTGTATGGAATTAGACCATGCATTAAGGGAAGAAAAACCTCCACCTCTCACTGCGGAAAGCACTCCTAATGATAAATAGGATTTTAAGAGGTGGGATTGTTTAAATCGCATGAGTCTAATGATTATGAAACACAACATTCCAGAGCCTTTAGGGGCACAAAATTCGATGAGATTAATAAGGCCAAGGATTTCCTCGATCAAATTGAGAAGCGTTTTGCCAAAAATGATAAGGTTGAAATGACTACACTTCTGACTTCTTTGATGTCTATGAAGTATAAGAGTCGAGGAAATATAAGGGAGTACATTATGGAGATGTACCATATTGTTTCAAGACTAAAGGCACTTAAGCTTGAGTTTCCTGAGGAATTGCTAGTGCTTATGGTTTTGGTATCGCTTCTTGCACAGTTCAATCAATTCAAGATCAGTTACAACTGTCAAAAGGAAAAATACACTCTAAATAAGCTCATTTCTCACTGTGTGTAAGAGGAAGAAAGGTTGAAACAAGATATGACTGAAAGTTCTCACTTGGCCAATGCCTCTAAGGATAAGGGAAAGAAAAGGAAATCTGAGAATGAAAAAGCTAAGGGTCCAGCTCAAAAGAAACAACAGAAAGATACAGAGAGTTGTTTCTTTTGTAACAAGCCTGGACATATGGAGAAGGAATGTACCAAATATCACGCATGGCGTGCAAAGAAATGTATATTTCTTACTCTGGTCTGTTCTGAGGTTAATTTATCTTCAGTACCTAGAAACACTTGGTGGATAGATTCTGGTGCTTTTACTCACATAAGTGTTTCAATGCCGGGTTACCTGAGCTGCAGAAAGCCAAATGATGGTGAAAGACACATATTTGTGGGTGATGGAAAATCGGTAGAAGTGGAAGCAGTTGGGCATTTTAGGTTGTTGTTAGGAACTGGTTTTTATTCGGATTTGAAAGACACTTTTGTTATACCGTCTTTTAGATGAAATTTAAATTCTTATTTTTTGTTGGACAAATTTGGATATTATTGTTCATTTGGAAACAATCAGTTTAGTTTGTCTTTAAATTCGAATGTTGTTGGAACTGATTATTTGAATGCTTATGACAACCTTTATTTGCTCGAAACAATTACATCCTATAATGAAACCTTTCATGTAGAGTCACGTGGTACTAAACGTAAATTAAATAAGAAAAATTCGGCATCATTATGGCATAAGCGCTTAGGTCATATCTCAAAATGTAGAGTTGAACGTCTTGTGTCTGATGGCATTTTGGAGTCCCTGGACTTTACAGACTTTGATGTCTGTGTAGACTGCATAAAGGGAAAATAGACCAAAACTAAGAGATTAGGTGCCAATAGATCTTCATGCGTCTTAGAATTGATTCATACAGATATTTGTGGGCCATTCCCTTCGGCATCTTGGAATGGTCAACAATATTTTATATCGTTCATAGACGATTACTCACGTTATGGATACCTATATCTCATTCATGAAAAATTACAGTCTCTGGACGTGTTCAAAGCTTATAAAGATGAAGTTGAGAATCAACTCAACAAAAGGATTAAAAATGTCAGATCTGATCGTGGTGGTGAGTACTACGATAGATATGATGGCTCAGGTGAACAACGTTCATGACCGTTTGCTAAATTCATAGAGGAATGTGGTATTGTCACACATTACACTCTGCCAGGATCACCTAGCATGAATGGTGTTGCTGAAAGATGAACTAGGACTCTTAAAGATATGGTAAGGAGTATAATTGCTCATTCCACCTTACACGAGTCCCTCTGGGGAGAAGCATTAAAGACAATAACTTACATTCTCAATAGAGTACCAACTAAAGCAGCTGCAAAAACATCTTATGAGCTTTGGACAGGTCGAAAGCCTAGTCTAAAGCACTTTCACATTTGGGGATGTCTAACTGAGGCAAGGCCTTACAAGCCACATGAAAAGAAATTGGACTCCAAAATAGTGAGCAACTACTTTTTTGGTTATTCTGAGCGATCTAGGGGCTATAAGTTTTATGATCCCACACTTAGAAATATTTTTGAGACGGGAACTGCAATATTTTTTGAGAATATTGAGTTTGTGGGGAGAAGTAAGGATAGAGACTTGCTTTTGAGGAGGAATTGGATTCAATTACAAATCCAATTCCTATTATCACTTTCGACAATATTCAGGTTCCCACACCTATCATTGATCAAGAAGTGAATCCAGAACCTCAACAAGACAATATTGAACAACCCCCTATTCAAAATGAGATAATTGTTCCAGAAGAACAAACTCAACAACCTCAAGTACCAGTGCCATTAAGGAGATCCACGAGAGAAAGGAGGAATGCTATTCCGGATGATTATATTGTATTTCTCCAATAACATGAGGATGACAGTGGAATGATGGAAGATGATCCAAACACATTTCATCAGGCCATGAAAAGTTATAACTCTCAAAAGTGGATTCGTGCCATGAATGAGGAGTATAAGTCTATGCAAGACAACAAAGTTTGGGAACTTGTCCCATTACCAGAAGGTGCAAAACTAATTGGTTGTACATGGATATTTAAGACTAAGAGGGATGCAAATGGTAATGTGAAGAAGTATAAGGCAGTATAAGGCACGTCTTGTAGCTAAAGGCTATACTAAGAAAGAAGGCATCAATTTTACAGAGACTTTCTCTCCAGTTTCATCGAAAGACTCGTTCAGGACAATTATGGCACTTACTGCTCATCTTGACCTTAAGCTACATCAGATGGATGTCAAGACGACGTTTCTCAATGGCGATATTGACGAGACAATTTATATGGTGCAACCAGAAAACTTTGTGTTGCGAGACAATATGGTTTGCAAATTGACGAAATCCATCTATGGACTCAAGCAGGCTTCTCTTCAATGGTACCACAAGTTTCATCAAGTAATTATCTCATTCGGTTTTGAGATGAATATTGTTGATGATTGTGTGTATCACAAGTTCAGTGGGAGTAAGCATATATTCCTAGTTCTGTATGTCGATAACATATTGCTTACCACTAATGATATACACTTGTTGCACGAAACCAAAAGGTTTCTGTCCAAGCATTTTGAGATGAAAGATCTTGGGGATGCCTCTTTTGTATTAGGAATTCAGATACACTGAGATCGTTCTCAAGGTATTCTTGGATTATCACAAAAGGGATATATCGATAAAGTACTCAAAAGATTTGGTATGCAAGATTGTAGACCAGGAGGTACTCCTGTTGCTAAAGGAGACAAATTTAGTCTTAGTCTATGCCCTAAAAGTAACCTTGAAATTCAGGAAATGCAAAAGATCCCTTATGCATCAGCTATTAGGAATCTAATGTATGCTCAAGTATGTGCGCGTCCGGATATTGCGTACATTGTTGGGATGTTAGGTAGGTATTTAAGCAAACCTGGTATGGACCATTGGATAGCAGCCAAGAGGGTTATGAGGTATCTTCAGAGAACAAAAGATTACATGCTCACATATAGGAAATCAGATCATTTAGAGGTCGTAGGATATTCTGATTCTGATTTTGTTGGGTGCCAAGATAGCAGCAAGTCTACATCAGGCTATATTTACCTGTTAGTTGGAGGAGCTATATCCGGGAAAAGTGTCAAACAGATACTTGTAACTTCTTCCACTATAGCAACAGAGTATGTAGCATGCTATGAGGCATTGAATCATGGAATATGGTGGAACTTTGTCACTGGGATACGCATTTTGGAGAATGTAGAAAGACCACTTAAGTTATTTTGTGACAGTAAGTCAGCAGTGATGTATTCCAACAACAACATGAGCTAATCAAATTCGAAGCATATTGACATTAAGTTCCTAGTTGTGAAAGAAAGAGTGCAGAGTGGACAGATATCCATAGAGCACATTGGGACAAACTCCATGATAGCGGATCCGCTCACAAAGGGATTACCACCCAAGGTCTTTCATGAGCACACTGCTCATATGGGTGTTGTATTATTTGAGGATATCATGATTTAGTGGTAGCTTGTATTTTATTTGCTTTATGTTTGTCTAAGACATTTATACATTTGGTTATTTTCTGATCAGAAATAAAGTATTCAGTTTTCTCACTCTTTTGTCATGTTTTGATTCTGACCTTACTTAAGTTTAAAGAGGACCAGCTGAAAATCGGCATGTATATAGATCACATTGCATGAAATTTCCATGCTACACATTCACACTGGATCTATGTCATTTGATTATGTTGATATATGTGACAATTGATGAATTTATTTACGATAAATGTAACGAAAATTGCTTTGATCCTATATTTACATGATTAATGGACGAGATTGTTTGTTTATGCTTTTGGTTATGATAGCAAAAATTTTGAGCTCATAAAGTATGTACATTTATAAGGTGTACATATGTGGCCCACGTGGGAGAATGTTGAAAAATAATCTATGTGGACTCACATATGTGACTAAATGTATAATTGCTATTCTAAAGTCGAACCCAAATTAAAGTGATCTAACCAAGATTAAGTGATGGGTTAAAAGCATATAATATAAAGTGTGATATATTACATGTAGAAACCGTAAAGTAAATTTTTAATTTTGTGACGGGCAAAATTGGAAATCACTAATTATCCATTAGGGTTGTGGTCCCCTATATATACGTATCTTCCTATTCTATCTGCAATCCCATTAACAAAAAAGAAAAGAGAGACGACCTCTCATAGAAGTACATATCATATAGGAAGATCCAAACTCTCTGCGCAATCTCCATCAATGGCTTCAGGTTAGTGTTTCCACTTTTAATGTTCTTCTTCTTTGATTTAGCAAAGATCTATGGAAACATGATTTAGGATTTTATATTAAAGAACTTTTAGTAACATGATTAAGATCTGGATCTATAGAAACATGATTTAGGATGACATCAATGTTTTATGCATGTTCCTTAAGTATTATAAAATTCTATCACCCCCTCCCCCAAAATCCCGCTAACCCTCCTCCCCCAAATCTCAGTAGTCTTCGTTCGCTAGCTTGCCCAAATCCTTGACGTCGATGCTCGCTGGCCCGCCATGGGTGATGACACCATTGGTAAGAATTCTCATATGAGAAATTATGGTTTACGAATTCCTAATTTGTTTTGTAATATTGTATTCATGAAACCTTAATTTACCACCCTCTTTTACTCTTGATTTCTAATTATGGCGTTTCAATTCTTGAAATTTCGGAATCCAAACCCTAATTATGGATTCAAAAATAAAGATTGGTTATTTTGAGACCAAATCCTAACTAATGTTCTGTTCTTGATTCTTTGTTTCTTTAAATCCAAATAAATTAGATTTTAGAGGCCATGGTAGAAATTGGGATTTCGGAAGGCAAAGAGATGAAGAAAAGAATAAATTGTGGGAAAGTAAGAAGTAATGTAAGTGTTTATTATATATTTGTTTTTGTTTATTCACTGACTTACACTACTCTCTCCAATGTGTACTTGCAGAGTTTTGGAGATGGCAGTTAGGCCTGTATGTCATGTCACCGCTGCAATTTGCCCAGATGTAGGTTACCTGAAGATCAACTTTTATTCTTCAATTTGATGGTAATTGTGTCCACTACTTTTCATAATTATTTCTCATGAAAAATTACTTTTGTTAAGTTCTTGAGCTTTTCATTTATTTTTAGCAATCTCTCATAATTATTTTAGCAATCTTTCTTCAATTAGAATTATTGTTTTAGTTTTTATTTCTTTTTTTCGGGTAATTCTTAATTTGTTTGTGTCTGAGTATTTTTCTGCCTTTTTATGATAGTATGGTCAAGTTTTGAGATTCGGGATCAGATGCAAATCTAATAATGTAGGATTTCGGATTAGAGGAAGGGGATCGTCAGGTGTGAGATTGGAACGAATTGACTTGCATATGGGAGATTTTTCTTCTAATTTTTATTTGTTTTCATTTGGATTTTTTGCATTCTAAGTAAAATTATCATTAAATTTTCAATTACGAAGAATGATGGATTGCAGATGATGGTAAAAAGCATGAAAGTTGAATAGTTTGGTCCATTTTATCATTGTTGTATTTTATTATTTTTATTTTCTTAGGGTAAAAATGAGCAAATGAGTTAATATATAAGAAAGTTAAGGACTTGCATTAAATGGTTGATGAAATGACAAGATGAAAATTTGATGAAGCAAAAGAAGCTTCGAAATATGCTGAAATTAGAAGGGAAACAACATGCAGATAGTAGTATCTTTTCTACATCTTTTGTTCTGTTTGAAAATTTTTGGTGAATTGTAGTATTGTATGCGTGTTTTATAGTTTGATCATTTGATAAAGACACAACTAAGGAGTAATATAGAACAGTTGGAGGCAAATATTGAGGAACTTCGCAGACAATATGAGTATTTGCAAGCAAGCTTTAGAATGGAGAAACCTAACAAGATTGTAAGTCTCTTTCTTAGCATCTCTAAATTTCGGTAATTATTCGACTATTTTTTATTTTCTTTTAATTGAATAGAAATATAGAATGAAGTTGGTTGGTTTGAAAGTGTAAATTAGTTAATTTGTAGATTTGTCATCTTTTCATTATATTGTGATTGAAATAGCTAAAAGGCATTTCTAAATTTTTAAGTACCATATAATTTTATGTGTCCTAAAAATTATTTTAGTCTGTGCAATTTGCACAGGGTAACACTAGTACTAATAGAAGAGAGAGTCTACCCCCTCTCTCATTTCTCTATTTTGAAATAGAGAAAGAAGAGATAATATAGGGATTCCTATTTGACTAACACGTGCACTACGCACGATTTTATTAAAAAATCAAAATAAAATAAAAACCTCAATCCCTCAAATACAATATCTTCCCTTCCACTTTCTCAATCTCAAAAAATATCACGTCTCTTCATAAATCCTTCCCTATCCCCTAACTTAGAATTATATTTTTTAAGCAAACACAATTTATAAAATTATTCTTATATGATTTTATTAGTCTATCATCTTTACCATAACCTATGCTATAATACATGGTTTATAATGTATAACCTATTTACTAAATGTTAATGATGTTATAATATATATGCTAACATAAATTAGTTGAATTTGACATATTTTCATTGCATGCATTTTTTTTAGCTTTAGTAATATTCAATTGGATAACATTATAGTTTGATAGTGTTCTTTAAACCATTTGCTTATATGAGGATGATAATGAAGATTTCAGTAATTATGATAGAGATGATATTCATAAGTTCATCTCAATTCTCTTACGGTTTTTTGGAATTCTATATAATTTTATAAGTCCATCAAAACTATTTTAGGTTGTGCAATTTGCACAGGGTAACACTAGTTGATTTCTTATAGGAGGCATATTTGCTTCTCTAGTGCCATAAAAAAAAGAAAAAAAAAATGTATGCTTATATATAGTAAACAAAGAAACAGAACAAATCAAAACCACAGATAATAAAACAATGAAAAAAATAAAAGCATTGAATATATATATATACACACATGAGTATTGATTATACTCTAGACACATAACAATTAACAATTAATAAATCAATCAAACAGAACAGACAAAGCAACCTAGTACTCTAATAGATATATGAGTATTGAATACACTACAGAAAAAGAAACATAATAGTTGATCAAACAATGAAAGTAGTGAACATATAAACATGTGTAATTACTAATTTAGTAAATTAGCAATTGATGATGTGGCATGCATGTGATTGACAAATTCTTAAAAGGGTTAGTTGTCCAATGTATCACATGCATGCCACATAATCACTTGCTCATTTACTAAATGAGCAAGTTGCTCACATCCCTTTACCTTACATATATATATAATAATAATATATAATAATAATAATAATAATAATAATAATAATAATAATAATAATAATAATAAAACACAAAGAAAGCTATCAAGTGGCTCTCCTTCAATTCCACCAAAATCAAAGGTCCAGATCTAACATCACAAAACATATTTTCCGCCCAAAAGTTTCCCCCCAAAACTCAAATTCAAATCCCCCCTCCCCCAAAACAACTCATTTATTTATTTATTTAATTATTTCTCTCTCTCTCTATATATATATATATAGAGAGAGAGAGAGAGAAAAGTGAGCCTCATATAGAGTATGAGGAAATTTTCTTCATACAGAGTGATTATACTCACTTGGTGGGGTCATTATGAAAGATCCACTCCGTCCATCATGTTTATCATGCTAATGGATGTATGTGTAGAAAAAATTGAGTGGTTTGGAGGTCATTCACCCATGCATCATGTGCTTGAAAAATGAACGATTTCACAGTAATATAAATCGAACACAAATTAGACCCACATAATGCATGGGTGAATGACCTCCAAACAACTTGATTTTTTCTACACTTACATCTATTAGCATAATAAACATGATGGACGGAGTGGATCTTCCATAATGGCCCTACCAAGTGAGTATAATCACTTTGTATGAGGAAAATTTCCTCATACAAATATGAGGCTCACATTACTTATATATATATATATGGCTATCTTCCATTGCAAACGCAAATGTCGTGCACACGGGTTAAGGCAAAATACAT